>OV884009.1:56030061-56412561 GCA_930367205.1 Acanthosoma haemorrhoidale | reverse complement strand
CAAAAAGGTAATGGTTTAATGAACTTCATTGTGGAAAGACCAAGGATTTTGTGTTTAAATGTATGCATTCACAACTGGTACTAACCATTCAACACATTAATAGACAAGCACACATAAATAGTGGAAGGCAAGTGGTAAGCTCTATAAAGCAACTAATTTAACAAACAATTAGGCACA
Source organism: Acanthosoma haemorrhoidale (assembly GCA_930367205.1). Classification (NCBI taxonomy): domain Eukaryota; kingdom Metazoa; phylum Arthropoda; class Insecta; order Hemiptera; family Acanthosomatidae; genus Acanthosoma; species Acanthosoma haemorrhoidale. The sequence continues at coordinate 56,412,384 of OV884009.1, read as the reverse complement.
GCTCAACAAGTATGATGAACATCCTGGGTTTATTAGTTGTGTCCCAAGTCAGTCAAACTGAATAAATCAACTGACTAATGCAAGTCGAATAAAGGAAGGGAACTAATATATTCTGGCTTCAATACATTTAATGAGACTATTATAATGGAAGAAATGATTGTTACTAGAGCGGACATGAAATTAAGTAAAGCGGCTGGTCACCGGAACATTCCCTTTTAAAGTACAAATGGATTTAGCGATTTTTGCAAAAGAAACATTCCTTAGACTGTTAAGTGGTCAAACAACACACCCAAAACTCCAAGGTTCTTCTTTAAATAATCTTTTGAGTCTTTCTCTAAGAAACAAAGAAATGATAAATCAATCTAGAATAGATGTTTTAGTCAGGAATACCCCACCTGATTTTTGGTTTAACAAGAAATATCATATTAAATGACAATCAAAAAATGAGCTTTGCAAGAAAACCAGATGTGATGGAATATTTTAAGTATTTTTCCCGGTTTCAGCAACCAAAAATGTATAAGAAATCACCAAAAAATCATGTGCAGGTTTTTGCTTGCAGACCTGCACTTACTCATCTATTAAGTTTGTAATCAGGATAACCAATTAGACTGCATCCTAGCTAAAGGTAATTAAAATAAAGTCTATACCTCAGTTAAAAAAAAAGTTGGTAGAAAACCATGACATTTACAAATATAAGATAAATACATAAATAATAACAATGAGAATATAATATAGGCAGTAAACTAACCAAAACCCTGCTACTGAAATGATTGGGAAACCGGTAAGAAGGGGGTGATTAACAGGTTTTCCTATTAACTGAAGTAAGCATAAACTGTTAGACAAGTGCTTGTGGCCCCTCAGGGCTAATAAATAAATATATACATATATAAGTTACGGCTATGTTAAGCCTAATACCACATAGCCTAGGGTAAACAAACCCATAACGTGTGTATAGAGGATCAGGAGGAAAATAAAGCCAGTTATAAAACAAACCATCACATTATATCAACTACCTCCTTATTCATTCCTTTTTCTCGATCGTCTACAGCTGGGAGACGATTACTGGTGCCGAAACCCGGGAACTACGAGTATTCTGGTAAACAACTGTGAGTAAAATTTTAATTTTTTTTTCCTGTTGTTTTATTGGGAAAAAGTGACCTAGTTACATGGTACAATTACGGCCTGCGGCTTTTGAAGTGGCCGAATTACCTAGGGAAACGATGGCCGAAGCTCATGCAAACTCCCTGGCTTGGATGAAGGTGCGAGCGGCGACGTCACAGGACCTGAGGAGAACAATATCGGACCTAGAGAAATTCTCAGGAGTTAGACGAATTGAACCACTTCATCAAAGGTGGTGATAGGATTATGGAAAGAGTAGAGGCTAAGGCAAGTGAGGGTTTACTCGACTCTGGTGACGCAAAATCAATCATAGCGGACCTAGTGTGTAGAATAAAACAGAACGTACTAAACCTAATACATGCCGACGAAGACACCCCATGGACCATGGTAAAAGAAAGACTAAAGAAGGCATACGGAGGAGGCAGATGGACACCAGAAGAGGACATCTTCCAGATGTTCAGGGAGACCAGACGGCCCAATCAAACGAAAGGGCAGTACGCCGGAGAACTCTTGGCAAAGTTTAACAAAATAACGAAAAAAATGAGAGAAACGGTGAGCCTAGCGGAAGTGGAAGGCCGGATGGCATTCCTATCGACCATTCTGAAGGTACAGTTGGCCAGGGATACCGGCAAGAAAGATAGTCTACCGGGAGACCGATCGTTCATTGAGGCACCAGATCATTTGGCTCACCAAAACTTCTGGGCTCTTCAAGATGGAATCCGAGAAGTACGGCCACTGCAACATCGTCAAGATCTGGTCGACACCGGGGATAATCGACGATATGATTTGCCATGCCCTGAAGGACGCATCTACTCCAGGGAAAACGCACCACATGTACGTGGGAAATGCGACCATCTGGGACCGCATCAAACACCTATGGAGGACGGAGAGGATCGGAGTCCATCGTACGTTCGTCCGATGTACCCTGATGGTGGAGACAGTAAAACAAGAAACGTGGCAGAGAGAAGTGACCCTTGCATTCTACCAAGGGAAGACAAACCACCGGGGAATCGATGCTACCCTGCAAGCATTGAAGAGGAGATATTTCTGGTGGGGCATGAAAGACACAATTGCGAGAGTTATTGGTACCTGCGACACATGCCTCACCACGAAATATGATCGCCATCCCCCCAGAGCAATACAGGAGGAGACGCCGACGGCAGACCGACCATTGGAGGATTTGCAGGTGGACACGCTCACATGGAGGGGATACAAATGGGTCACCATTGTTGATAGGTTCAGCAAAACAGCGATGGCCCATCTGATAGCAGAACGATCAGCGGAAGCAGTCCTAAGGGCACTACGCACATGGTGCCAATTTTATGGCGTACCAGACACGATAGCTTCCGATGCTGGTAGGGAGTTTGATAACGCCGAAATAAGGGCTGAGGCGGCGGCCTTAGAGATCTGTTGGCATCTCAACACCCCAGGACACCCGAAGAGTCGAGGAGACGTAGAGCGACTTCACAGCACGCTCAGCGACTACCTACGAATTTACCATGGAGAGAAGGGGTTAGAACCCAACGTGGCGATGGAAAAGGCAGTCATCGTGTATAACCACTCAATCCATTCTGCCACCGGTTTTTCTCCGGTCAAGACGCTGTTCGGACTTCGAAGATGCCGGCGCGATAGCAGGAGTACGGCGATCGATGAATAACTGGCCGCACGGGTTGTCAGTAATCAGATAGCGCTAAGGAAACAGTGGGTGGCCGTTCGGGGAAGGCTTGAGGATAAGAAACGGTGACGGGTGGCGCGCGACAACCTCAAAGTCCGCGATATTCTGGGCAAACTTAAACTCGGCGCGCTCGTGTACCGCAGAAAAGGGTCGAACAGGGGTAAGGAACTAGTGCAGTACGAGGGTCCTTTCCAAGTAATCGCTCTCCGCGAACATAACGTGGTCACGGTCGAAAGCATTACACCCCCGATCAAACGGCGGACGATACATGTGGAACAGCTCAAGTTTCCCGCGGTGGAGCCTGGGAGCCCCGTCGTCGACACATAACTCTGGTGTGTGTCGCAGGTGACGGAGACCAGCTTGAGATACGCAACCTCAGCGTACCAGTCCTGAGAGGCCTATATATTTTTTTTTTAATGTTTTTTTTTTGTTATATGGGTCTGTGCTGTGATTTTAGATAGACCTGGAAGACATTTTTTTTTTTCATATTTTTATCATTAACAGAGTATGCTTTTTGTTTTGTTTTGCTATAGATACATAGCTGATGTCGCATGTTATGAGTTTACGGGGAATGTCCGTAAACTGGTAGGGGGGAGTTATGGCTAGCGGTACGGCAATGTTAAGCCTAATACCACGCAGCCTAGGGTAAACAAACCCGTAACGTGAGTATAGAGGATCAGGAGGAAAATAAAGCCAGTTATAAAACAAACCATCATATTATATCAACTACCTCCTTATTCATTCCTTTTTCTCGATCGTCTACAGCCGGGAGACGATTACTGGTGCCGAAACCTGGGAACTACGAGTATTCTAGTAAACAACTGTGAGTAAAATTTTAATTTTTTTTTCCTGTTGTTTTATTGGGAAAAAGTGACCTAGTTACATGGTAGAATTACGGCTTGCGGCTTTTGAAGTGCTCGAATTACCTAGGGAATATATATTACCTATATATATATATATTATTCTAATATTTGCTTAATCATTAATAATATTTTAATTATATATTTTTTCATATAATTTAAAACACTTTATATTTATAACTTTAACGTTATATCAGGGTTCTGTTAATAATTATAGGAAACTTCTGGCAAAAGGAATATTGGTTTTATTTATACACATTGAATAACTAAAATTGATATACAAAAATAAAATACGTACGTAATAAAGAATACTATTAAAACTAACATTAGAATGGTACCTTGTAACATATTCGTAACTCTATACTAATACTGGCCAGTGCTTCTTGTGGGTAATCTTCGTGTGGTTCGCGGATCAGCATGCTTGTTCTAATCTGCCGCGCGTGGTTCCAGACGTCATTGTTGTCGCATCTGGTGAAAAGTGAAAGTCGGACCTCGTGCACTGCTAGGCCGGTAGCGTGGTTCCTCCTCTGTCTGCTCCGGAAGAAAGAATCTCTCTTTCGGTCTATGTCGGCTTATTATATATCTGCATCTCTCCGCTGCCTTCTTGACTTTCAACTCGTTATTTAATGCCAGTTGTTTTGAATATTTATACATTTGCTTAAATTAGAAGTTTATAGAATAAATGTTTATATTAAATATGATATTATTTTTATTTCAATTATTAATAATTAATATGACGGCAATAAAAACGTTCATACTTTCAAAAATGAATCACGGATCGTTATTACGTTATTCAATGCTCACTAATTCCGAGTTTATTTAAAGAAACACTATTAAAAATCATCATTTTAAAATATCACAACAATATATTGTTGTTTTTTAATAGTGTTTGTTTAAATAAACTCGAAATTAGCGAGCATTGAATAACGATCCGTGATTCATTTTTGAAAGTATGAACGTTTTTATTGTCGTCATATTAATTATTAATAATTGAAATAAAATAATATCATATTTAATATAAACATTTATTATATAAACTTCTAATTTAAGCAAAGTAATAAATATTCAAAACAACTGGCTATAATAACAAATTGAAAGTCAAGAAGGCAGTGAGTGGTAGGTAATATAAAGATCCGCAGGACAAGGAAAAGGCCTCATTCTTAGATCTGGGACCGAAGAGGCAGGAGACACGCAAGCCCAGGTAGCCAACCCACGCTACCGCCTCAGACTTTCACTTTCACCAGATGCGACAACAAAGAAAGACGTCTGAAACCACGCGCGGAGATTAGAACAAGCATGCTGATCCGCGGAACCACACGATTATTATACACAAGAAGCACTGGCCAGTATTAGTATACAGTTAAGAATAATTTACAAGGTACCATTTTAATGTTAGTCTTAATAGTATTCTTTATTACGTACGTATATTTTATTTTTGTATATCAATTTTAGTTATTCAATGTGTTATAAATAAAACCAATATTCCAATTGCCAGAAGTTTCCTATATAATTATTAACAGAACCCTGAATTAACGTAAAAGTTATTAAATATAAAGTTTTTTAAAATTATATAAAAAATATATAATTAAAATATTATTATTAATGCATCAAGCAAATATTAGAATAATATATTGTTGTGATATTTTAAAATGATGATTTTTAATAGTGTTTGTTTAAATAAACTCGAAATTAGCGAGCATTGAATAACGATCCGTGATTCATTTTTGAAAGTATGAACGTTTTTACTGTCGTCATATTAATTATTAATAATTGAAATAAAAATAATATATTTAATATTAACATTTATTATATAAACTTCTAATTTAAGCAAAGTAATAAATATCCGAACAACCAAAGAGATGAAGAGTCAAGAAGGCAGTGGTAGGTAATATAAAGATCCGCAGGACAAGGAAAAGGTCTCATTCTTTCGTCAGGAGCCCACATTCGTTCTTCAGAAGGCAGGCAGAGAAGGAAGCCCCTGGCTACCTGTAGCCACCAACCCACGCTAAGGCGCCTCGTGGTTCATCGGAAGAGACTTTCACTTTCACTCGGCACGAAGACGTCTGAACCACACGCGCGGAGATTAGAACAAGCATGCTGATCCGCGGAACCACACGAAGATCAACACAAAGATACACTGGCCAGTATAATACGTAATTTTAATCTTAACAGTAATTTTTAGTACGTACGTATTTTTTTTTGTATATCAATTTTAGTTATCTTAATGTGTGTAAATAAATCCAATAAACCTTTTGCCAGAAGTTTCCTAATAAATTATTAACAGAACCCTGAATTAACGTAAAAGTTATAAAATATAAAAGTTTTTTAAATTATATGAAAAAGAATATATAATTAAATTATTATTATTAATGCATCAAGCAAATATTAGAATAATATATATATATATATATATATATATATATATATATATATATATATATGCACATTTTTAAACATTTTGATTGTACGTATTTACTTTTCTAAAAATGAAATAACATACCATTCCTGAAACTGGTTTCATTATTTTCAGTGTTTTCTGATTTCACTCCTTTACAAGAGTTTGGAGAAATTGTAGCACCATCTTCTAGAAAAAAGTATACATATATATATTAAGTTATAGGAAATAATTTTAATCTCCCATATATTAACATAAATTGTAGTTTTTTAATGTGAAGTATAATTTATCCTTTTTGGTTTTATTCTCCTCTGTTACTATTGTAAATGTTATCAGCTCTATTTCTTTCTTCATTATCATGCCATTCATTCATTGTACTTAACAATAAATGTACATAACTCCAATATTACTACCGGTTATTAGTTATGAGGCTAATTATTTTTTTTAAGTCAGCTAGAAAAACTTCTTTGGTACTTCTATGTTATTTTGAGGTGACAATGTCACAGAATAATAGTGTTCCCCCCAAATTTTATTTCAAATAGTTAGTTTTTATTTAATAGTCTATGTAACATAATTAAGATTATAATAATGTAAATAGATGAAAAAAAAGGTCATTAAATAGTTAAACCTGTGATTTGTAATAAATGTTTGTAGCGATTCATGGTAGCAATAGCAGGAGATGGTCATATTAGATTAGTACTTATAATATCTTAGATGAATTTAGACATCGCCCAACATGACTTTATTTATCACTTTTCACTTATTCCTGATTGAAATTTGTAACCTATTTCATCTATCATGAAACAGAGCTTTGTTTATTTATTGTTAGTCAATGAAAGGTGATTTCAGTTTGATCGCAATTCAGCATCAGATTTCTAGATCAGCTTTAATCATTCGTAGTTCAAATTGACAGTTCATTGAATACATTAGTTCCCCGACCACATTCTTTATTTTTTATAGGTCAGTATTTGTTCTATTTATTTTATCTAAGGGCATCCTACAAAGAAAATCACCAAGTCTCCGATTCTCTTAAACGAATAAAACACAATCAAACATCTTAAGCAACATTAAGAAAGCTGACATACATTTTGATTACTTTATTTAAAATTTATCACTTTGTAAACACATAAGATCATGTTTTTTCATAGATTTAATTCTACTAATCCTGAAGAATCTTTCAAGATTATTTTTGTGTTACTTATTGCAGATCATCAATAATAAAATGAAAATTTTATTTAAAAAATGAATTATTGTATGATCCGAAAATTGAATTGCTTTCTGAAGGTGAAAGCAATTAACTTTTATCTAAGAGTATATATAGTTTAGATATCTTAAAAGTAGGGATTGCTGAAAAGTACTTCCCTAGGATTCAAATATTCGTCACATCTCGACTATTTAAATACTTCAAATTTTATATACAATTACTAACAAATTCATGGAACAATAATAAGTATTATTATTTAAATTATAATGCTTATTTTAAATGTAATTAGAAAGAAACCGTTAAAGTAATAGTTCACCAAAGGCTGAAACCAAGGAAGAGGAATTTGTATGTGTAAAAAAAATTAAAAATAAAGAAAAACAGTTAAAAAGTAATTAATATAAAAAATACAAAATAGTGCAATAACAATGCTCATTGTAAATAGGGGCTGGGTTCATACTTAATATATGTACATATTAGGTGCTCTTTTATTACATATATTGCAAAAGTAATTACCCCTGATTGTCAAACTCTGCAAGCAATGTTACCTGTTAACTCTCAGATAATTAGCTCATATGATTTTGATTTGCATTTCATATAATAAACATTAAAAGAATTAATTATACTAATAAATTTATTCAATATTTGTGTAATTAACCGGAACAATACTTACTTATAAGATCATTAAGAAAATCAAAGAGAACCATTTGACATGTGCTCAGTTAACAATAAGAATATGCAATAGTATGATCATTAACATAATGCATTATCAACTGAGTTGATCCTTGTGTCTTAAAAAAATTACTTAAATTACCCAATTGAAAATTATTATAGTTTAACATAAAATATCTAATATAACCTGCTACTTTTTAATGTGGTATGGTTCCCACTATTTTTTATAGCTATTAAAAAAATATACCAGCAGGATCGGGACTAGAACCAAGGAATAACTTCATTGTGCAGGATTAACTTAGTTGATACAGCACCCAACTGGATATTGGGGAGGTTCCAGATTTGAGTCCTGATTCTGCCAACATAATTTTTCTTGGGCTAACAATTTTTAATAATATGGTAAAACATTATATAGTCTCTAGGACCGGCAAGCTGTCTAAGCAGGCTTTGGCATATCTGTAATTTCTTCATTATGAAGTGTCTATTACAGCAAAGGGTACCTGCTTTTATAGTGATGGTACTATGTAAGGGCAGCTATCACATAGTCTGGAGAACAGCTCTTCCATCTGTCTAATAGTGTAAAGAAGGTTTCCATGTTTTTTGAAAACTCCCTTGTAGTAAGCAATCTAAAAGGGTTCCTCCCCCTCACGCATACTTGCTTGAGTCAAAGTTAATGGAATTACTTCCTAAATATATATTGGTACTTCATACTTTTTTTTTATATTTACGTACTTTTGATCAAATATTTAATAAAAAAAGTAAGTAAAATAAAATTTGGAATAGAAACTTAGATTTAATAAAACTTATTTAAAATGTAATTTTATCAATTGAAAGTTACAATTATACATTAAGTAAATAAGAATAAATAATTTTTTTAAATATCTGCGCACACAAGTTTCTGAAGCCAAATGTATTTCTTAAAACTATACTTTATTGCATAAATTCTTTATAAGTCTTTGAGAGTTATTGGTAGTTTTCACTAACTCACTAAAATGGTTTAAATCTAACATAGAAAAACAGTTTATTATGCTGTAGAGATTAAGAGATAAGAGAGCACATTAATATGCCTGGTCTTGCTCTCCTACCTACGTAACCTACAATTTTTTTTCCATATCGATTAATCTAGGTGATTAGATTGTAATTGTAATTAGATCGAGTCAAATTTCACTGTTAATTATTTGTACATCAATTACATTGACATTAATAGTTTTAAAGAATACACGATATTGGTTTAAAAAATTTTCAAAGAGTTTTTATAGTTCCTCTTAATGTGGTTGTATTTATAGGTTTTATTTTCTGGACAATAAAATGTTTAAGTTTTATTGTTGACTGTCATTGATTCCATTAAATAGTTTTAAATAATGTTTATACTATAATAATTAGGTAATTTTTTTTAATGTTTAGTAAATGACTAGTTGACAGTCGAAAATGTTTTGCCAATAAATAACTTGGTGGAGAGAAAGGACTATTTATTCATTCACTATAATAATAACCATTATCCAGAATTAGCACGAACATATATAATAATGATTGAGTATTTGGAATTAAATAAATAATATTAGTATTAAATATAGTGTAATAATAGTAAATATACAATATATATATATATATATATATAGATACTAATTACAATAGTGATTGATAAAATATCCACTAATATTATGTAAAACAAAGTGAAATATAAAAAATAAATAGAGTTTAATTTGATTAAGGCAACCCATCATGTATAGCTTTAAGACAGCAGTACAAAGTTCAGAAAAAAATATATAATAATTAGTCCTAAAATTATAAATATGATGATCAAAAAGTAAATTGTCAAGCTAACTATATTACATTAATTTTTATTTCCATGATAATTTGCTTATTTTACTGGACTTTGGTCAACGTCAAAAACCTTGACAAAGACCTTGAATATCTCTATTAAAACTCTAATCACTGATGTTGTATTTAAGATCTGGAATAGTTTATAATATTAAATAATCTCAATAAAAAGTAATGCTATGCACTTGAAAATAACAATACTTACTTTCTGGTTGCTGGGCTGATGGAGATTTTTCATCAAGTGGGGAATTATTTGAACTGATGTTTTCTGTTATTTCAGTTTCTTCGGGTTCTTCCTTGACATCAGGTGGTTTTTCAGCTGTTTCTTTCTTTGGTTCAGTTCTATTATCTGTCATATTTTTACCACCTGAACCATTATTTTCGAAACTATTATTCCCATTACTACCATTTTTTTTCTTTTCCCTACTTTTTTCTTTTAACATATCTGGAGAGTAATCTGTGAAAGAAGTATATTTTAGTGAACATAAATGATATCAATACAATGGTTTAATTTGGTTAAAAATCGCGACTAATATAAAGTACGTGTGTACACATATAGAATACAGTGGAACTTGTGGCATTATGTTTAAATTGTCCATATTAAACTGAGGAGTGCGAAACAGATAGAGAAATATAGAGGTTTTACTGGTAGGTAAACCCCTTCTCTCTTCTTGACAAGCCAAGTGATTATTTTGCTTTGAAGTGTACTTGCTGTGTAGAGTGAAATTCGCTTTGAAATAGTTTTGTTTCATTCAAATCTGAGGGTCTTACTTTTTGAAAGCTTACCTGCTCCACTTCCTCAGGAGTTAGTTGTTACAGCATGTGGAATTTTTTAAAAATCATCTCCAGTTATCAAGGAATCAAACAAATAAGGTAACTTCATTTTAATGTGTATATAGATTATTGTTTTTACACTAGAACTTAGAATTTGGTATTATATAAATACATATAATGATTATAGCCTGATAAATGAAGGGCCAGGGGGAAAAACGAAATATGTCCAGCCTGAATAAATGTTCAGAAATTCCAAAACTAACTTGATGAAAAACAAATATTGATCAAAACCTCACTCTAACGCATAATTTCTTAAATATAAACACATACTCCAACTTCTACAAAGAAAAAAATAGCAAAATAGTCATTAACTTAAGGGTGTCATTATTTTTTAATGACAATAATCTTAGGAGATTAAAGTAAGACATTGAAATACACTTGAATAAACCACAAACATGAATAAAAACCTTAATAAAAAACATGGGTCTATTCAACATCTATGCAGTCAAAGTAAAAATCATGTGCATTGCCATTAATATCATGAGCTGACCTTACAAGGGACTAGTAGAATAATGTTTTTGATCCTGCATTGATGATGAATTGCTTGGAATGTTGAAGATCATTAAATTACATCATAGGTACAGGTCATCAAACACATCATACAAATCCTGAAATTCTCTCATGGGCAGAGCAGTTTTCCCCTTGTTTCAGACCCCCTTTTAGGTGGTTGCCATATAACTGAGAAAGAAATGACCACAAAATGTATCACAATAATTCACGCTATTAGGACTGTCGATTTAGAATTTCGAACACCAAACTGCCCTTGTGGACTATTAGCTAATGGACATTATCACGCTAATAATAACTTTTTGACGGATTACTAACCATACTAATAAGGTAACTAAACCGGTAAATAAAAGATAATAACAAAAACAGTAAAAATAATACACCAGAACCAGCTGCCTATCATGGATTAGTAGACAAAAAATGAAATACACAGCCTACAGATTTACATTGTTCTTCTCTTTGTCCGCACTGAATTTCTTCATTCTTCCCCCTTCAAGGTTATTTTTGAGGCCTTTTTCAGTGAGTTCTAATTATTATTCCTTCTTGATATTTCAGATAGTGATACACATACACCTAAAGACATCTCCAACTCAAAACAAACATAAATTGGACATTCATTTTCCTCCTGGCCCTTTTCAAATACTGTTGACCATAAATAACATTTTTTTAGACTCCAAAATGACAGATTAGATTTTTTTGCAAACCCAACAAGCTCTATAGATGAAGAAAGGAAATGGTGCTAAGCACTTAATCATTTATGCTTTATATAGTTCTCAAACACTTTAAAAACACTGGAATTGTAAGGGAACCAATGTAAGAGAATATGTATCTAGTATCAACGAGATTGTTTTTGCTTTTTTGATCCCTCACATAATGATGACCTTATAGATAAAGACAAAAAGGAAATGCTTAGTAATTAAAATTAAAATTTTGGATGTTGGAAGTAGAGGGTAAAATATTCACTTATAAATTTAATGATGTATTGTTAATAGAAGATTATAAAATTAATTTACACAAATAATTTTTTCTCAGTATAGATGATCAGACAAACCCACCAGAACTATAAAAGCTAAACAATATTGAACAAAATCAACAAATCACAATCTATAGGTTAATGACTTCGGACTTTTCCCAGAAGCAGACAAATTTTCTTTTAAGCCAGCTGTCAGGACCCATGATACCCCTGATTTTTTCTACTTAGTCTTTTGAAATGCTAAAAAGAACACAATTAGCATTAGGAATAAAGAAATTAAAACTTTATTTTGGGGTGCAAACTATTGAAAAGCTTGAACTCAAGAGAGCTTTCGATTGGGAGGATGATGTAAATAAAATGTTTTGAAATTTATCAGGTGCAGTTTAGTCTTACAGAAGAAAGATTAGATGTGTCTTGGGAGTACCATAAAGAAATGCATGATAACATTTTCATAATAAACAAGAAACATCAAAACCAACTCAAGTATAAATTAACTCATGAAATTAAAAAACATATATCAGCAATTTACGGTTTTAATTTGTAATCATAATACCCAAATATAAACGTAAAATATCTAATAATCTAATAGATATAGTATTTTATGCCCTTTTGACATAGTATGTGACCAAAGCAGTGTTTTCGCAACAGGTTCTACCACAGACCCATGAAAATATTTGAAGAATTTAATTAAATATTCTTGGTGAACAAAGAACGATAAAGTCATTTTTTATCAATTTATTAAAAATACATCAACAGTTCAATCTACTTATTTTTTAACAGGTCAATCTATTTTCCCCAGCTTTTACCAAGACAATTCACTCGCTATAAATGGACTTTCTCATAAACGGACAAGAGAGTGGTAGAAATGTTGAAAAATAAAGAAACCATTTTGACATTCCAGTAACAGGTCAGAAATGGGGTTCTTGAAACAAGAAATTTACTAAGCTTTCTGAACAATTAATTTAAAAACTAACAGATTTTAAAGCATGTGCAAGTTGGCTTGATATTTTCAAAATGAGTCATGGGGCATGAAGTACAGAAACTTTGGAAGGAATGGAGGACTAACATGATTGATATGCCTCTAAACTCAAGGATTGTCAGGGCAAAGGACATTTATAACTGTGGTAAAAATGCATTATTTTTTTAGCCGTCATAGAATAGTAAGACAGTAAAAAATGAATTATTTTTTAACCAACATTCTATTTAAACAGACACTTCGATTAAGCACACCAAATCTCTAAACCCCCTGGTGTCCATTTATAGGAAGTTCCATTGTGTACAAATATATGGTACAATTTACACTAGTTAATTGTAATTCTTACATTAAGCACATTTTTAATTTTACTGTTTTAAGAAAATAACAACTTGCATATATCAAACAAGAAAAAATCTATCCACGAAATTTTCTATACAAGAATTTCCCAATTCATTACCAAATGGCCATTACGAAAATGGCAGTTGTTTGCATATGTTTTAAAACTACTATGTAATTGTTTTTATGAAGTATATTTACTTGCAAGTACTACATTTTTTACAGCTTTTATGTTACAGAATAATATGTTGATTTAAATGCAAGTGTTATTTAATAATAGGAGAAAAATGTTTGGAAAGGTCTACTCAACAGATTGATTATTCCATATTGATGGTGTAAGGACTTTATGTGATTTATTTACAGACACATTTACTATTTAAATGGCAGGATTAATATTATTCTGGATCAGTGGTTAAAACTGATTTGTTAGGTTTACAAAACCCTGTATGTATATTAAAAATAGTTTTAATTTCAATAGAAAAAAGTTTGTTACAAAGCATTGCAAGTGAAGTAAACCTACGCATTAGAATGTTAAGCAAATGTTTAACTAGATATGCTAGCATACTGCATACATTTAAAGAATAACAAAAATAACAGGTCTATCTCATATATTATAAAAATAGTTTATTGCTAACTTGAAATACTCTTAATATGGCACTATGTACAATTATACAATCTGTACATAGTGATCTCTTCAGTACGATGGCAAATATACAATTAGTAAGCACCATAAAAATTTACCTTTTGGAATCATTAGTGTTGATAAATGGAGGTCCTACTGTGATAAGTTATTTAATCAAATTTCATAGTATAAAAAAAAATACAAATTAAATATGATAAGCAATAGAAAAAAAACAATCGTACAGAAGTCACATAGTTTGTGCAAATTTTGATTAACGCAATGAAATAAAAAACTTAAGTCAGACCAAAATGATTAAAAAGTAAATTTCTAATGATGAGTTGTTAACAGTTCCAATAACAACTCAACAACACTCGAATATAAGTACTACCTATTAAGAAGTTAAAATTTAATTAATACGCCAAGCAACATGTCAAAACAAAAGCTCGATTAATCTTAGGATCTTCACGTTTAAATGAATTTTGAAAAGAAAACTTTAGTTAGCTGCTCAATTAGCTTTATACAATTCGTCTATGACATTTCATTCACTTATATGTCATAAACAGCTATCTTCAAAATAGCAACATTGTAAACAACTTAACTACTCAGCTTACAACAATGAAAAACATACCTTCTTCATTATTTAAAAACAAACAATTATTAATTGAAAAACAGTTTAAGTGTAGGACCATTAATATTAATACCTGAATTCAGAGAGATTAATACAATTATTATGAAACCTATGAGCTGTACTAGGTAAATAATGCATAACAATTTTAGTAATATACGAGTATCACCTAAAATTATCTAAACCATACATGATAAATAGTAATTAATACCTGACATCTAGTATTTTCCAGCAAGAACTTAAAATAACTTCTTTAAATGTGACTGTAAACACTGAGTAGATCTTCAAAACTGTGTTGTCTACAAAGAGGTAGTAAATGATTTCCTCGTTAGATGAAGCGACATAGATGGAGCTGTCGATACGCTATATAACAGTAAATTCAGTGACTTGTTTATAACGTAGTGCTATTTATTTTCTTGATTAAAGATGTTAGTTTTTCTGGCTTGTCTTCATCCGGTTTATCTGGAATTGATAGATTTATTTTTATTGTGTACACCATACAATTTTACACAATATGTATACTCATAAACTTGAAAAATAATAATAATAAGTAGAGACAAGATAAACAAAAATTAAATTATGAATGCTATTTCAAAATAATAACAACAAAATTGTCTCTTTCAAATATAAAACTCACCATCATTCATTTTTTGGTATTAACTTCTTATGCCTACCACTGAAGGTTATATTCACATTCATTCAATTATATTTTAATTTATTGAATAGGGTAAATTTAATCAATACAAATAGTATTATAAGCAATTATTAGCCAAAGATAAATTATAGTGTTAGAACCGAGGCGCAAACCCAGAACCTCCCGATCTACGATCCACTGAGCTATCAGCACGAGCCTTTCAAACCTCAATTGATAAAATATGTAAGTATTCGAAAGTATATGCCGACTTGATATTAATAATTACTGATTATTAATGCTCCAAGGGATATTAAGAACATTGTGTTATTATGACCTTTCTTTAACTCTTTTTGGGGGAAAAATTCATGAGCCAAATCACTTCGTTTGTCTCTTATACGGTTATGTTGATTATTTTGAACGAGATCATGACCCCCTCCCCCTGTCAGGTGTTTGTTTGATTGTCAGGAAAGACGTGGGGATTCAGGTGACCAGACAGGTTGGGATCAAAATTCTAGCTTACTTCTAAAAGGAACATGATGAGACTGAGGATGCTAATGTAAAAATGTACTACGTTGGCAAAAAAAAGAAAGATATTTTCGTTAAAAGGCTTCATATTTAAAAATTCAACCAACCAATTAATTACACACCATCCACTGGAATCAGAACAACTGACAAAAAAGTTTATATTTAAATAGACTAAAAAATTGAATTTGAATTTAAATGACAACATTAATTAGGTTAAAGTGTTGAAAGTTTTAAAAACCTTTAAACTTTCCCTATATTTTATTGGTTTGTCCACAAAATTTTAAAATATTGTCGTAGTTTTTTAAATAGGAATATTTGTTGTCAAACATAAAATGGTTTTAATTTTATATTAAAATATTTCTGTAAAAACCAATGAAAGATAGTGAAGTTATAAAAAAAAGAAAATTAAAGCAATTTTCTTTTAAAGATAATCAAATACTGGAGCCAAGTTGGGGTGTCGAGTCAACTCGGACGCCGTACAACTACGAGGGAGACAGCAACTCTTTCGACCAGTTCCAACTTGGGACCATAATAGGGGGAAGCGAGTCCTCGTCCTGGAGCTGATGCATTGACGAATACGCTAACGGCTCCGGATCCTGCTCCATTCGGATTCAACTAGCCAAGTGGGGTGAAGTTGGTGTCGAGTCTAAGTGAACGATGGGGAAAGAGTTCCGACCGGAACCATTATGGGGTCCATGTTGGAGCTGTTCCAAAACGATTCCGAGTGCTTATAGGTTCCGTGGAGCGGCTCCGCCTATTCCGAACCATCCATAAAATTGCTACAGTATGAGAATATTGGAAAGAAGGAATTTAAGAAAATAGATGTTGAGGATGTAATGAACCCTATGCTATCTGGGTTCCCTTAATTGCTTGGAAAGCTATACTGTAACTCGTTACCCCTCAACTGAGTCTTTATCATCATTTCCTCTGCGAACTGCCTTCCCAATAAAGTTGTTCCCAATTATACTCTCTATTCCTATCGCTCGTCCCTAGGTACCCACTTCATTGCAGGAGGAGATTTCCATGCCAAACATCCAGCATTAGGCAGTAGATCCTTGAACTCCCGGGGGAATTTTTTTTTTTCACATCTGTCATTACTTTCCTTCACTTAAAGGTCCTTTCTCCCTCTGTCCTCCAACCTACTGTCCTACACCCCCTTAAAAACTCCTATATTCGTCTATTTCATAATCTCTGGTCTGAATCACGGTCCTTCCTACTTATCCAACCAATTTTCATTCAATACCGACATCGACCCATATTACTGCAACCAAATACCCTCTTTTATTAATGGACCTGTTGGTTGGATGTCATTCCAAAATAGTCTCGATCCCCTTTGATGCCTTGACTTTTACTCTCCACTTAAAACTAAGGATGAAATAGACGACGCTATCTACAAGTTCACGACTGAATTGCAAACCAACCAGTGCACTAAGGTAAATTAAGCAGATAACAGCTAATGACAAATAAATCGAGGCCAAAAAAGTCTTGGCAACTTTTTGACCACACATCCGACAAAGGTTTTTTCGTATTATTTTTTAGACATTAACAAATTTGTTTAAGATGGTTTAACAAATAAAATGAAGTGTATTTTTTTTTTTAATGACAAATTTATACAAAATCACCACTACTGCACCTGGAGAATCTTGGCTTGCCTTACAATCTTCTGCCACTCATTTCTGTCCTTAGCAGCATGTCTTTACTACCTGACCCTCATCCTTCTTAGGTCACCATCTACGTAATCCAGGCATGTGATGCATTATCGGCTTTGCCTTTGGACTCCTCTAGGACGGTCATACATCATCTGCCTTGGTAGTCGTATGGCTCATTCCTCTTCACTTGCCCGTGGCAGCGCAGTCTTCCTTTCTTGGCGGTAGTCCTCCGGTCAGGTTCCCCATTCAGTAAAATAAGCTTCGCATTTTATGACCCTACTCTTATATGAGGCCATAAATTTTTATTTTCCAGACATTAAAGACACACTGACTTTCTTGCGTTAGTACCCAGGTTACGTAGATGGTCTTATACACTGCTGTATCCTGCCCGTCTTAGAATTTTTCTTAAACTAAGGATTTTTTGCAAGGCATATTAGCATCGGCTTCTCACACCTATCTGTGCTCTAATGATCCCATTTTACTCAGTAAGCCTTCGTTAAGGAAGCTACTTAGAATTTTTCATGTAGAAGGAATTCTGGTCATTGACTTGTAATCCTTTACTTCTAGCTGCCTCTTACAATTCCTAAAATGCCCGTGACAAGGCTAACAAAGTTCTTGTTGAGTTGGCCACACCATCCGCATCTACCATACTTTGATAGTCATACTTTGATAGTTGATAGTCATAGATATTACCTCCAGGGTTTGTGTGATCGATCTAAGGACTCCTTACATGGTGAAATTGAGCAAGTTAGGTGCTGCTAGGTCACTCAGACTCAGATTGACATTGACATTGTACAGTGGTTCAATATGGACCACATCTGATGGGCGTTAATCTTAAACCCAAAATTCAGGACATCCTAATATATATTTATAAATAAATAAAACAAGACAAAGTGATCAATTAAATGAAATATTGACATATACATACATAAATTTATATATACTTTAAGTTCAATTTTAAATTGCCATGACTCAAGTCAGAATGGTTAAAATATTTTAAATCCATATAAATAAATAACAATACCATAATAGCTAAAATATCTCTAGTCTCAATTAAAATACAAGAATAGATAATGAATAATAATAAACAAATAAATATGTAAATAAAGTCACCGATTAAACCAACTCAGCATAATTGTCAGTAATTTATTGCTGTTTTAAATGGGAAACATTGTCGTCCTTACAGCCACCACGGACAACAGCCCGATATAGATAAATGACATTTAATGCCTTTAAAAAAGCAACACATTATTGAAAATTTTGCTGAGTTGGTTTAATTGGTGACTTTACTCACTTATTCATTTATTATTATTCATTTTTTATTCTTGTATTTTTTCCGTGGCTATATTTTAACAATATATTTTACTATAATTTATATCATTTGTACGTGACTGGTCAGTAAAATATATATATTTAATTTATTTTCATTTTTGATTGTTACCTTATTTTATTGCTGTATGATATAGTATACCCATTACATTTGCATTGCTTTAATCGCTTTAACCGTTTGTAATTGTAACAAAATTGTATATGTATCTCTCTGTTATAGCTCGAACCCTCGAGTATGACGACATAGACCCTTGAAAACGTTTAGGTGAAATATTCTATATTGAAACTTCTTTATTGCGCTAAAATTACAATCTGCCTTATTAGGCAATAAAAAATTGTGATAAATGTTCTTATTCATACCATATTTACAATCTGTATTCATTCGCTCATTCATACAGTATTTAAAAGCCCAGAGGCCTCCCAAACCCACATGGTTGTAACCTCCCTCGCATGCGAATGAGGAAGTGGAGTCTTGGAAAGTCCCCCACGCTCCTTCCTCAGCCGCGTCACCGGATACGAGCCAGTGGAGGCTGACGAAGAGCGTGAGAGCCTCATACGCTCAGGACATAATTGGTGAAACTGGCCATTGCCAGGACTCCCACTGTCACGCATTTATAGCAGGTCACGAGTCAACTGCCGTTTCAGTCTCCGCGGAGGATTATAGGGATGAGTGGTGCAGTGCAATGACTGTACTAAGGAATTAGGTTGGTTGGATAGGTTACTATGGAATTTCATGAACTTGGAAGGAATGCATTCAAGAATGTAAGGTATATTAAGATCGTTATGAAGGGTCTTGTTGCTAACGTAATAAGGTGCATTTACTATTGTTCTCAGGACTTTTGATTGAAACGATTGGATACGCTTGAAGTTCGACTTGTTTGCTGTCCCTCACAGCTCTATTCCGTATGTCCAGATTGGCGTCAGTATAACTTTGTAAATTAGTAATTTATTTTCTATTGAGGGATGGGATGTTCTTTGAAGTAGTCTATACAGTTATCCAAAGCGTCTGTTTAGTTCTTGTTTTTGTAGCCTCGTATGTGGGTTCCAGGTGAGCCGTTTGTTGAGACGGAAGCCTAATAAGTACCGTACTATCTCGGATACCGGGAGAGGAATAGAATTAAATAAACTATTGGGCAATACTTGCGACGGAGTGTTAAGGTAATGTGGGAACTTTTTGTTTCATTAACATGGGTTCCCCATTGGTTACAACAATGCTCGATCTCATCAAGGTGTTTTTGAAGGTTATGGAATACTATATCGGCGTCTGAGTGGGATGACAAGACTGCAGTGTCTTCTGCAAATGTTGCCAAGAAAGTATTGGGCGTAGAGGGGACATAAGCTGTGTACAGGTTATAGAGGATGGGACCCAGGACACTGCCCTGTGGAACTCCTGCTTTTATGGGACAGCAGTTGGAATATTCTAAGCAACAGCGGACTTGTAAGAACCGGTTTGAAAGGTAGGACTGTAGGATTAGGAAAAGGGTCTGTGGTAAATATCTTTTGAGCTTGTAAAGCAAACCTGCGTGCCAAACCCTGTCAAAAGCTTGAGCTATGTCCAGAAATCCAGCAGTGCAATACTATTGTGTTTCAAGAGCTGAGGAAATGTGATCAACAACGCGAAGGTCTTGATGAGCAGTGGAATGTAGTTGACAGAAACCAAACTGGTGCGTAGGAAAAAGGTTTTTGGATTCAACAATTGGAAGTAGACGTTTTAATAGGAGTTTTTAAAATATTTTTGAGAAGATAGGGAGTAGGTTAATTTGACGGTAAGATGAGGCGCCATTGGGTGGTTTACCGGGTTTGGCGAATAGGACATAATGGAATGTTTCCAGAGGAGAGGAAAGTGCGTCGTTCGGATAAAGCAATTATAAATGTAGGTTAGGAAGATTATGGCTTTAGGAAGAAGTTGTTTGAAAATTTGAGGAGTAATGAGATCATATCCAGGGGATATTCTGTAAGATAGGTTTTTCAGAAGATATTTTACCTCAGAGGGGCTAACGGCTTTTGGTGGAAGTGAGAGGTGAGATATGAAGTGAGGAAATCATCAAAAGTTGTGGTAAGTAAAATTCATCCAACCTATCACCATCCGAAGCCGCCTAGGACCCATCATCACGACGGAGTGGGTGTGAAACAGGATGATACTATACGATTTTTTTAGTTCCACAGAGAGTTATCCCTGGCAGACAGAGAGGAGAGGTGGGAATTGAAAGAATCGGAACGGAAGGATGCCAATTGCTGCTTTACCAATCTGCAGTACTGATTGTACGAGCGGCTATCAGCAGGATGTTGGGCTCTATGCCACAATGTTCTGGAGTGGCGTTTGGAGTGGATTAGGTCTTTGAGATGCTGAGGTAAACGATTTTGATTGTGAATTTCTGGATTACGGTGGGTTGACGATGCCTCCCAAGCCGACCTCTGGATCAGAGTAGTGAAAGAATGCCCTGCATCGTCTAGGTCTTGGGATGTATTTAGGGACAATTTGAGGTCTACGGAATCTGTAAGAAGCTGGCGGAAGTGGTCCCAATGAACTGGGTCACTAATAAATGAAGGAGGAGGCAGTTTGTAAATTGTTCTTAGGGAAATGGTTAATAATAAAGGGCTATGATCAGAGGAGAGGTCATCGAGGTGCGTGAGTGAATAGTTTAGCGTTCCTAAACTATTGAAGAAGAAGAAGTCAAGGAGATCTGGATTTCGGTTGGGATCTGATGGCCAATAGGTGGCTGTATCAGGAGAGATAGTGGAGCAATGTTTCCGTGTGAGAGCAAGGCACGTCCTCGTGCATTTGTGAATCTTGACCCCCATTATTGGTGCTTCGCACTAAAGTCCCCACCCACAAAGCCACGATGTCCGATGTCGAGAAAGGACTTAAGGGGGGGAAAGTGAAGGTGCTGATTGACACTGCAGTGGACTGAAGGAAATCATGTGCTACCAAAGGAACTATGTGATGGGACATGGAGTTATGGACAATGACAGCTGTACCTGCTTGATCTCTTCCATCTGGGTAATCAGTTCGATAAGTCGGGTACTGTCGAACCGTAAATGATCGTTTACTCGTAAGTCTTGTTTCATTAATGAGAGCTATGTCAATGTTCTTGTCATGGAGTAGTGCTGTCAGTTCCTTAGTGTAAGTGCGAACACCATTCGCATTCCAAAGGAGAATGGATAAGGAGTGAGAATGATCCATTTATGGATTTTGTTAACGGGGATAAGGTAGGAGACAAGGTTTGTGAGAAGGGAAATGAGAGGGGTAATTAGGGTTCTGAACTCTGTAAGGAATGATGTTAATAAGCTAGTGAGATCTGAAAAGCTTGAAGGTGGAGGAGGAATATGCGAGATGTGTGGTTGGGGATGGGATTGGGGTTGCTGGTGGCCGGGATGAACGGAATGCTGGGGAAGAGGAACCTGCGGACGAGGAGTGGGCAGTGCCTGTGATTTTTTTCTGTTCCGAACTACATCAGCAAAAGAGACTGAAGGACTCAAATTTTTGGCAGAGCCGCTTATTGTTGCTTGTTTCTCCTCTTCAGGCCGACGATGTTGTTCGCTCCAATACTTCAGAATTCTATAAGCTTCGCAGCCCTTATAGTTGGCCGGGAGGCCTTGCTGACAGAGCACGCATGCAGCAGGAGATTTCAAAGGCTTCCGGCACAATTCACTTTTGTCCTGCCCACTGCACTTTATACACCTGGGAGGGTGGTGACAGTACGATTTCGTATGCCAATATTCCTGGCAATTATGGCATTGGACGATGTCACGTTTGGGGTAAGATTTTTCGACCTGTACTCTTGTGTAATACAAGTGGGTCAGTTCGTAATTTTTTTCTATTCCTGGTGTTCGCTCTAGATCAACAAAGAACAAGGGTAGTGGTGTTTTAATCGCCTTGTCTTGTTGCCTATCCTCAAGGAGCTCGTTCATTATTTGGCGAACTTTGAAACCGAGAGCTGAGAGTTCGTCTTCTATTTCATCAGCTGGTGTCGTCGGATGCAGATTTCTGATCAATACTCGTAACGATCTTTCCTGCTTTAACTGGTAAGTATGGAAGTCAGCCTTAGTATCTTCAAAATATATAACTATCGCTCGATATGTATCGGCAGTGTCCGGAGAAATTTTTGTGTCCCGAGACCGATTGAGGCATGTGTATTTGCCCGTACCTACGATTTTTACGATGGTTACGAGTACATATCGATTTAAAATTGCTTATATTTCGTGCAAATATTGACAGTGGCTTGGGTTGTGTAGGTGTTTTGATGTCTTCCATGTCATCAGCTTAGGTATTTCTCAGAAATTCGAAGCTGTTAGGCGTGAAGAACGGAGATCGGTCGACTGTTTCTTCTTTAGAAGTGCTAGCTTGTGGTGGTAGGTCTTCCATCGAGCTGGTAGCAGACAAATTTATTGGAGGAACGTTTCTATTTGATCTTCTTGGCTTTCGCTTAATAGGCGATGGAGTTGGAGTTGGTCCTAAAGACCTCGATATTTTTTTTTTTTCAGACAAGTGCTGATAAAATCTCGTTTTTCATGTTTATAAACATTTATTAATATATAAATTAATTTTATTTTAAATAAAAAATAAATGATGAAATTTTATGGCAGAGAAGGTGGCCGTAGCGCTCGTCTAGTGCTGTTTTATTCATGTAGATATCTACTGCATATTCTTATCTATAATCCACGAGAAGCACGAGCAAGGACTGGCCAATATGGCCGACTTTTCTGTGGGTTACAATCTAAAACACACACTGAGGGAGTATTTTATATAATTACTCACTTATTGAAGGCTCCCTCGTGAACAGCTCACATAAGTTGCCTTTGAGACACTTTTTAAAGCGCAAAGTCTATAAACTGTAGTAATGGTGGTTAATATGAAGAGCTATAATATACGGTTGTTATCAATAATGGTGCATGCGCAGAAACTCTTAGGTAAAATAAAATAAAATAAATAAAGCTGTGGAGAGGCAGTAGGTGTTTTCTTTCTCGATATATGCACACTCCGCACTAGCACCACACCATCAAGAAAACCCATCTTTCAAGTTTTTTTGGATCTCCAGAACCAAAGAGTGCATTCCTAGATATGCTATCGTATGCCTGCTAGAAGTTGATGAATAGATTATACAGGTCCACATTGAACTCCCTGGTTTTCTCAAGCACCTGACCGACCGTGAATATACCCCTAAAATCACACTGACTTTACCAAACATTCTCATGGAATAGTTAGTAAGTCTCCTGTTAATTACTTAGCAGACTGCACTAAGAAGTGAGAAGGTATTACCTTTCTTGGGTGTAGGACGGACAGTCTCCATCGACCAACCCTCCGGCATAAATTCTAGGGTCTACAGATCCCATATACGCTGGTACACTTGGTCCCATAATTCCTCTCATTTATACTCAGTAGTAGTGCAAGAATCTCGTCTATACCGGGCAATTTTTTTTTTTTTTTTTATTTTAAGGATCACTTTAAACTCTTTTTCCTTTTCTTGGGGCAAGTCTTCGTCATCCACTTCCTCTGCCTCAATAGTTACGTAAAGGTTTGCCACCTTACGACCATTCACTCACAGCTACTTTTTAAGCAGATTGCAGAGAGCTCTTTCTACCTATTCTCAAGTACCTTCCTATATGTTACCAGGTGGCCTTCCTTCTCTTTTATAATTCTAACCTGGGCTTGTATCCTGCTTTGATGCTTTGATATTTGAGTAAAAATCCCCGCTGTTATTCTGTTTATATTCTTCACTGAGTTTTTCCTACTTGACATGCTCATATTTCCTCTTTTTTGACGGTATATGCTTTTGTCAGAACGTATATCCTCCTACTTTTCAGGAGCGATCTTAGTATACCGCAGGAGTATTCTTATCCACGATATATTTCTTAATTTATTTGCCTCTTAGCATCTATCATGAAACCATTCAGCTCTCTGTTATAGGCTTTTTTGGTTTCTGTATCCCCTCTGCTGTTCTTTGGACGGTTTTTTTTTTTCATTTAAATCCATTTTTCGTTTATGTTACACTCTCTTTCCAGGTGTTCTAACATTTAGCACGGATCTTTATATTTCTCTATTAACTGCTCGTTTCCTAAGATTAATATCGCTACATTACATACGCCCTATCCCTTTAAGAGATATTTTGTGCTTATATTTAGTTACTGTGTAGAATGTAACTAAAAAAATCCTAAAGTGTCATCCTGTTTTACACCCACTCCGTCGTGATGATGGGTCCTGGGAAACTTCGGATGTGGATAAGTCGGAGGAATTTGCTCTACATCTTACCCATACTTTCACACCTCAGCTCTCTCATCAAAACCATACTCACAGCACAACTGTTGAAGATTTCTTCACTTCACCTATACCTCTCTCACTTTCACCAAAAGCCGTTAACCCCTCTGAAAATCCCCGTTAACCCTGCCAAAATCTTCCCAACCTACATATATAATTTCATTATCCGAACGACGCACTTTCCTCTCCTATGGAAACATTCCATTATTGTCCTATTCACCAAGCCCGGTAAACCACCCAATGACGCCTCATCTTACCGTCAAATTAGGCTACTCTCTATCCTCTCAAAAATATTTGAGAAACTCCTATTAAAACGTCTACTTCCAATTGTTGAATCTAAAAACCTTTTTCCTACACACCAGTTGGGTTTCCGTCAACGACATTGCACTGCTCAACAAGGCCTTCGCGTTGTTGGTCACATCTCCTCAGCCCTTGAAACCAAACAGTATTGCACTGCCGCCTTTCTTAATAGAACTCAAACTTTTGACAGGGTTTGGCACGCAGGTTTGCTCTACAAGCTCAAAACTTATTTACCACAGACCCGTTTCCTAGTCCTAAAGTCCTACCTTTCAAACCGCTTCTTCCGAGCTCGCTATGGTTTAGAATATTCTTACTACTATCCCATAAAAGCAGGAGTTCCACAGGGCAGTGTCCTGGGTCCCATCCTCTATAACCTATACACTGCTGATGTCCCCTCTACTCCCAATACCTTCTTAGCCACATTTGCAGATGACACTGCAGTCTTGTCATCCCACCCAGACCCCGTAATATCATCCCATAACCTTCAAAAACACCTTGATGAGATCGAGCATTGTTGTAACCAATGGCGGATCAAAGTTAATGAAGCAAAATGTTCCTACATTACCTTCACCCCCCGTCGCAAGTCTTGCCCAATAGTTTATTTAAGTCTATTCCTCTCCCTGTATCCAAGATAGTACGGTACTTAGGCTTCCATCTCGACAAACGACTAACCTGGAACCCACATACGAGGCTACAAAAACAAGAACTAAACAGACGCTTTGGATAACTGTATAGACTACTTCAAAGGACATCCCATCTCTCAATAGAAAATAAACTACTAATCTACAAAGTTATACTGACGCCAATCTGGACTTACGGAATAGAGCTGTGAGGGACAGCAAACAAGTCGATTTTCAAGCGTATCCAATCCTTTCAATCAATAGTCCTGAGAACAATAGTAAATGCCCCTTATTATATTATATTTAGTTATGACGAGGAAGTAGTCTGGACCCCAGTAAGAACGAACACCCGTTGTGTCTGTCACATATATTGCTTCAATAAGGACATGGTAAATCTTATTCCTGGTGATTTTGTAATATATTAATCTATGTAGTTGTTATTCGGCAACACTGTGTTGCACTTGAAAATGTTCTTTTTGTTATCAATCGATAGTCTATATCTTATTATAATAAAATGTGATTTGTCAAGCGTGCATTTGTCCTTTTTTCTATATGTACTAGAATCACAGACAGCAGAGACCCGCCTTTTTGTGACTATTCTTATGAGGACAGCATGAACTACTTAATGCTCATTCCTCTTCACATCGAGGATTCGACAACCAGTACACCATTATCTTTGTTTATTAGCCAAATATATGCTAATATATAAAAATATACTTGTTTCTTGTTGGGCATTCAAAGAGTAGGTTGATGGCCTACTGCCACGGAGTCAGGTGGGAAGGTCTGCTTATAACCTCTTGACCTGCTTCACCATGCGGGGTGGCTTTCTAAGAATGGTGCTCCTGAAGTGTCTAGCGTAAGGTAAGTGACCTTCGTGTCAGTTTGTAGGTTTAGTTTAATAATATGGATATCTACATAGATGGCAAGGAAACAGTCCAAAGCCCTGGACCGATTCTCAATGCATCCCGTGGTTTTAGGTGGCCCCGTGGACTGGTTGGAGAACGTGCATGGAAAAATGTCCTTTTCATATACTTATATATCTAATATATCTAATATAACAATAATTAATTTTTTTAAGGAAGATTTAGTTCTTGTTGATATAGACCAAATTTAGTTTATTAAATAATATAAAAAATCATTCAAATAATGAAAATAAAATTTGCTAATCCTTGGATCAGCTTGCTTTAATTGACTTACCTTCAAGAGAGAATCTTGGAGTCAAATCGATTTGAGGGAGAGTAGGATCTGGTAAACTCTTTCCACGACCTCGCAGTCTCTTCCGTGGGGATCCATCAGGATCTAAAAATAACTTTTAACATTAATTTCTTCTGTTCAACTCAATTTGAGTTAAAATACTCTCAAAAAATGTTTTTAAGAGGTTCTTCTGTTAATTTATTATTTTATTGTAAATGTTCAAATATTATGGATGATTTTTATTCTCTCACCATCAGAATCAAACATTAACGATAAATCAACTTGAGGCAGACCAGCATTTTTTGAGGGGGAATCTTTTTTCTTTCCTTTACCACCTTTTATGTCCAGACGCTCCAATTTTTTGGACGTCACTTCAGATGCCTCTTCAGATATACACATCTCTAATAACAAAATTTCTTTTATTGGATATAATTCTTAAAAATAAATATAAATTGTATGTAACAGGAACATCATATTATATTTTTTTTCTATCTAACATGCTAAAAAAGCCAATAGTTTTTGATATTTTTCATTTCCTTACCACCACAATCATATATTAAAGTTGAATTTAAATTAAACCAGCATTATGTTATGAAGAACCCACAAAAAGTTGCACACGTCTAGAATATTCCCGTAAAATTTCTATAACTACCGACTCGGAACGCATTAAATACGTTATATTTATAAGACTCTTATTTTTTAAAAAATTAAAATTTGCTATTTAACAATCATTATTGCTGTAGAACATTATTAATTTGAATGAAATAATTCATTTAGACTTATGTACAATTTTCATTCTTACCAATATTCATACAAAATATACCTGCAACATTCTGTCAGGACTTCCCCTTCACTAGACGATTCCCCCTGGAAGCTTGTGGAAGGGCTGGAAGGAGCAGAGCTACCCCGTCTCCGCTTCCACCGCTTCGCCACTAGGCGAAGACGAGAGAAAGGACAAGAGAGCCATAGACGCCCAGGGCATGTATGAAGATAATGGCCAGTGCTAGAACCCCGTGACTTACAAAAATATTTACGATAGATTGCGAGGCTACCGCCCTTTTAGGCGAAGAAGAGGATTGTGAGGATGAGTGTTACCGGATAAGGGGTTGACACGAGGATTTGAATGAGATAATAGGTTTTTGTTGAATTCGGAAAACCTGAGGGCATAAGGGCAAGGACAGCTTCTGAACCAGGACTTGGAAAATCTTAAAAGATAATGAAATGAGTTTTAGTGTTGTGGCCAAAAATGAATCACCATATTACGAAGGATGCCACACCATTTACATTGCAAATAGATTAAATCATTTTAACGACCACTATCGTAGAACATACAGCCGAGTCCTGTCAAAGAAGATCTATAAAAAGTCAAGCCTCTCCCATCAGGCTTGGCAACAAGTTGAAAATCGTTCCTAAGAGTATACTAATTTGAAGTAAAGTTATTTACTTTATTGTCCACGTTATAAATAATTTATTACTCATTGTTAATTTTATTTACTTACCCTTACGGTCAGCCCTTAACATGGACTGGATTGAAAGTTTATCAGTTGTTGGTGACTCCTTTTCATTTCCGCTTGCATCCCGTTTGATCCGAGTAGGTGACAGTTGCTCATAAAAATCTCTCTCAACTTCAGATAAACTCACGTCTAATAACAACATTCAAAAATTTAATTGTTTTATGGGAAATAATATGTACAATACTCGTACCACATTGTTGTTAAGAGATTTGTATGTGTTGTAGTAGAGTAAGGCCTCCAACTTACACACAAGGAAAGCACGCAGAGTTTGGAAGCTGTAAGATTTCAAAGAAATATTGTATAGTACAGCCACTCTTCTGAAGAAATTTAAGGGAGCTTTTCCCTCCAGACAAAAGAGTTTCCTTGCAATGCCAAGAAATTCAAGGGAAGTTAAAAGGAAAACAGGATAACATCCCCTACAGTAGTCGATCTGTAGGAAGCCATGACCGATACAGGAGATCCCTAGAAGAGGTGGCTCCAGCCAGACTACATGATAACTAACTGCCCTTTTATTTATGGCTTCCTCCAGAGAATTAACACCTTTTCATCGTGATAACCATCTTTTGAGTTTATATAAAGTTTTACTAGATTAGAGTAGATATATTATGTTAAGCTAATGACTAGTGATTAAATAAATTAAATAATTTTGTCAAGACAATATTCTTATTATAAATAAAATCTTATTGTTAAATAAATTCATGGCATTTTGCACTTCTATTTGCATTCTTTAATGATCCTTCAAGTAAGTATATTGTTCCGATTGTTAATTACACAAATATTAAAACCATTTATTGGTATAAGAAGCATTGATGTCTCTCAAATTTTAATATATATATATATAAATTATTAAATATAAATAATAACTTATACGAGCTAATTGTCCCTATTTTACAGTGGATGCAGGTAAGTATCGCTACATGATAGCACATGGACATGCAGTCACAGGTTTACAACCGTGGGTAATTATCGCTACGATTTGATTACTGTATACATTAAAAATGGCAGTAATTGATGATTTTTATTTCCTTACCGTCAGCATCAACTAACGCGCGGTCGATTAGATGCAGACGATCGGATGTGTCCGATGATGAACCCGTTTCAATTCCAGAACAGCTCTGAGTACTATCGCCTTGCTTCTGGAGCAGGAGCTTCAATATCCCAGATGCAGTAGATATACTTGATTCTAATAACAGCATTTAATTGTTTATTAAAAATAATAAGTTAAATCATATGCCACACTATTTTATCAATTTTTTTTTTCCAAAGGAATCAAAATTTACTACAGTTTGCTTGGCCAGTATTATTAATTGGGAAGTAAGAATTCATTCAAACTTACATATGTACAATTTCCATTCATACAATATATATATATACACATTCTTCCCAGGAGCAAGTAAGTAACTTGTGAGGCGATTTCCTCACCAAGCTGGTGGAAGGGGGGGGGCAGTAGCGGAGCACCTCCTGCCACCCTCTCCAACTTTTTCGACATAAGGTGAAAACCAGAGAGAGGAAAAGAGAGCCACAGATGCTCAGGACATGATTGATGGCCAGTACCAGCACCCTATGACTTACATATTTATTTACAGTAGATTGTAAATCAACGTTTTAGGTTACGTGGAGTATTGATAAGGATGAGTTTTACTGGATTAACAAATTAATTTTGGCCTGAAATTGTCTAGGGCTGTAATAAAAAATTAATGCAATGCAGAAAGATTGTATTGATAATAATATCATGTCATGTCAAAATTTCAAATCATTCATAGAGTTTGACGCTTAGGCTTTCAATAAATGGTATTGAAAAACTTTTATATTTCTCGGTTAAAAAATTATTTAATTTAACGCTATAAACTGTTCAGACATAATCCATTTAGAAACAAAAATAATCCCGGTGCTCATTGAACCATTGAAAGTACATCACAGCTGCATTTTGAAAGCCATTGTACCTCCCTGACAATATACTGCCACAATTTATCTATTATAAACAATTTTTTTCTAGATCAGGGGCTGCGAGTTCTTCCCACTCAACATAACATTTTTCGGAGCAGTTGGATATCCGAAAACAAAACAACTGGGGACGAATTCTACAAGTATTTAGGAAAAAGCTTTTAAATGATTTTGTATCCAAATTTAATGAGAGGGCCAAAAATATAACGACACATAAATATATATAATACCTTACGTTATAATAAACCTTTTAGTAACTTTAATTTTAAACATGTTAAATAGTTATTTAATTTTAAATGTGATCATAAATTTATATAGGGAAGATATTTGAAATACCTTTGAAATTATTTTTGCGTTTTGAGTTGTCAAATATCCCTTTTAAAATATCAGATGAATAGAATAGTTTTTAATAACCGGTTAATTTCAAAAGAACATGCTTACATGAAGATAAAAGACATGATCGCCTAAATGAATTTAGAGCCCCTCCCGTTGGGACCGGCAACAAGATAAAAATTGTTTTTTAATGTAATTTCACAAACGGAATAAACATTTTTCTTTGATACGTGTGTATCAAAAGTGGTGATTTCCTAATCGTTAATAGGTTGTTTCAACTTACCATCAGAATCAATCTGTGTGGAATCGATTGTAGGCTGGTCGCTTTCCTTTGACGGTAGACGCCGCGTTTTCCGTGGAGATGGTTTGCACACAGGCTCTTTGGGTGATTCTAGCAACATTAACATTTAATTATATTAAAGAAAATGATTAGTCATATAGACATAAAAAATTATTCCAAATCATTTGAGTTTTTTTTTAGTACCTACATTACTTTTTCCCAAACCCAAAGGGAAATATTTACTTTATATATTATTGTTCACAAAACTGTAGAATGCGAACGTTCCTTCCTTGCTCGCTCCACTATCCTGTAAAATTCTCTAGCTCCTATTATCCGACAAGCTTTACCTCTTCTTATCCAACACGTCCTCAACACACAGACAGACGCTTGATATTTTGTCGAACAAATTTCATTATATTATATTTTCATAGTTATATTTCATTATCACTACGTATATATATATATACAATGATGCTCGGCTGGCTCCTCCTTTGGTTTTTACTATTGTATATTTAGTTTGTATGTTACTTTTTTTTTTATTATTTTAATAGTTTTCCTTTAATGACGTATTATATTGTAAAGACTTCTACATATTGTTTGTTGTTATTTTGTGTTTGTTTCTCATATAACCCGCTCACATTTCAAATCGATTAACTCCATAAAACAGAAAGTTGAGAATTGTGAATTTTTTAAAAATTCCATTTGAGTTACCAAATTACGTTTTTATCGCAAAAAAAAAGGTCATAATTTTATATTTTTTTAAAGATTTATCGCAAAAATGAAAAATGACTTCTCTTACAATATATTAACATTTTTTTTACTGATTTATAATAGATTTTTCTATTAGTTTTAAATTTTTTTTTTTTATTTTTTTTTAGATTAATTTTTTGTATTTATCCGATTACCATTACTTCATAATAATAAAGTATAATTCTTTTTTCTTTTCTTTTTATAATTATACTCTATAGCCCAAAAAGTATCCCTGAATTTATTTTTAAAGTCCTTCCTTCTATTTATTTTCATGTTATTTCCACTAAACTCGCCAAGGGGAATTTCACTAAAATGAGATAAAATTTTAAATTAGAATTTTATTCCAATTCAAACCTTTAACAATTGTTCTTTTAAATTTATTTATAATTTCCCTTGGGTCTGATTTTTTAAATTGTTGCATCTCTAATTTATCATGACTATTAATTACTCGTATTATATCACGATTAATTACTGGTTTATTATCTACGAGTTTATTACTTATCCATGTTATTTGTTCCTCAAATTTAATTTCCGTTTTTAAAGGATGTATTTTTGTATCCATTTCTATATTAGAATCTTTGAATCTTGAATTTTGTGTTTGGTTCTTATATAACCCGCTCACATTTCAAATCGATTAACTCCATAAAACAGAAAGTTGAGAATTGTGAATTTTTTTTAAAATTCCATTTGAGTTATCAATTGAAATAAACATTGTAGAATGCACAAATATAGATGCAGCTTTCATTTAAAGATAAATAAAATAGGAACAAGACAGAATAAGTTTTGGAGTGATCGTTATTACTTATACAACTTTTGGGTGACCAAGGGAGTTAATCTATTTGGAGAGTGAAAAAAGTAATAAGAACAAAATCAGACTTCAAATTACGTTTTTATCGCAAAAAAAAAGTTCATAATTTTATATTTTTTTAAAGATTTATCGCAAAAATAAAAAATGACTATTCTCTTACAATATATTAACATTTTTTACTGATTTATCACCAATATAAATGATCTCTTAGATTTGCTCTTAAGTTTTGATAGTAATTATGATTAATAGAAGGAATAAATTTTAACAGTACTTAATATCTTTCCTTTTTTCTCCTGCCACAGTTCTACTACCTATCGGTTATAGCAAAGGCTGTTCTCCATTTTTCAAAATCAGTGGTCTACCTGCTCCAGATTTTTTTAAAATATATTTATGACACTAAATTATGAATAGTCATTAAACTCATATTTGAATAGTATAGCTTGAGGTTCTGACCTTTCTGAATTTATTCAGTGAATTTAAAACCAATTTACTGTTAATTCTTTTTTTTCTGTTAATTATGGCTTCCTCTAAACGCTTTGTTGAGACAAAATCCTTATGAGTCATCTGAATTAAATTATTACAACTATATACATAAGAGTACGGAGTTAATCAGAATGGCTTCTGAAATAAATTATTTATTCTTTGGCATCCAAAAAAAATTTTTTGCTAAATAGTATTAATCCTTATTATTAGGAGCATTTATTATGAATATAAAAAGTTAAAAACCTATCAAGTACTTTTACATTCAAATTCAAAAAAGTTAGTTGATTTGATCTGTGAATGGCTCTTGTGTGGGTCCATCTCAAGCTTTATTTACTAAATACAGTTTCATAATCTTTTATTTTACTTAATTATTATTTTTTCTCACAGAGGTCTACAGTTTTTCGTACGTAATCATTTTTTAATGAAGGTATTGATAGTTTTATTTGCCATATATGAATTTGTCCTCTGAGCACTGCTGTTATTGTGAGGGGACTTTGTCCCGGGATTAATTTTTTTTACTATTCTATTCTATTGTATATTTTGTACTCAAGCGTTCGTAAAAAATGATTCAATCACTTTGAAACATTTTAAAGGTATATTCCGAAAACCTCGACATGCACTAATTAGTCGAGGTTCAAATACAATATATCAGGGATTATGAATTGAAAATATATTAAATGTTAATTAATTTGGATCCGTATCGTTTAAGTAAGTTTCAACTCAAAAGCTATTTATGGATTGACAGTTCCGATTTTTTTTATCCACGGTTAAGGATACACTAAAGACAGTAACCGAAAAATAATTAAAAAGATAATAAAACAAATAAAGTTTCGGGAGCCAAAAATCTAAATCGGTCGGTTAATTGCGTTCCAGCTAATTTCAATAAGCGTTTTTAAAATTAAAGTTTTAGTTATTTAAATGTTTATTTATTTATAAGGTATATTCTTATACCAAGATTGCTCATCAAATAAAATTAACTATTTTAATAAATAAGCCCGTGTAAGTTTTGTCATCGTCATTTAATTAGTTTTTATTACACCTGCACCAAGTCTCTGTTTATATTGTTTATTCAATGCTTGGCCCTTTATTTAATTTACATAATATTTAAAAAAGACACTTACATAATATTCCCACGAGCTAATACTCTAATGAGATACCTATATTTAGAATAATATTATGTGAAAAAACACTAATTTTTCAAAAAAGACTTTACAGTCCCTCCAATTGATTATTTTTATTTTTACATTAGTCAACGTTTCGCCTATTCAGGTATTTTTAGGACTAAAAATCCAACATATAAATCTTTAGATTATATTAGTAATAATTATTATTGCTCTTATTTTTATAATTTATTTATTTGTATTTAAATAATTTATTGATTAATTTGTATTTATTTTATTTGAAAATATTAATAAAATCCCTTAAAAATGATTCCAAAATTTAACAATCCCAGATATCAAGAAAACCCCACTTTGTCCAAATGTTCTAAAATTTCACCATAGAAAATCCTCAAATGCTTCCCAAAATATGTCTTGTATATACTGCTAAATCCAAATTTCGTGCAATCTCAAGGGCACTTTTAAGCCTTCTTTTACATTTGTTGGTTTCTTTTCACACCGTGTACTGTACGCATCGTCCAAATTAAATTTATGTTTGTAAATTTTAACATGTCACTCTAAAGCAGTTGTCTAAATGATAATGTACACTTACATGATTGACCTTAAGAAATTTCGGCCACTAAAAATTAAATTTTTTTCCCGATCTATGTATCAGCTATATTACTGGTATTTACTTACCATCATCGGTATCAAAGGATACAGTTGAATCAGGTGTACTATTATCAGGGGAATCTGAAGGACAGTCCATCTTCGTACTGGGAAGGCCCGCACTTAGCAAGCAAATGGCCCAGTCTCAAATACTTCAAAGTTTGTTGTGAACTGGCGTTCGCCTTTTAGGATTAACTATATGTCAACAGGCGTAGTATTATAGAATATTATTGTCAAGTACATGGTATTATTGGTAATACGCGTAGTAACATAATATGAATCTCCACTTAATCGTAACATAATACATTTCTCCAGAATATTTTTCCATATTTCAATGTCCGAACAGTTTCATTCTTTCACTTCATGCTTCCGTTACCATTAGTTAGTTAACATTGATTGCGTAAAGCTTTTGTTTGATAGATTGATCTCTATCCTTGAAGTTATTTACTTTTATAGTCATAAAAATTGATGATGTAGCCATTGAAAATATATTTCTCAAATTTTTACAAAGATTCATATCATATCAATGATACCTTTTAAACTGTTGTCTTTTGCATTGGCAAATCGAATTATGCGGTACTTCCTTTGGCACTTGTAAAAATTAAATAAATAAAAAAATCATTAATTAGAAGTAATTGATTGATAATTTACCCTTCATTATTATCCATAAGTCACAGTGGAGTACCTAGAACTTTTGGCACCTGGGGTGGTCCCCAATTTTCCATCCTGCCCAAGTTAATCAAAGAGCGGTTATTGACAATTAACTATCTACAAAATGGTTCAAATGAAAACAACAGTTGGGGAGACCGAAGTAAAATTTGACGTTCTTCAAACGGTGTCTTTAAAATATTTAAAAACTACCGACCATCTAACTCATTTTTTTTGGGATCATATTCAATATACTATTTAAAATAGCGACATAAAGAGTGAGGTATCTGTTTATGAATAAAATAAATAAAAGTAGAATAAATTACACGAATGTACTCTTGAATGAAGCACGTTTGGTACCGTAGATGTAGGTTTGCCTGTGTCTTGATAAGTCTGTCCAGATTGTAAAGTATCAGCGTCTTCTTCACCTACCTCAATGGCCGCTCTCTCTATGGTGCTGTTCAGGAAGTTTCTACTGTCATCAACTCGCAAGTCATCTCTCCCGACGGTTGGTAATTGTACCTTATTATACTTTAACTATCACGATGAACGACAGTCAGTTGTCCACTAAAAAGCAACAAATGATGAATAAAGTGGTCAATATGGAGCGAATAATAATACGTAAGTAAAAGACATTAGAAAGCTACGTTAGAAATCGGATTCAATAATCATCTAATAAATCATTTCCGACTTGTACAGAGTGTTAGCTGAAGCCGCGCTGCAAATTAGTGAACAGAAAGAAAATTTTGAGCTTTTCCCAAGCGATACAAATACAGAACCAGGTAACACATATATAAATGGTAAGAAATGATCTCTAAATTTTTAGTTTCACGTTGAACTAAAATAATTTTTGTGTAAGTATATATAAGTAAAACCGAAATATTTCATGTGGGATTATATTTAAGTTTAGTATCACCGCCTCATATAAATAACATTTACACTCATTTGTATCTATAGTGGTGAAATAACATTCTACATTTGATTTCTAGTGTAAGATAGCAGGTGAAGTTAATTTAATTGCTATTGTCTGGGTTTATCTGATAACTACTACAATGCCAGTGAAGCGACAAGCAGAGAGTATTATTCTTAATGGCATTACTCGGTTTTTTATGCTTCAATAGTTTAATTTATTAATTGTTCATGTTGTCAGGATAGCTGTACAAGTTAATAAGCAGGTACCAGTCTTTTTGTGGTTAAAGATTTAATTAATTAGAATACTTTTTTTAGATGTGCACGTACAGTTTAACTTTTTATCTGTGAATGAACAGTTTTTAATTGATGCTAAAATATCAAGAAATACTTTACCAGTATCATGTCGGTGCGATTTAAACTGTGCTAAGAACAAGCTTGAGTGTCTGGCTATGCTTCAGGGCTTTCTGTTGTGCCATTTAACATTTTAGGACGTACAACATGGCTCCTCTTATTTACTTTAATATGGTAGCAGCTGCCTTATTTGTTTAACATTTATGTGCAATATGAGTTGAATAGACCCTTCCTTGGTGTTTTTTGTTTGTTACTAAACACTTAATAGTGTATATCATTTGGAAAATAAATTTTAAATTTCTTAACCACATTAAACGAAAGGTTCTGTTAATTTACAAGTACATATTAATTCAACAGTGGCTATTAGATTCTAATAAAAATAATAAGTATCAAGTATGTATTATCGTTGATGTTCCTTATTAGTTTCTTTATTGGGAAAGTGCTCTTTTCCAAGTAGTATATCAAATAGTTGTTTGAGATAATAGTAATAAGCATACATAGTGCTACCAATTTACAACGTAGAAGAAACATTTTGTAGGAACATGGACGGAATTCAAACCCAGGACTTACTGGTTTATTTTCTGGAGCTTCACTATCGAAATTCCTTTCGGGCAACACTTGACTGCAGGATAAATCCTAATAATTTATCTATAAACTTTTTCGGACAGTTTAAGGGTTGGTGTTTTTCTTGAATTGAAATGCTGATTGTGTCACCAGAATATAGTCTAATATCACCAAAATTGGCCAACTTTTAACACATTTCTTTGTAATAATTGTAAAATATCCATTGTTTTAAAACAGTATTTAACAAAAACATTAGTTTTAATATATTATTTCTCTATTATAATTTTCTAATTTTCAGAAAGACGTGATGAATTTCCTTGTCTAATAGTGGATGATAATACTGAAATCAACAATCCAGATAGGTATATATTTCTACTTAAGCTTTTATTCTATAATTTTTAATTATTACAAATTATTTGGTTACAAAAACTATTTGCTAGTTGGGTAATGCAAAGAAGAACTAAGGAGATTATCTGGTATAACAGTTTTTTTATCAATCATTCATGATGTAAAAGTGTTTATAATGTTGGAGATATGTTTGTGTGGCTTAAGAAAAGTAATTTTGTAGCATGTCATTCTCTTGAAAAAAACCTCTTAACTCATTTCTTCAGTTAGATTATTTAGTATGCATAGGCAGGAGACACTGCTTCATTGGTGTCAGTAAAGAAACTAGAGCTAGAATTTTAAATTGTATAATAAAGTCTGGATAAATCAATGTTTTCACTTTGGTCCCAAAAAAAAAAAAATTTGGAGTTCTAATATGGGAGGGCTCAGAGTTCAGGATTTTTGGCATTGTGGATTTTTGTATACCTCTTTCATGGAAATTCTGGAATGGGTGAACCTTCTTGGGCCTTGTTTCAATTTACTAGCACCAGACATACTTGTGTAAGGTCTACTGGAGGCTATTAAGTGTACCACTAACAATATTATAATCCAGTAGGAACTTCTCTAAGCACAAATGTACTCAAATTGTTCTGACATTATGGCTATACATTGCCTGGCAAAAAATCAAAAATCTCATGGCAAAAGTCAGAAAACAATTGCTTTCATAGTTCACAATCCATGATGTATAATTTTAACTATCATAAATAGCAGTTATGAAAATTTAGGCATCCCCCTAGTGCACAAATTTTTAAATTCTGAAGCTGATCTGTTATTTTCTCTTTGGAATTGAAATAAAATACATTGTGTCCAATGTACTGGCTACCAACTTCATTCTCAATACCACAAAATCTTACTTATTAAATGTATTTCTCGTATAATATACATGAGAACCTAAATTTTTGTTATGTTTCAGATATTACATCTTCGACTATGAAATAGATGCGGATGTACAGACCCCACTGCACACACTTTGCTCAATGCTAGAAGAACAAACTGGTGCAACATTCTATGATTTTTCTTTTTCTATCCAGGATAGTCGACCAGTATGTTTCTCAAAAATACTTATTTGAATAATTGGCCATATTTTTGTTCGCAATTATTTATTTATTATTTCCTTCATGATTGCCTAAATGCTTTATATTAATTATTGATACATAAATAACACTTTAATACACAATTAAAATCGAGTGTATTTCCTGTAATATATTATTTTCCATTTTTTTGGAGTAACAAGTAACAGTGTAGGAGAGTAAAAAATAAATAGTTATTCCTTGATTCCATAACATCTGTGAATTGTTGGCTTTCTACAACCTTAATATTTAATTTTTTTACTGTTTAAATTTTTATTTGAAGAAAATTACTATCTGCCTAAAAAGGGCAATAGGTGATTGTGATAAATGATCTCTTTCATACCATAACTGTTTACTTTAAAAAACAAAATAATGGTCAGAACGTAAATCATGGGAAATATCGTAAGAATAGTAAAGATATGATTGGCAAATTAAAATTTTAAAATAGATTCTCGAAAACTTTTTGACAGTTTTATAGATACATTTTTTTGGGGTCAAATATATACTTACTTGTTCAAAGCAGTAGTGGTTATAAGGTAATTTTCCTCACGATAACTAAATGGGCTCATCTGTAACATATACTGTATACTTTTGGACCATTGCAATATATTGGTTGGTTATAATAATTCCTAACGATGAATCAACATTATAATCACTCAACTAAGTAAAAACTTATGTTTTGCCCAAAGCTTGAAGATCATGAAACTCTGGCCGACCTGGGCACGCCATACGAGGTTCTTTTCCGGATCAGAGTGGAGTTGCAAATTGATGGAGAAAGTAAAGAATAAACATTATTGATACGTGCAGACCACCTATCGAAGAGGATATAGTTTAAATCTGACAAGGTACTCCTAGTATTTTACATTATTCATATTAGTTAAAATTATTATTATTATTGTATTTTCTGACCTCTGAGATAATGTTTTGGTACCTAAGAGGAA
This sequence comes from Acanthosoma haemorrhoidale, assembly GCA_930367205.1. NCBI lineage: Eukaryota > Metazoa > Arthropoda > Insecta > Hemiptera > Acanthosomatidae > Acanthosoma > Acanthosoma haemorrhoidale. The sequence continues at coordinate 56,372,513 of OV884009.1, read as the reverse complement.
TATTTATGATTCAGTAAGTAAACATGTACATTCAGTCAGACAAAAGGAACTGTAACTAAAATAAGCCTTATTAATTATTAATTAATAATACTCATTATAACAAGTAAATTTAAGTTTGCAATATGCATATAGTTTCAGAGGTATAATAATTTTACAAAAGTGCATAAAGCGAACATAAAATCTCATCAAAAATAACCTAAAAATGTAAGGGAAAAATTATACTTAACATAATATTATTATTAGTTCCTTGATTTGATAAAATATCAAAGAAATTCTCTTATATAAAATCTATCAAAAATATAGTAAATGGCACAGTACAGTATTCGATATGGCATTATTAAGATATACAGCATGAAATGGAAATTACTATTATCAGTCCTTAGTTTTAATGAATTAAAATTATGCATACAAATTAAAATAACATTTTCGTATTAAATTAATATTAGTATGGTTTATATTTATAACATGGGTGAATGCTTAAATACTAGAAAAGAATTTTATTAATCCTTCATGCATTTATACAGGCTTCGTGGAAAATATAAACAATGCGTACTCTCTAATCTTGCAAACAAGAATAATTAAAATTATTAGTTTCTTAAATTATATCTTGTTAACAGGTTGAAAACTATAGGAGAAAGTTACAAACTTTCTCACACATAAATAAAATATTAACTACAAGTTATCTCGTCACTCTGAATGTATTCTAGAAATATTTCATAGGTTACATTGTAATGGAAAAGTTTTCAACTTATGATTAATAGCTCTTACTTAATCCATATTTATAATTATTCTTTTAATATAGTTAGATTATATGAATAACAAACAATTAACAATTAATTCCATGTTTAACAGCTGTTGACTTAGATAACAATCCTTCAGTACCTTGCATGTAACTGAAGTTTAAATAATGGATAGTCAGATACTAAATTTAGACTAAAAGTAACTATTTAACTTCAAAAAGCTGATTAGATATAAAGGCTTATATATAATCCTTTAATAATACCATTTAATGTTTCTTAGTATAAACACTTCTATGTGAATATATAAGTATAAGTATATACTATATACTTATATATAAGTATATAATATAAGTATAATATGAAAGCATTTTTAAATACTTAATCCTTCACTAAAGAGAAACTTAATTCTACAGAAATAAATACATTTCATAGACAATCACTGGGCAAGGTCAATTGCTGCTTATATGAAATTTATTATCTTCTCTTTTGAAAATAATAATTGGCCATTATTCTCATAAACTTAAGTTCACCGATCAAAAAAAAAATTAAATACAAATTAAACAGTAATATCACTACATTTCTTTCGACATTTCAATGCCCAATATAACTTAAGTTTCCATTCCTCCATTTGTAAATGAAAATTTCTTATAATTTTGTATATCTAACATATAAAAAACAGATGTAAGCCAAAACCTTGGTGTCCTTTACATTAGTAGGAGGCTACAGTAAACATAAGCTGCTTAACGTTTTTGAAATATTATTGCGCAAAAAACTTTTACCACATGGAAAAACAGTAATTTACTTTTATAATATTGCAATTAAGGTGGCTAATTTAATTTAGAAAAGTATGGGCGTACAAACAAAAATTAGTTAGGACAGTTACTTGTGTAACTCGGCGATCTTTTTATTTTTCATCATGGGAAGAAAGCACGAGAAAGTAGTCAATTATCTTATAACTAGTGGTAATCGTATTCCGACAAAAGGTATACTTTGTAATATCTCAGATTGAAATAGAAACATTTTTCAATTTGAGAAAACGGTTTAGTACCAAATATCTCAGTATTGGACCTTATTTTTACAATTTTATTTTCAATCGAGACAAAATATTATTAAGAGAAAAGATTGACACCTTTTGAAGACATGAAATATAAAACTAAAATCAGTTAAAAAATGTCCCCATATTAATAAACAAAGGTTTGGAAAAACAAAAATAATTATTATTGTAAACTTCTTTATGGGCATAGAATATGAATGTATATAACCCATACACATATATGAACAAATATCATTAATAGCACATATATCAACACACAATAATATAGGACCTTAATCAATTAAATGGATTTAAAGCATTTAAGGAATATTTACGATCTGCGAATAGATTTTAAGTGATAATGAAACCACAAAGCTTCACTTGGACAGGCTTTAAATATAATTATCTTGACGATAATTCCATAGACTTTACTAGGTTCAATATTTATAATAATAGTTTTTTTGTATAAACTTTCTATAGTTTATATGTCATCCGATTAGTATTATTTTCATAATGAAAATAATAAAAAATAAATTTTTTTGCTTTAAAAAATGAAAAATAAATTTCACTGAGATGAGTTGAAATTTGAAATTCTAATTTCTTCACATCCAAAACTTTATTTTGAATTATATTTATTTTTTTCACATTATTGCTGCTTGTTTGCTGATAGTCTGTAATCCGATTTTGCAATGAAATTACTTCTCCTTTGTTAATATTCACTGTATCTTCTAATTCTGAAAATTTATTTTCCAATTTTCTGTTCTTAATTGTAACTTCATCATCTGCAACTTGATTTTGCAATGCATTAATTTCTTCTTTAATATTACTGGTTATTTTTATAATTTGTGTTTCATCCGTGATCTGGGGTAAATTACTTGTGAAATCTATTTCATAATATTGCTTAAACGTTACTGATCCGTTGTTTGGTTTTGGTATGGATTCAGTGGGTCGTTGCTGTGTTGGCCTGCTCCTAAAAAATTCGCCTCTAGTTGATTTAATCTCTCTGTTAATTCCCTTATAATACGATCCTGGTCATCTTCTATATGATGCGCCTCATTTCTAACCGTTCTCATCGATACTGTTTGCGGATACACTTGAGTTTGCTGGTTATTGTGTCGCGCCGATCTCGGTTTATTAAAGTAGTTAAATTGCGATTGAGGATCCCATGGTTGTTGATAATTAATTTGTGGTACAAAATCTTGTATTTGATAATTAGGTTGGGGTTGATTGTAATACGGTTGTTGTTGCCTTCGATTATGGTTCTGTTGGTAATTCCTTCGGTTATATTATCTTGTATCGTTATAATTCGGTTGGTAATCTTTCTGTTTATTTTCATATTTCCTATCTCTGTAATCCCTTCCGTAAAACCTCTGAACAATATGAGATGCCTCATTCCTAAGTATACTGTCTATGTCCTCTTACGTTTTAAATACTAAATGGTAAATAAAATCCGTAAGCATAGGATGTAAGTTCTGTACTGCGTGGTGACTGATTTGTTTGTAATAAAATGTCATCTCGTCGTCCTTGCTTATAACACTTGCATCAGCATATGTTCTAGCGATGAGATCGCATCTCTTCTCAGTCAGTCTTGAGATGTACAATATCGGGTTTTCATTATTAAAGGGTTTTGTCACGAGTATTTCGGCTATTAATTGTTCCCTCAATCTAAGAATCCTGATATTTTCGTTTTAAGAAATTGAAGAGTTCCTCTATCGATCGGAAATGTTTATCAAATGTCGCCGTTTCCGCATCCCCTTCAACTATGTGCGTGGATTGCATTATTATTTTCGCGTTGTTTATTTCATGATAGGCATTATCCATTTTGCAATACAAATTATATAGAAACTGCACTCCTGTGATATATTTAATTAATTTTTTTGGGTTTCCATCATACGATGAAATTAATTTAAATTCACTAGCGTTTATTTCCATGTTGGTATTCATTGTTTCTTCAAAGTTTCGGTTGGTGTTGAGTCTGTCTGTTATAGACATATATATTAAAAATAAAAATAGAAAAAAAAAATAATTTCGAACCTTGTCTTTCCTTTTTCCTAAGAGGTGTCTGATAGCGTCGAAAGATCATACAAAAAAAGATGTTGACCTGAGCTATGTATTTATATACTAGCAACTTCTTTCTCCAGAGTAATTTTGATTCTTCAGAAGATGGATCTTTGATGATCGGTCTCCGAAGAGGTTTCGCAACCACTCTGTTCTTGAAAAGATTCTTCGATGAATTTTTCCACAAAATTGCCCTCAGGTCCCTGTTCGCCGGGTGCCAGTTAAATAATCTTTCACCGGTTATCAGTTTTTAAAAAGCACTTTATTCAGAAGTCTAAACAAGGTTTTAAACTAAGACTGGTCTGCACATGGACGAGTCTAAATACTAATAACTTATAACAAAAATAAAAAGAAAGTACGCTAGAAATATAAGAATATGAATTGAATAGGGGCTTGGTCACACTCCGAGAGCCAATATATAGGAGAGGAATGTTGTCATGGATTAGCAATGTTTAGGATTAGTTGAGGTCTCTTAACTATATATGTGGAAATATTTATTTTTAAATCCTGTTTTATCTAGTTTTTTTGTACAATTTATATTATATATTGAACAATATTTCATATTTTAAATAAAGTACCATAAATAATAGAATTTGTAAGTAGACGCACATTTCATTTCTTTAGTGTTCAGTATCATTAATGGTTTCTTATATTTTCAGGCTGTTTAGAACGAATGACTGCAACTCAAGCTGAAGCTAGTCATTTGATAAATAGTGACAGAACAACTGCAGTAACATTAAATGTTAACGTAGGCGAGAAGCCTCTCAAGTGTACGTATTGCAGATATGTAGCAGCTACAGCTGGTGACTTAAAAATGCACATAACCTATGTTCACGATAGAAAGCAGTTTCTTAATTCCCGTTCAAATAACTGTTATAATGCTGCAAAAGGTAGAAGTTTGGAAAGAGGTCTAACATTCATGCTTAAAGGCCTCAAACTGAATGAAGGAGAGAAGCCTCACAATTGTACCCATTGCAGTTATAAAGGAGCTACAGCTTCTGATTTTAAAATACACATAGTGGATGTTTATAAATCAAAGAAGCCTCGCAATCGCCTTTGTGAAACTGTAAAAGATAGTGGTTCGGGCAGTGCTGTAACACCCATGTACAGAGACCTCAAAATAAATACAAAAGAGAATCCTTACGTTTGTATGCAACGCCGTTATAAAGCAGATAGAGCTGCTGAATCGGATATACCTTACACATCTCCATATTGCGGTTTTAAAGAACTTACACCTGTTGGTTGCTAGAAGTTTGGAAGGAAAAGTCACATCCATGCTTGAAGACCTGAAACTAAATTAGTGTTTTCAGTGCAGTGATTATGGACACCTTTGTTATAAGAAAATCACATTAGTGAATGATACCTCTAGATAGATTCCAATGATATAACTTATAGGCTATGGATTTGTGTACACTTAATTTACATTATGTTTATTTATTAGTTTTCGAAAATAAACCTACTTCCTGTTATTATTGTCTTATTTGTATGATTCCTCCACCATTCCACGATTAAAGGAATTATATTATGCTCCGTAGTCCTTTTTGTTTGCTTTTTATTAAATTTATGATTTATGATAAGAATTGCCGATGTTGCCATAGCTTTCCACTTGGCAGCTCGATTAATAGATTCAAAGGCTTTCTTGAAGTTGAGAAACACTGATTACAAAGGTGCTCAGGTGTGTACAAACAATTTGAGTGTTCAATGATATGCTTTACCGTGTTTACTAGATCAATGCATGATTTTTTCTTTTTAAAGCTTTTGCCCTCTTCTATGGAGGTGACCGATTTGATCCTTTAGGATTATGCGGGACGATATTCTTCCTGTTGTGGAAAGCAGCATTACAGCTCTCCAAATGTCTGAAACAGACGAATTTCGTTATTCCGTCCTCATACAGATGAGCTTATTTTATCAGATCTAAGGACTCAATCACATTGAAATGCATTGCCTGAATTATTTTGGCAAGTTCTGGTTGCTGTATTTATAGAAGTATTGTAATCGATTGATTCATCTGAGTTTTCATCATCCTGATTTTCTCCTCTACATACAGTTTATTTCCTCCTGGAAATGCTCTCTCCGCGTTTGAATCTGTTCTATTTCAAAAGTACCATAACCTCCGCATTTCCTGTTCACTGACTTTTCTCCATGGTTCTTAATTGTGATGCGGTAGAGTTTAGGAGTGTCCCCTCTCTCTGATGCTTCCTCTTATCTATCTCTCCTAAAACTTTGTTTGATATCACGGTGCTTTTAATTATATTCCCTAAATGCCTTCTCCTTTCCTGCTATTGAGTTAGCATTATTTTTAATGCCTTTCTCTCTTCTGTATTCTATGTTTCACATTCATTTTTAATATTTAAAGCTTTGGATGTATTCTACTTTTTAAAATATGTATGAGTATATAATAAGTAAATATAGACACTATCTCCAGCACACGATCGTATATTGTGACTCCATAAAAATGAGTTTCCGGAGAACATCATTAATAGCCAGTCCACAATCTGCCTGTGTAGTGTTGCTCCATTTCGAAAGATAGTAACACAAAAATATATTTCAAAAAATAGCTCTGAGAACCAGCAATAAAAAGTGCCTGTCATTTTGAGTAGAGTATTAAATTAAAGATCCCGTTTCCCTAATCAATAATAAGTTATGTTAGCTTTTTTATTTTTGAACTATAATCAGACAAAGTTGTTAGAACTGTGTTTGCAATTTTAACTCGGTCTCTGTTTTACAGAGTGAGGTGAAATTTATATATACGTTTGTTTAATATAATGCCCCCAAAATAAGACCAGCACCATGGTAAATTATTACGTGTTAATTAATATTACTCAATAGTTAAAAATATCCCATCATATTGATTAAGAGTATCAAATTAATGATCTTAGTACCGATAATCTGTATTATTTTTTGTACTTTAATTACATAAGTTCTTTAAACTAGTTAGTAAAACTGTGTTCACGGATCTCAACAACCGGTTAATTTTGTTAGAGGCATGACATTTTGCATGTTAGTTCAATTTGTTGGGAGGATGGTGCTAAAAATAAAAGTAATATTATAGAAGCTAATGGCTAATATAAATAATTCAATAAAACTTAGTAAATCAATGAAGTGGGAGTGATTAGTAAGATAGCTGAAACCTTATTTGTGTGATACTGCAATTTTAACTAATTTTTTCTTAGCCATCATATAGGAAATTAATACATATGTTTATCTTGCCTAAGCTATAAATAGACTATCTTGTTGTGTAGTATAAAAAAAATCAGTTTGGCACATGTATAAACAAATATTATAATTGATTCCTAGCTAAATATGTGTTTCTTTAAATTAACACACATCCTATTATATTTATTTCACATTATCTTTGTTATTAACTTTTGATTATTTTGTTTTTAGACTATTGACAATATGCTCATCTCAAGATACCATTAAGATTAAAAGAAGCACTGGACAAGAGTGGATTTTTATTATTTTAGAATGTTCAATATCTGTTTTAGTAATTTCTAAAAATTTTTTTGTTATTGTTTATAAAAATTATATTTAGTTTTAGAATACTCGACTATTTTCTTTATCCATATCCATTTCTAATTATAGTGTTTATACACAATATTGTAAGCATTGGTTGCTTATAACTAAAATTAGGTAATTAGTGTCTAGGCCCCACTTTTTGCATTGGATTGTAACTGGTTACTATAACTGTGCCTGCGCTCATTTTTAATTTTAATAAAAAAAACTGCTTGTTATCAATCATCAAGAGTACCTGTTAATTACAATTCTAATACAAATACTTTAACATATTGCTAACAAATCTATCTTTATATATATTGTAACGTTATTTGGAATTTAAATTTTGTTTGGGACTTCTGTCTCACCGATTAGAAGCACATAAGATTCAACACGCTCGATGTCACACTCGTTAAGGTCTCTCCCCCCTTCCCCCCCCCCGAAAGGTTAACGATTTTTTTTTTTTTACGATTAATAAGAAACGTGGTCCTTGATCCTTCCAGCCACTAAAAAGTATAGAGTGGCCCATCAGCCTCCTCCCAGTCAACACCCTGGATAGCACAATGGAGACATACATCATAGTTAAGACATATGATGTCTCTGCTTTTGGCAGTTCAGTGGCACTTTGTGATGAGGGAACTGCAGGAACTAGAGACCCTCCTAGGAACCTCATGAACTAGTGGGCCGCTACCTCAACCAACGTAGGATGGTCATCTCAGAGAATATGAGGTGAAAGCAGCTGTGGAGCATGACTGTCCCCAGGAGTCAGTGTTTGGGTCTGCCATCTCTAAATTAGCGTTTAACAAGTTCCTAATGACCCTGGACCACTGTGGAATCCCTGCAGTGGCCTATGTTGTTGGTGTCAACCATAATGGCAAACTATCAACCAGAGGTCGGAATAAGAACCACGCCTTCGGTACCTAAATGGAAGCATGGTACAAATCAAGGAAGTAGACCATGGTTGTGAAGAAGACTACTTGCAACACAGATAAGATGGAAGATGCCTGGCCAAGCTCACCCAATTTGCTTGGATATAGGGGGAGGGCATGGGAAGTTACCTACAGGAGTAGCCTGGGTAAAAAACTGTACCTTTTGCCCTACATCAAGTGACTGGTGGGTTCAGTCATAAATAGTACCACCAGGATAGGAGGCATAATGTGGTGTATCTGGTTCCTAGGAACCTCTACTAAGTGTTGGGAACCCTTAGATTTACCTGCCATTAGTGGCCGAGACATCTCAATAAGAGTGAGAAACATAACCCAGCAAGTGCTATAGTTAACAATTAACATCAGCTCGAACGCTTGTGGGCATTGACCTAGTCTGTCGAAAACGTGCAGTTACAAAAGAAGAAAGCTGTGGAGAGGCAGAAATTCTTTTATCTTAACATACACTTGCATCAGATCAACGGTCATTAACTTTAACTGCCTGCTGAATAACATATTGGGGTGTAATTATGTTAGTTTGTTTATAGGGATTAAAACCATTATGTACTCCAATTGTAACATGATTTTCTACATTATATTGTTGCTATTTACTGACATAACAACAATATTTATTTACCTGTTCAAAAAATTATTTGTCTTTACTAAAAAGAGGGTGGACGAAAGGATGCACACTTGCCTTGCCAGAACCCTGTGTCAGTGAAGAATCTGTATGTACTTCAAACACAGCATTTGGTAAGACCTTATCAATTTCTGAAAACCCGAAATAAACTTAACTGATAATCCCTGATTTTGAAGCTAACAAAGTAAAGCTTCTCTCTCTCTAACTAACATTAAGTGAGGTTGTAGATCAATTTTTACCCTAAGCTTATATTTAATGATACTCAACAGTATAAATAAATTGTCAATAGTTTTTCTATAGTATGTAGTCTGTCCTTTTGAAACCCAGAATAAAATTTAAGCAGAATATTATTCTATCAACCTAAGCCCACAGACCTCAAAGGACAAGGAAGCAAATAGCTTTTCAATTGTATTTATGAGAAAATTCCTACATTTATCGAAATCTTCGAGCTTCAGGGGCTACAAATAAAGCTACCCCACAAGAAATAAAACATAAATGAAAGGCACAATACTTTGGAACAAAGTTTTAATTATTTACACACTTGATATTCTGCAATACTAATGAAGCAATCTGGTTTAACAATTAGTTCTAGTATGAAAGTATATTTTCTCTACTGGTTTATGCACTACAAACCAATTCTGCAAGTTTTATTTTGTAAGGATTTACTTCTGACTAAAATGGTAGTTATTTAGGATAGCTAAAATTGAAAAAGGGAGATCCTCTACTTCCATTCATGTACTCATCGACCGTCTTTTCTCTGTATATCTGTCTCTAGTGGTAGATAGGTTGAAAACAAAAACAAATAAAACTCCACATTTTCGCCAAAAATAATCATTAGATGTTTATTTATGAAGAGAAAACTTGATCATAGAGTGGGAACAGTTTTTAATTAACTATTTGTTGACAGGGAAGGTTCACCTATTGTTTCTCGATACCAACCAAACGGGTATCACTGTACAATTATTAAATTATCATTATTATTCAAAAACAGTCTTAATTTTGTAATAAAAATTACATTCAAACAAGATTGAAAAATTAAAAACAAGAAATGAAACTCTATAAAACTGAAAACTCAAGGGAGCCCCCCCTACATTTATTTTTTTTATTTTTGAGTTTTTATAATTCATAAGGCGAGTCTTATCACCTTTGTTCATTTACTGTACACGTATATCAGAACATGTCCAATGATCGTTATCGCAATATATTACTAATATTTAGCAATACAAATGATATAATGTCACTACAGTACATGTAAATTTAATGTATAATGTAAATAGATTCGTGGTCAGAATTTATATTCGACTTGTATAATTTTATAACCAAGGGGTATGGGGGAAAAAATCTGTCTCAATGCACTTACTGCCTGGGTATAAAAATGGATAAACACCTCCATGTCTCCACCCATCTTATCGGCCAGCTCTGCTGTACGGTGCCCCACAATATATACTCGCCAATACAGGTAAAAGTCTGCAGCAATTTCAGAATGTGATCATGAGAAAAGTGGTCAGAAATACCTCTCAAGAGAAGTTAACAACACCGATCTGCACCCGTTGCTTGGGGTGCCGTCGATGGATGACTTCATCCCCTGGAGAAATCAGTACGAACGAAGTCTTACCAGCTCAAACACCTGATGACATCCTCCAATCTCTCTCTGGGCCTCGAGCTCATGCTACACAAAAGCATACTCAGGCCGGCCCTGCTGAACGGTGCACCGCTTTTTAGTCATTTGACTTTTATCAATTTCTTTGACTACATACCTCACCAACCCCGTGTTCAACGCGGTTTCCCCATCGATGGCAGCAGGCAGTTGGGGCAGGAACGCTTTCAGTTTAGGATAATTTGTAAGTTAGTCGTAAGATAGTTTGAGGTCCTTTGTATGTAATCCGTAGGTGAGCTTCATCGCCCGGTCCAGAAACTGCTACAGACAAGAGAAGTCTCCCTGATAGAGTACCACGATAACACTCTATACGGCACATCAGCTTATGCATTTTGGAACACTACTACCTTGTGACAACAACTGTAGTCTGGATCATTCCGTTATTCTGTGATAGAACTGTTCTTAGACTAATTTCCCTCAAAGCTCTTAACTTAAAGCTTTCATCCTTTGACCTTTTCCAATGATGAGCTTACTTTGCCAGATCTTAAAAGTGTTAGATTCCATCTTGCAGTTTCGGTGAGGTCTAAAGATTCGCTTTGCACCACCTATCTCACCATCTTCTTCACCTACCTCTATGCTCGCATTCTCTATGGTGCGGTTCAGGAAGCTTCTACTGTCATCAATTCGCAAGTCACCTCTTCCCCCTGCCGGTAAAAAGCAAAACTTTGATATTTTAGTTGGGATTATATGTAAGTTTATTATCACATCCTCATAAAAATAATATTTATACTGATTTTAGTACCTATAGGGGTGAAATGGCATTGTTCATTTGATTTTGAGTGCAAGATAGCAGGTAGAGTTAATTTAATTCCTATTGCCTGTGTTTATTTAATAACTGGAGTGATGGAAGCTAAGCAATGAAGCAGGGAGTATTAACCACTCTTTTTGTGGTTAAATAATTAATGAATTAGAATAGTTTTTTTTAGATGTGCTCATACAGTTAAACTTTTTATCTGTGGATGACCAGTTTTTAATTGATGCTAAAATATCAAGAAATACTTCACCAGTGATATGTCAGTGCTATTGAAACTGTGCCAAGTACAAAACCAAATGTCTGGCTATAATTCAGGGTTTCCTGTAGTACCATCTAACACTTGCCAATAATGTTTTAACTCCAGATTTAGGGTGTGGAGTTTACATTAATTTGTTAGTAGCTGCCTTATTTTAACATTGATGCAATATTAATTCAGTAGACCCTTCATTGATGTTTTCTTTGAAAATAAATTTGAAATTTCTATAGTTCTTAACCATGTTAAACAAGTGGTCCCGTTAATTTACAAGTACCTATTTATTTAAGGGCTGCTATTACCTTGTAATATAAGTAATAAGTGTCGAGGATGTATTATTGTTGATGCGACTTATTTTTTTATTTATTGGAAAAGTACCCTTTTCCAAGTGGTATATTAAACAGTTTTTTGAGATAACAGTATTAAACATTCCTAGTGCTACTTACAATGTAGAAGAAAAATTTTGTATGAATATGGACAGGATTTCGAATCATGAAGTTTCTGGTGCTTCTCAATGGAAGTTCCTTTCAGGCATCGCCTATCTGCAGGGGAATTTCTAATAATTTAGCTATACATTTTTTTCAATTTGAGGGTTGAAGTTTATCTAAGATTGAAATGCTATGCTGGTTGTGCAGCCAAAATATAGGCTAAAATCATCAAATTTGAACAAATTTTAATACATTTATTTGCAATAGTTGTAAAATATCAATTTTTTTAATCTAATATTTAAGAAAGACAGTTATAACCTATTACTTCTTAATTATAATTTTCTAATTTTTAGAAAGTGGTGGCAAACTGACTTCTGACCTAACACCCTCATCATCAGATCAGATCCCTGTTTTCATCAATGTTAATCTTGTATCAGACAGGTATATATTTCTACTTGCGTTTTTATTCTATTATTTCTTGAGAATTACAAATTATTTTGTTACAAGAACAATTGGCTAGTTGGGTAATGCAAAGAAGAACTAAGGAGATTATCTGGTATAACGGTTTTTTATCAATCATTAATGTAAAAGAGTTTATAATGTTGGAGACATGTTTGCGTGGCTTGAGAAAAGTTATAGTGTAGGATGCCATTCTCTAGAAAACCTCCAACTCATTTTTTCAGCGAGATCATTTAGTAAGCATAGGCAGGAGACACGACTTCATTGCTGCAAGTAAAGAAACTATAGATATAGTTTTAAATTTTGTAATAAAGTCTGTATGGATAAAATCAATGTTTTTATCTTGACCTCTGAAAAAAATGGTTTTAGAGTGGTGACTGGGTAAGCACTAATCTGCGAGGAGACAGTTTGGAGTATAGTTGAGTTCCTCAATAGCCTCGAATGGTTGGCACATCTTCTTTAACGCCTGCCTTTGGCTGGCAATACTAACTTTATTGTGGCTTTTTTATCACTCTTTCATGGGAATTCTTGAGGAAGTGCAACTTCTTGGGCCTTGTTTCAATTTTCTATCACCAGACCTATACTTGTGTAAGATCTACTGCAGGCTATTAAGTGTACCACTGACAATATTATTATCCAGTAGGAACTTGTCTAGGAAAAAATCTGCTCGTATTGTTCTGACATGGCTATACATTGCCTTGCATTCTCATGACAAAAATCAGAAAACAATTGCTTTCATAGTTCACAATCCATAATGTATAATTTTAACAATCATAAATAGCAGTTATGAAAATTTAGGCATCCCCCTAGTGCACAAATTTTTAAATTCTGAAGCTGATCTGTTATTTTCTCTTTGGAATTGAAATAAAATACATTGTGTCGAATGTACTGGCTGCCAACTTCATTCTCAATACCACAAAATCTTACTTATTAAATGTATTTCTCGTAAAATATACATGAGAACCTAAATTTTTGTTATGTTTCAGAGATCACATATTCATGGGAAATATCGTAAGAATAGTAAAGATATGATTGGCAAATTAAAATTTTAAAATAGATTCTCAAAAACTTTTTGACAGTTTTATAGATACATTTTTTTGGGGTCAAATATATACTTACTTCTTCAAAGCAGTAGTGGTTATAAGGTAATTTTCCTCACGATAACTAAATGGGCTCATCTGTAACATATACTGTATACTTTTGGACCATTGCAATATATTGGTTGGTTATAATAATTCCTAACGATGAATCAACATTATAATCACTCAACTAAGTAAAAACTTATGTTTTGCCGAAAGCTTGAAGATCATGAAACTCTGGCCGACCTGGGCACGCCATACGAGGTTCTTGTCCGGATCAGAGTGGAGTTGCAAATTGATGGAGAAAGTAAAGAATGAACATTATTGATACGTGCAGACCACCTATCGAAGAGGATATAGTTTAAATCTGACAAGGTACTCCTAGTATTTTACATTATTCATATTAGTTAAAATTATTATTATTATTGTATTTTCTGACCTCTGAGATAATGTTTTGGTACCTAAGAGGAATCGGAGAAGAACCCCTGGGGTATACCGTATCGAGTATCAGGGATGACCAAGAAAGCGACTCGCCTGAAGACTCCCAGGTAAGATCCCTGACAGAGGCCCCACCCGGAACGGACCTGTACCCACCATGGGACATTTGGGACCTACGCATCGCCGTGGAGAAGCAGAAGAACGGGAGATCTAAATTTTTGTTATGTTTCAGAGATCACATCTTCGGCCATATTTTTGTTCGCAATTATTTATTTATTATTTCCTTCATGATTGCCTAAATGCTTTATATTAATTATTGATACATAAATAACACAAATAGTTGTAAATGCATACTTTTTGTAATACTGTTGAATATAATTAATACGCGGTTTCCAATTAGTGTGTCAAAGAGACCATGGTAACACTCTGTCATTTCATGTTATTACTGCTTTAACGTGAGTAGCTTTAAATTCCAACAATAGTATTAATACTTTTTATGGCAGATTTTAAGATAAATAGATAACCAATTAAAATCGAGTGTATTTCCTGTAATATATTATTTTCCATTTTTTTGGAGTAACAAGTAACAGTGTAGGAGAGTAAAAAATAAATAGTTATTCCTTGATTCCATAACATCTGTGAATTGTTGGCTTTCTACAACCTTAATATTTAATTTTTTTACTGTTTAAATTTTTATTTGAAGAAAATTACTATCTGCCTAAAAAGGGCAATAGGTGATTGTGATAAATGATCTCTTTCATACCATAACTGTTTACTTTAAAAAACAAAATAATGGTCAGAACGTAAATCATGGGAAATATCGTAAGAATAGTAAAGATATGATTGGCAAATTAAAATTTTAAAATAAATTCTCGAAAACTTTTTGACAGTTTTATAGATACATTTTTTTGGGGTCAAATATATACTTACTTCTTCAAAGCAGTAGTGGTTATAAGGTAATTTTCCTCACGATAACTAAATGGGCTCATCTGTAACATATACTGTATACTTTTGGACTATTGCAACATATTGGTTGGTTATAATAATTCCTAACGATGAATCAACATTATAATCACTCAACTAAGTAAAAACTTATGTTTTGCCCAAAGCTTGAAGATCATGAAACTCTGGCTGACATGGGCACGCCATACGAGGTTCTTGTCCGGATCAGAGTGGAGTTGAAAATTGATGGAGAAAGTAAAGAATGAACATTATTGATACGTGCAGACCACCTATCGAAGAGGATATAGTTTAAATCTGACAAGGTACTCCTAGTATTTTACATTATTCATATTAGTTAAAATTATTATTATTATTGTATTTTCTGACCTCTGAGATAATGTTTTGGTACCTAAGAGGAATATTTATGATTCAGTAAGTAAACATGTACATTCAGTCAGACAAAAGGAACTGTAACTAAAATAAGCCTTATTAATTATTAATTAATAATACTCATTATTACAAGTAAATTTAAGTTTGCAATATGCGTATAGTTTCAGAGGTATAATAATTTTACAAAAGTGCATAAAGCGAACATAAAATCTCATCAAAAATAACCTAAAAATGTAAGGGAAAAATTATACTTAACATAATATTATTATTAGTTCCTTGATTTGATAAAATATCAAAGAAATTCTCTTATATAAAATCTATCAAAAATATAGTAAATGGCACAGTACAGTATTCGATATGGCATTATTAAGATATACAGCATGAAATGGAAATTACTATTATCAGTCCTTAGTTTTAATGAATTAAAATTATGCATACAAATTAAAATAGCATTTTCGTATTAAATTAATATTAGTATGGTTTATATTTATAACATGGGTGAACGCTTAAATACTAGAAAAGAATTTTATTAATCCTTTATGCATTTATCCTTGCTTCGTGGAAAATATAAACAATGTGTACTCTCTAATCTTGCAAACAAGAATAATTAAAATTATTAGTTTCTTAAATTATATCTTGTTAACAGGTTGAAAACTATAGGAGAAAGTTACAAACTTTCTCACACATAAATAAAATATTAACTACAAGTTATCTCGTCGTTCAGAATGTATTCTAGAAATATTTCATAGGTTATATTGTAATGGAAAAGTTTTCAACTTATGATTAATAGCTCTTACTTAATCCATATTTATAATTATTCTTTTAATATAGTTAGATTATATGAATAACAAACAATTAACAATTAATTCCATGTTTAACAGCTGTTGACTTAGATAACAATCCTTCAGTGTAAGTACCTTGCATGTAACTGATAATAAACTGAGAATATAAGTTGTGAACCGTATGTGAAAATTTCTGTCCCGTTGGCTGCAAATAATTTAAAATCAGAACCCTTTTCTTTCCTGTTGTTTTTGGCGAAATGACTGACACATCAGCTCCACTATCCACCAAAAAGGTCTGTTCGCTGTTTCGATCCGTGATGAACAGTCTGTATGTGCGGCCAACAGGAATTTCAGCAACAGTTGTGGTCGCTACATCTGCTTCTGCTTGTAGTTTCCCTGCTTTTCAGATTTTCCGTGGTCTGTTTCCCACTGGCATGGAGTTTTACATTTATCTGATCGACATTTTGGTCCAAATCTAAAATGAAAATAGCAATATTTTCCACCATCTCTATACCTACTGTTGGGTCCCAACTATTTTTTTATTATTTTTTTTCACTCACGTAATTATAACGATTAATTTTATTTTATTTGTTAAAAGAAAAAAAAAACAAGATTGTATTATTTGTTGTATTGATATGCATAATTAGTAATTAAGGTTGTTTACGTCTAAGCAAGTGATAAGGTGACCTCTAATGCGATCGGCAATTGTTTTGGCATGGCGGATCAACTCCGATCGTCATCTAATTACTGGCTCAGTTCCCTGAAAGTTGTGAACGAAGAAGGACGCTTGGAAATTTGTTGATTGATGTTGACCCCAGATTCACCCTACTTCTTCATCGCTGACTGTACACCGGACATCCACCACCCACCCACGCTCCCCATTGTTTGGAGAGTGAACATCGAGAAGAATTTTTCTTCTCCACTTTGGGATCTCCGGTAAGCGGTTATTTTGATAGTACACACACCAATTATCTCCAGATTCAGCTCACATCATCCTTTCACTTGCAAAGAATAAAATATTATTGACTTTTGGTGATTGACAATGTTAAATTTAGTAAATATAGGATTTAATTAATTTTTATTTATACTAAAGCGTAAAGACATTTATATTTTTGTTATCTATGTTTCTTTCATTTTATTTTTAGATTAATAACCCCGTTACTAACATTATTTTTTTTTGTTTATATATATACGATTATTACATATGTATTGCCAGTTTATAATTTTAGTTTTTTTTTTGTATAATCTTTCCTCAATTATATTTTGTGTAAACAATCTTGTTTTTTTGTTGTTTTTCTGGGAAAATGCAGGCATCCATTCTTGTACTTTTTTTCTGAATTTCACAGCCGGTAATTTGCAAGGGACAGAAGTTCGGCGACGTAATTTACTAGCCCCTTCTTCCACATCTTTTGGTCCTCCGGGCCGGATATTGTGATTCAGAAAAAAGTAATTGTATTTACAACATTCCGTCTTGATCCTTTTATATAATCATCTTCCCACTCACAAGATTTGTTTATTTTAATTGGTATTTTATTTGTTATTGATAAATTCTGCCATCAACATGCCTCCTAAAGTTAACCAGGATGATTCGGAAGAGCAAATGGATGCTCTTAGCGATGAATTCAAGGACTTAGCTGATGATATTAATGAAACTAAGACCGTTGGGTTATCAATGGGAACTGACTCAACCAAACAAAAAATCTTCGCTGCTCGCATTTCTCGACTAGACAGTGCTTATGAGAAGTTTTCAGCGTGTTATTTGAGCTTGAGAAGGGTAGTAAAAAGGTTAAAGAAGCCCTTAACAGAATACGAACTGGTTTATAAAGAAGTCCGTGCCAGCTATTACGAAGCGATAGCATTGGGTTTTTCTATTGCCCCTAAGGAATCTGAATCCACTGGAAATAGATCACTGGTTGAAAGAGGCGAAGAATATTCGCAATTACGCCTTCCCACAATTAATATTCCTATTTTTTCAGGCAATATTTCAGATTGGCCTTCGTTTAAGGATACCTTTTCTTCCATGATTCATGATAATACGGACTTGAATCCCATTCAAAAATTCCATTATTTGAAGTCCTCCCTAAAAGGTGGAGCGGCTCAAATTATCACGGCTATCAATGTTACTCTCGACGGCTACGATCAAGCTTGGGCAGCTTTAACTAAAAGGTATGACAGCCAACGATTACAAGCCACCCACCATCTGATGAATATATTCAATTTTCCACCACTTCAAAAATGTTCCCTCGCAACTCTTGATCACTTTTCGTCAGTAATTCTTGAAAGCGCTGCAGCCTTTAATAGATTGAACTTAGCTGATCCCGCAGGCTTTATATTGTACACGTTTGCCGTCAGGCTGTTAGATGCCAAAACTCGAGAGCGTTTCGAAAACGAATTTGGTTCCAGATCTGAAACTCCGACTTGGAAGGAATTTTCGGATTTTATCCACCAATTAATCATTCAGCTTCAAGCAAATACTATGACGTCAAACCAAAAGGCCACTCCAGCTAACACTGACTATAAATATACTCACCAGGCAAAAAAGGTGTTGATGTCTTCCGGAGCAGTCACCGAACAATTTAAATGCCCCGTCTGTACGGAGAATCATAAAATTTATGATTGTCCTAAGTTTCGATCACTCGCTCCCAGACAAAGATTTGAAAAAATCAAATTGTTAAACCGTTGCCTCAACTGTTTTGCTTCAGGTCATTCAGCTTCGAAATGCCCCTCTACCCATTGTTGCAAGCAGTGTCATTTACGGCACCATTCTCTTTTACATTTTTCGAAAGGTTCTGACACCCGCTCCATATCAAATCGTAATCAAGGTCATTCCGTTTCTAGTGTACACTCATCACTGCGAACTCATTCGTCTGAAAACTCTACAAGGAAATCTCACAATATACCCACACACTCCGAGTCTTCACAAATAACAACCAATAGTCCCAACCCCCCAGCCGTACAAACATCCGTGTTGTCGTCGGCTTCGACAGAACGAATAAATGTTCTTTTGGGCACGGCTCTATTTAAGATTAAAGACTCCTTTGGTTGTTACCAGTTGGTGCGAGCTCTAATTGATAGTGGGTCTCAACGCTCCTTTATCACCTCACAATGTGCAAGGCGATTACGTTTGCAACTTATTCCAAATGATCATAATTTGGTTGGTTTCGGGAGCCATCCTATTTCTGGTTGTAAGCACCAAGTTTATTGCAGTATTTCTTCCAATAAGGTAGAATCGCCAGCGCATCACACATACGCAATTGTGATTGATTGTATTAGCAACGAGATGCCCTGCGAAATCATCATGGATACGGTAGTCCAACATTATCAACATTTAGATCTTGCAGATCCAATGTTCAATCAGCCAGGGCCCATAGAATTTCTTGTTGGTGCTGATCTATTTGGGGAAATCTTGGAAGGAGAGGTAGTAAAATCAGCTCATGGATTTCCCAATGCCATAAAAACCACCCTTGGTTGGATTTTATTAGGACCCATTACAACGGCAAATCCATTTCTCTGCAGCACTACCTTGCTCGCTAATTCTACACCTTCATCTGAACTTCAGGAGTTAACTCAGGTGATGACTCGTTTTTGGGAAGTCGAGGAAATAAATGATGTTCCGAGAAGCAATCCACTTGATATAAAAAGTGAGGATCATTTTAAAAGGACGCACTCTCGAACACCCTCCGGTAGATACATGGTCCGTTTACCCTTTAAAACGCAACCTCTCAACTTAAAACTCGATTGGGATGACCCGATTCCACCTGCTATTTCCAAGTCCTCCTGGGAAGTACTCTTTAAAGATCTGGCGCAATTAGAAGCTATTAAGATTCCCCGTGGTCTTAAACCACACTCCCCAGCAGAGATGTCTGTTGTGGGATTCGCTGACGCATCTTCTTTAGGTTATGCGGCAGTTCTCTATCTTCGTTCTCAGGATCAATTGGAAAGGGTAGACTCCCATCTGATGATCGCTAAAACCCGATTAGCTCCATTAAAAACCCTCTCAATTCCAAGGCTTGAACTATGCGCTGCTCTACTTCTTGTCAACCTTTTGCGATCTGTTCAACTCATTACACAACGATTAAAACCAACCTCTATTTTCTTGTTGTCTGATTCTTCCACCGTTTTATCGTGGTTAAATACACCTGTCCATCAACTGAAAACATTCGTGGCCAATCGAATAGTGAAAATTTTAGATAACTCCTTTCTCCCTAATTGGCATCACATTCGTTCAGAAGATAATGCCGCTGACATTGCGTCTCGGGGAACTTCTCCATCAGACTTGGTCAATCATTCAGTTTGGTGGAAGGGACCTGACTGGATGAAGAAACCATTGTCGGAATGGCCATTAACTAAGCCAACAAAATCATCGAATTGTTCAGACTTACCTGAGACAAAACCAGTTTGTACTATCTTGGCTACCACAACCAATGCATCGTCTTTATTTGAAGTTATTGAAAAATTCTCATCCTATTCCAAATTAATTAGGGTACTTGCATATGTCCAACGCTTTATCGTAAATTCTCGCCCTCATTCAACCAAGATAAAAGGTCAATTAAGCTTAGAGAAACTTCGTCAAGCTACTCACACCTTGGTGAAAATAGTTCAAAGACATCATTTCCCCTCTGTAAGCTCCAAACCTTCTCTTATAACATCGCTAAAATCATTATCCGTTTTTATCGATTCTCGTGGAGTGTACAGGGTGGGCGGTCGCCTTAGTAATGCCCCTATAAATTATGATGCTAAACATCCCATGTTGTTACCCTCTAAATCACATTTTGTGGAACTACTTGTCGACCACTACCATATTGTTTATTTACATGCTGGACATCAGCTCCTCCATTCAATACTACGTCATCATTATTGGATTATTTCAGCAAGACGTATGATACGCACTCGAATTCACCGATGTTTGAAATGCCATCGCCTAAAAGTAAGACCTTATACACCTTACATGGGAAATTTGCCAATGTCAAGATTCGAGCAAGGCCGACCCTTTATGAATGTCGGGATTGATTTCGCTGGTCCATTCTCAATCCGTGAATCCTCTCACCGTAAGGCTGCCCTTGGCAAAGCGTATGCCTGCTTATTTGTGTGCATGAGCACAAAGGCGTTGCACATTGAGATCGTGTCGCAATTGACAACAGTAGCTTTCTTAGCCAGTTTAGACAGATTTATAGCTCGAAGAGGACTACCCAGCAGAATGTTCTCCGATAATGGAACAAATTTTGTAGGAGCGTCACGACATTTAAAAGAGCTATACTCCTGGTGGAATACCTACTCCCTGAAAAAGGACATCGAAAACTACTTCGTCAATCGAGAAATGAAATGGAGTTTTATCCCTCCATTCGCACCTCATTTCGGTGGTTTGTGGGAGGCTGGTGTGAAGTCGTTTAAGTATCACCTTAGGAGAGTAATGGATTGCCAACCCCTTACATTTGAAGAACTCTCCACCATCGCAAATCGCATAGAAGCGATTTTGAATTCTCGACCCATGCATCCTATGTCATCATCACCAGAAGACTTGGATGTCTTGACGCCGGGTCACTTCCTGATTGGTGCTCCTCTAGTTGCTCTGCCAGAACCAGAGTCAATCGAGCCATCACGCCATCCAATCTCGAGATGGAATCTCATTCATCGCTGCATAGGCAATATTTGGAAACAATGGCGACGGGACTACTTACATTGCCTACAACAACGTAGTAAATGGACTACTGAATCGGCAAATGTAAATATCGGCACACTTGTGCTTCTTATTGACCCTAATGTACCTCCCCTCAGTTGGCCTGTAGGGTGCATTAAAGAAGTTTTTCCTGGACAAGACGGGATTGTCAGGGTAGTAAAGGTGAAAACCTCTACAAACGAGTATACCCGTTCCGTTTCGCGCCTAGCTCCATTGTTACCTCCATAGTGTGTTAATCTACCTGGAAATTTTCTACGCAAATTTGGTGGGCGGTATGTTGGGTCCCAACTATTTTTTTATTATTTTTTTTCACTCACGTAATTATAACGATTAATTTTATTTTATTTGTTAAAAGAAAAAAAAAACAAGATTGTATTATTTGTTGTATTGATATGCATAATTAGTAATTAAGGTTGTTTACGTCTAAGCAAGTGATAAGGTGACCTCTAATGCGATCGGCAATTGTTTTGGCATGGCGGATCAACTCCGATCGTCATCTAATTACTGGCTCAGTTCCCTGAAAGTTGTGAACGAAGAAGGACGCTTGGAAATTTGTTGATTGATGTTGACCCCAGATTCACCCTACTTCTTCATCGCTGACTGTACACCGGACATCCACCACCCACCCACGCTCCCCATTGTTTGGAGAGTGAACATCGAGAAGAATTTTTCTTCTCCACTTTGGGATCTCCGGTAAGCGGTTATTTTGATAGTACACACACCAATTATCTCCAGATTCAGCTCACATCATCCTTTCACTTGCAAAGAATAAAATATTATTGACTTTTGGTGATTGACAATGTTAAATTTAGTAAATATAGGATTTAATTAATTTTTATTTATACTAAAGCGTAAAGACATTTATATTTTTGTTATCTATGTTTCTTTCATTTTATTTTTAGATTAATAACCCCGTTACTAACATTATTTTTTTTTGTTTATATATATACGATTATTACATATGTATTGCCAGTTTATAATTTTAGTTTTTTTTTTGTATAATCTTTCCTCAATTATATTTTGTGTAAACAATCTTGTTTTTTTGTTGTTTTTCTGGGAAAATGCAGGCATCCATTCTTGTACTTTTTTTCTGAATTTCACAGCCGGTAATTTGCAAGGGACAGAAGTTCGGCGACGTAATTTACTAGCCCCTTCTTCCACACCTACCTCGGCTTTGACTCCTCCTTCGAATTCGGCGAGGTGCTGTACTGGTATCTCGAGACCTACCTAGACGTTTGATCTCTTGATCCATAGCCTCTAACTTAGCAATCAATTGAGGAAACGAAAAAGGGTCTGGAGCGTTGGGTTTTGGTTCACGAACCTCTTCCATCATATTCTGTGGTCGGATCTCCCAAATTCGGTCTCCAATATCCGCCAGTTTATCCAAATCTCCGTCAGTAATAGTTAAAATGCTTCTGATTTGACTCGGAAGCTTATCAAGCCAGAGAGTTTTAATCAATTTATCAGAAACTTCCGACGTAGCTAGCCCTTTCATGTTTCTAAGAAGCTGACTTGGTTTCATGTCACCAATGTCCAAGCCACTGATTAATTTGCGGATCTGAGGATCTTCACTTTCTCTATAAATATTGAATAATCTTTCTTTGGCTCTTGTATACTTGTCTTTTTCCTCCGATTTTACTAAGTCCCAAATATTTTCAACTGTTTTTAAATCCAACTGAGCTATCAAGTAATTAAATTTTCTCTCTTCCCGGGTTACATTTGAAAGCTCAAACTGGGCCTCGGCTTGGCAAAACCATATTTCGGGCCTTTCCACCCAGAACGGGGGCAATTTTATAGCTACCCTGTCTACATGTAAATTGGGCTTGTTCACTATGTTCTTACCTTTTTTGTCATCATCACCATTTTCGCTTCCATTCTGCGACATCGTGAACGTCGGGTTCACCAATTGTTGCTGTCTTTATACTTTGAGCACAAGGTTTTAGCCAAAAAAAAAAGAAACACTTCACTGTGAAACTTTTGTATTCTCCATTAAGTTTTTTTCACTATAACCCCTCTTTAACCTCCTCACTCACTCATGTCAATCCATATATTTAATCATTGATAAATCGATATTTTTAATAATAGTTATTAATTTTATTGTTATTCTATTGTTACCCTACAGCTCTTACTTAATCCATATTTATAATTATTCTTTTAATATAGTTAGATTATATGAATAACAAACAATTAACAATTAATTCCATGTTTAACAGCTGTTGACTTAGATAACAATTCTTCAGTGTAAGTACCTTGGATGTAACTGAAGTTTAAATAATGGATAGTCAGATACTAAATTTAGACTAAAAGTAACTATTTAACTTCAAAAAGCTGATTAGATATAAAGGCTTATATATAATCCTTTAATAATACCATTTAATGTTTCTTAGTATAAACACTTCTTTAATATGAAAGCATTTTTAAATACTTAATCCTTCGCTAAAGAGAAACTTAATTCTACAGAAATAAATACATTTCATAGACAATCACTGGGCAAGGTCAATTGCTGCTTATATGAAATTTATTATCTTCTCTTTGGAAAATAATAATTGGCCATTATTCTCATAAACTTCAGTTCACCGATAAAAAAAAAATTAAATACAAATAAAACAATAATATCACTACATTTCTTTCGACATTTTAATGCCCAATATAACTTAAGTTTCCATTCCTCCATTTGTAAATGAAAATTTCTTATAATTTTGTATATCTAACGTATAAAAAACAGTTGTAAGCCAAAACCTTGGTGTCCTTTACATTAGTAGGAGGCTACAGTAAACATAAGCTGCTTAACGTTTTTGAAATATTATTGCCCAAAAAACTTTTACCACATGGAAAAACAGTAATTTACTTTTATAATATTGCAATTAAGGTGGCTAATTTAATTTAGAAAAGTATGGGAGTACAAACAAAAATTAGTTAGGACACTTAATTGTGTAACTCGGCGATCTTTTTATTTTTCATCATGGGAAGAAAGCACGAGAAAGTTTGTCAATTATCTTATAACTAGTGGTAATCGTATTCCGACAAAAGGTATACTTTGTAATATCTCAGATAGAAATAGAAACATTTATCAATTTGAGAAAACGGTTTAGTACCAAATATCTCAGTATTGGACCTTATTTTTACAATTTTATTTTCAATCGAGATAAAATATTATTAAGAGAAAAGATTGACACCTTTTAAAGACATGAAATATAAAACTAAAATCAGTTAAAAAATGTCCCCATACTAATAAACAAAGGTTTGGAAAAACAAAAATAATTATTATTGTAAACTTCTTTATGGGCATAGAATATGAATGTATATAACCCATACACATATATGACCAAATATCATTAATAGCACATATATCAACACACAATATTATAGGACCTTAATCAATTAAATGGATTTAAAAAATTTAAGGAATATTTACGATCTGCAAATAGATTAAGTGATAATGAAACCACAAAGCTTCACTTGGACAGGCTTTAAATAGAATTATCTTGGCGATAATTCCATAGACTTTACTAGGTTCAATATTTCTAATAATAGTTTTTTTGTATAAACTTTCTATAGTTTATATGTCATCCGATTAGTATTATTTTCATAATGAAAATAATAAAAAATAAAATTTTTTGTTTTAAAAAATGAAAATTAAATTTCACTGAGATGAGTTGAAATTTGAAATTCTAATTTCTTCACATCCAAAACTTTATTTTGAATTATATTTATTTTTTTCACATTATTGCTGCTTGTTTGCTGATAGTCTGTAATCCGATTTAGCAATGAAATTACTTCTCCTTTGTTAATATTCATTGTATCTTCTAATTCTGAAAATTTATTTTCCAATATTTCATTTCTTGATTCTTCCTCTTCCTTCTCTATTTTATTTTCCAATTTTCTGTTCTTAATTGTAACTTCATCATCTGCAACTTGATTTTGCAATGCATTAATTTCTTCTTTAATACTACTGGTTATTTTTATAATTTGTATTTCATCCGTGATCTGGGGTAAATTACTTGTGAAATCTATTTCATAATATTGCTTCGACGTTACTGATCCGTTGTTTGGTTTTGGTATGGATTCGGTGGGTCGTTGCTGTGTTGGCCTGCTCCGAAAAAATTCGCCTCTAGTTGATTTAATCTCTCTGTTAATTCCCTTATAATACGATTCTGGTCATCTTCTATATGATGCGCCTCATTTCCAACCGTTCTCATCGATACTGTTTGCGGATACGCTTGAGTTTGCTGGTTATTGTGTTGCGCTGATCTCGGTTTATTAAAGTAGTTAAATTGCGATTGAGGATCCCATGGTTGTTGATAATTAATTTGTGGTACAAAATCTTGTATTTGATAAATAGATTAGGTTGGGGTTGATTGTAATACGGTTGTTGTTGCCTTCGATTATGGTTCTGTTGGTAATTCCTTCGGTTATATTATCTTGTATCGTTATAATTCGGTTGGTAATCTTTCTGTTTATTTTCATATTTCCTATCTCTGTAATCCCTTCCGTAAAACCTCTGAACAATATGAGATGCCTCATTCCTAAGTATACTGTCTATGTCCTCTTACGTTTTAAATACTAAATGATAAATAAAATCCGTAAGCATAGGATGTAAGTTCTGTACTGCGTGGTGACTGATTTGTTTGTAATAAAATGACATCTCGTCGTCCTTGCTTATAACACTTGCATCAGCATATGTTCTAGCGATGAGATCGCATCTCTTCTCAGTCAGTCTTGAGATGTACAATATCGGGTTTTCATTATTAAAGGGTTTTGTCACGAGTATTTCGGCTATTCATTGTTCCCTCAATCTAAGAATCCTGATATTTTCGTTTTAAGAAATTGAAGAGTTCCTCTATCGATCGGAAATGTTTATCGAATGTCGCCGTTTCCGCATCCCCTTCAACTTTTTGCGTGGATTGCATTATTATTTTCGCCTTGTTTATTTCATGATAGGCATTATCCGTTTTGCAATACAAATTATATAGAAACTGCACTCCTGTGATATATTTAATTAATTTTTTTGGGTTTCCATCATACGATGAAATTAATTTAAATTCACTAGCGTTTATTTCCATGTTGGTATTCATTGTTTCGTCAAAGTTTCTGTTGGTGTTGAGTCTGTCTGTTATAGACATATATATAAAAAATAAATATAGAAAAAAAACAATTTCGAACCTTGTCTTTCCTTCTTCCTAAGAGGTGTCTGATAGCGTCGAAAGATCATACAAAAAAAGATATTGACCTGAGCTATGTATTTATATACTAGCAACTTCTTTCTCCAGAGTAATTTTGATTCTTCAGAAGATGGATCTTTGATGATCGGTCTCCGAAGAGGTTTCGCAACCACTCTATTCTTGAAAAGATTCTTCGATGAATTTTTCCACAAAATTGCCCTCAGGTCCCTGTTCGCCGGGTGCCAGTTAAATAATCTTTCACCGGTTATCAGTTTTTAAAAAGCACTTTATTCAGAAGTCTAAACAAGGTTTTAAACTAAGACTGCACATGGACGAGTCTAAATACTAATAACTTATAACAAAAATAAAATGAAAGTACGCTAGGAATATAAGAATATGAATTGAATAGGGGCTTGGTCACACTCCGAGAGCCAATATATAGGAGAGGAATGTTGTCATGGATTAGCAATGTTTAGGATTAGTTGAGGTTTCTTAACTATATATGTGGAAATATTTATTTTTAAATTCTGTTTTATCTAGTGTTTTTGTACAATTTATATTATATATTGAACAATATTTCATATTTTAAATAAAATACCATAAATAATAGAATTTGTAAGTAGACGCACATTTCATTTCTTTAGTGTTCAGTATCATTAATGGTTTCTTATATTTTCAGGCTGTTTAGAACGAATGACTGCAACTCAAACTGAAGCTAGTCATTTGATAAATAGTGACAGAACAACTGCAGTAACATTAACTGTTAACGTAGGCGAAAAGCCTCTCAAGTGTACGTATTGCAGATATGTAGCAGCTACAGCTGGTGACTTAAAAATGCACATAACCTATGTTCACGATAGAAAGCAGTTTCTTAATTCCCATTCAAATAACTGTTATAATGCTGCAAAAGGTAGAAGTTTCAAAAGAGGTCTAACATCCATGCTTAAAGGCCTCAAACTGAATGAAGGAGAGAAGCCTCACAATTGTATCCATTGCAGTTATAAAGGAGCTACAGCTTCTGATTTTAAAATACACATAGTGGATGTTTATAAATCAAAGAAGCCTCGCAATCGCCTTTGTGAAACTGTAAAAGATAGTGGTTCGGGCAGTGCTGTAACACCCATGTACAGAGACCTCAAAATAAATACAAAAGAGAATCCTTACGTTTGTATGCAACGCCGTTATAAAGCAGATAGAGCTGCTGAATCGGATATACCTTACACATCTCCATATTGCGGTTTTAAAGAACTTACACCTGTTGGTTGCTAGAAGTTTGGAAGGAAAAGTCACATCCATGCTTGAAGACCTGAAACTAAATTAGTGTTTTCAGTGCAGTGATTATGGACACCTTTGTTATAAGAAAATCACATTAGTGACTGATACCTCTAGATAGATTCCAATGATATAACTTATAGGCTATGGATTTGTGTACACTTAATTTACATTATGTTTTTTTATTAGTTTTCGAAAATAAACCCACTTCCTGTTATTATTGTCTTATTTGTATGATTCCTCCACCATTCTACGATTAAAGGAATTATATTATGCTCCGCAGTCCTTTTTGTTTGCTTTTTATTAAATTTATGATTTATGATAAGAATTGCAGACGTTGCCATAGCTTTCCACTTGGCAGCTCGATTAATAGATTCAAAGGCTTTCTTGAAGTCGAGAAACACTGATTACAAAGGTGCTCAGGTGTGTACAAACAATTTGAGTGTTCAATGATATGCTTTACCGTGTTTACTAGATCAATGCATGATTTTTTCTTTCTGAAAGCTTTTGCCCTCTTCTATGGAGGTGACCGATTTGATCCTTTAGGATTATGCGGGACGATATTCTTCCTGTTGTGGAAAGCAGCATTACAGCTCTCCAAATGTCTCAAACAGACGAATTTTCTTATTCCATCCTCATACGGATGAGCTTATTTTATCAGATCTAAGGACTCAATCACATTGAAATGCATTGCCTGAATTATTTTGGCAAGTTCTGGTTGCTATATTTATAGAAGTATTGTAATCGATTGATTCATCTGAGTTTTCATCATCCTGATTTTCTTCTCCACATACAGTTTATTTCCTCCTGAAAATGCTCTCTCCGCGTTTGAATCTGTTCTATTTCAAAAGTACCATAACCTCCGCATTTCCTGTTCACTGACTTTTCTCCATGGTTCTTAATTGTGATGTGGTAGAGTTTAGGAGTGTCCCCTCTCTCGGATGCTTCCTCTTATCTATCTCTCCTGAAACTTTGTTTGATATCATGGTGCTTTTAATTATATTCCCTAAATGCCTTCTCCTTTCCTGCTATTGAGTTAGCATTATTTTTAATCAGTTTCAATGCCTTTCTCTCTTCTATATTCTATGTTTCACATTCATTTTTAATATTTAAAGCTTTGGATGTATTCTACTTTTTAAAATATGTATGAGTATATAATAAGTAAATATAGACACTATCTCCAGCACACGATCGTACATTGTGACTTCATAAAAATGAGTTTCCGGAGAACATCATTATTAGCCAGTCCACAATCTGCCTGTATAGTGTTGCTCCATTTCGAAAGATAGTAACACAAAAATATATTTCAAAAAATAGCTCTGAGAACCAGCAATAAGAAGTGCCTGTCATTTTGAGCAGAGTATTAAATTAAAGATCCCGTTTCCCTAATCAATAATAAGTTATGTTTGCTTTTTTATTTTTGAACTATAATCAGACAAAGTTGTTAGAACTGTGTTTGCAATTTTAACTCGGTCTCTGTTTTACAGAGTGAGGTTTATATATACGTTTGTTTAATAGAATGCCCCCAAAATAAGACCAGCACCATGGTAAATTATTACGTGTTAATTAATATTACTCAATAGTTAAAAATATCCCATCATATTGATTAAGAGTATCAAATTAATGATCTTAGTACCGATAATTTGTATTATTTTTTGTACTTTAATTATATAAGTTCTTAAAACTAGTTTTTTTTTTTTTTTTTTTTTTTTTTTTTGTTCCGGCATTTGTGCACCGCGGCCTCAGTGAGACCTATTGTGCGCCGTCCATATCCCTGTCCTATATATGTGACAGGCCCACGGCCTTTGCAAATCTGAGGATACTGAGTGGATCGATCAGTTCACATAGTTTGGGGTCTACAATGCGATCACTACCAAAGTGAAGGTATCGCCTTCTAGCTAGGTTATCACAGTCACATATTATATGACGTGACGTTTCTCCCTCTTTCTTGCAGAATCTGCAGATTGGTGATTCCACTATCCCCAAATTAAAGAGGTGCTTGTTTAACCGACAGTGACCTGTATAGAGTCCTGTCACACTTTTGAGTGTCCACCTGTCCATTGATAGAAGTACTGAGCTTCTTTTCTTACAGGGTCCATCAAGAAACAGTTTCGAGTGTTCCTGTTTCTTAGTTTCTCTCCAAACTAGT
The DNA here is from genome assembly GCA_930367205.1 of Acanthosoma haemorrhoidale. NCBI lineage: Eukaryota > Metazoa > Arthropoda > Insecta > Hemiptera > Acanthosomatidae > Acanthosoma > Acanthosoma haemorrhoidale. Next base: position 56,342,182 of record OV884009.1, on the reverse strand, counting down.
TAGTAAAACTGTGTTCACGGATCTCAACAACCGGTTAATTTTGTTAGAGGCATGACATTTTGCATGTTAGTTCAATTTGTTGGGAGGATGGTGCTAAAAATAAAAGTAATATTATAGAAGCTAATGGCTAATATAAATAATTCAATAAAACTTAGTAAATCAATGAAGTGGGAGTGATTAGTAAGATAGCTGAAACCTTATTTGTGTGATACTGCAATTTTAACTAATTTTTTCTTAGCCATCATATAGGAAATTAATACATATGTTTATCTTGCCTAAGCTATAAATAGACTATCTTGTTGTGTAGTATAAAAAAAATCAGTTTGGCACATGTATAAACAAATATTATAATTGATTCCTAGCTAAATATGTGTTTCTTTAAATTAACACACATCCTATTATATTTATTTCACATTATCTTTGTTATTAACTTTTGATTATTTTGTTTTTAGACTATTGACAATATGCTCATCTCAAGATACCATTAAGATTAAAAGAAGCACTGGACAAGAGTGGATTTTTATTATTTTAGAATGTTCAATATCTGTTTTAGTAATTTCTAAAAATTTTTTTGTTATTGTTTATAAAAATTATATTTAGTTTTAGAATACTCGACTATTTTCTTTATCCATATCCATTTCTAATTATAGTGTTTATACACAATATTGTAAGCATTGGTTGCTTATAACTAAAATTAGGTAATTAGTGTCTAGGCCCCACTTTTTGCATTGGATTGTAACTGGTTACTATAACTGTGCCTGCGGACATTTTTAATTTTAATAAAAAAAACAGCTTTTTATCAATCATCAAGAGTACCTGTTAATTACAATTCTAATACAAATACTTCAACATATTGCTAACAAATCTATCTTTATATATATTATAACGTTATTTGGAATTTAAAATTTGTTTGGGACTTTTGTCTCACCGATAAGAAGCACATAAGATTCAACACGCTCGATGTCACAGTCGTTAAGGTCTCTCCCCCCACCCCCCGAAAGGTTAACAATTTTTTTTTTTACGATTAATAAGAAACGAGATCCTCGATCCTTCCAGCCACCAAAAAGTATAGAGTGGCCCATCAGCCTCCTCCCAGTCAACACTCTGGATAGCACAATGGAGACTTACATCATAGTTAAGACGTATGACGTCTCTGCTTTTGACAGTTCAGTGGCTCTTTGTGGTAAGGGAACTGCAGGAACTAGAGGCCCTCCTAGGAACCTCATGAACTAGTGGGCCGCTACCTCAACCAACGTAGGGTGGTCATCTCAGGGAATATGAGGTGAAAGCAGCTGTGGAGCAAGACTGTCCCCAGGAGTCAGTGTTTGGGTCTGCCATCTCTAAATTAGCGTTTAACAAGTTCCTAATGACCCTGGACCACTGCGGAATCCCTGCAGTGGCCTATGTTGTTGGTGTCAACCATAAAGGCAAACTATCAACCAGAGGTCGGAATAAGAACCACGCCTTCGGTACCTAAATGGAAGCATGGTACAAGTCAAGGAAGTAGACCATGGTTGTGAAGAAGACTACTTGCCACACTGATAAGATGGAAGATGCCTGGCCAAGCTCACTCAATTTGCTTGGATATAGGGGGAGGGCATGGGAAGTTACCTACAGGAGTAGCCTGGGTAAAACACTGTACCTTTTGCCCTACATCAAGTGACTGGTGGGTTCAGTCATGAATAGTACCACCATGATAGGAGGCATAATGTGGTGTATCAGGTTCCTAGGAACCTCTACTAGGTGTTGGGAACCCTTAGATTTACCTGCCATTAGTGGCCGAGACATCTCAATAAGAGTGAGAAACATAACCCAGCAAGTGCTATAGTTAACAATTAACATCAGCTCGAACGCTTGTGGGTATTGACCTAGTCTGTCGAAAACGTGCAGTTATAAAAGAAGAAAGCTGTGGAGAGGCAGAAATTCTTTTATCTTAACATACACTGGCATCACGCCAACGGTCTTTAACTGCCTGCTGAATAACATATTAGGGTGTAATTATGTTAGTTTGTTTATAGGGATTAAAACCGTTATGTACTCCAATTGTAACATGGTTTTCTACATTCTATTGTTGGTATTTGCTGACATAACAACAATATTTATTTACCTGTTCAAAAAATTATTTGTCTTTAGCAAAAAGAGGGTGGACGAAAGGATGCACACTTGCCTTGCCAGAACCCTGTGTCAGTGAAGAATCTGTATGTACTTCACACACAGCATATGGTAAGACCATATAAATTTCTGAAAAACCCAAATAAACTTAACTGATAATCCCTGATTTTGAAGCTAACAAAGTAAAGCTTCTCTCTCTCTCTCTCTCTCACTAACATTAAGTGAGGTTTTATATCAATTTTTTACCCTAAACTTAAATTTAATGATACTCAACAGTATAAATAAATTGTCAATAGTTTTTCTATAGTATGTAGTCAGTCCTTTTGAAACCCAGAATAAAATTTAAGCAGAATATTATTCTATCAACCTAAGCCCATAGACCTCAAAGGACAAGGAAGCAAATAGCTTTTCAATTGTATTTATGAAAACATTCCTACAACGTATATCGAAATCTTCGAGCTTCAGGGGCTACAAATAAAGCTACCCCACAAGAAATAAAACATAAATTAAAGGCACAATACTTTGGAACAAAGTTTTAATTATTTACACACTTGATATTCTGCAATACTAATGAAGCAATCTGGTTTAACAATTAGTTCTAGTATGAAAGTATATTTTCTCTACTGGTTTATGCACTACAAACCAATTCTGCAAGTTTTATTTTGTAAGGATTTACTTCTGACTAAAATGGTAGTTATTTAGGATAGCTAAAATTGAAAAAGGGAGATCCTCTACTTCCATTCATGTACTCATCGACCGTCTTTTCTCTGTATATCTGTCTCTAGTGGTAGATAGGTTGAAAACAAAAACAAATAAAACTCCACATTTTCGCCAAAAATAATCATTAGATGTTTATTTATGAAGAGAAAACTTAATCATTGAGTGGGAACAGTTTTTAATTAACTAGTTGTTGACAGGGAAGGTTCACTTATTGTTTCTCGACACCAACCAAACGGGTATCACAGTACAATTATTAAATTATCATTATTATTCAAAAACAGTCTTAATTTTGTAATAAAAATTACATTCAAACAAGATTGAAAAATTAAAAACAAGAAATGAAACTCTATAAAACTGAAAACTCAAGGGTGCCCCCCCCCTACATAATAGTACAAAACGTCACAGTTAAGACGCGTGACGACTCTGCTTTTGACAGAGTCGAGTATGTTCAACCTTTTCCAGAATAAATAGCTCCAGTGGACTCTCTCTCACCACTGCGCCGAGATCAGCTACACCTCAGCCGAGCTCTCCCACACTCCTCAATTCCTTCACCCAACCTTCAAATAAGTCCCTCCTATTAAAAAGATCCTATTTATACCGATAATTTTCATCTTATTTGTCCCCATTCCTCTATTTTCAAATTAGGAGCTTTGAAAGGGGAAAAAAGATAATTAACTTACACATTATATAAAATGTAGCTAAGCTACAGTAAATTTAATTAGCACGATGTGCATTTATTATGTCAAGATTCCATATTATGGAATCTGTAACTCACTCTGTGTACTTTGAATAAAGGGTTTAAAAAAAATCTAACCGACCTGCACCCGTTGCTTGCTACGCCGTTGGTAGGTGAGTTCATTCGCCGGAAACACATCAAGTTTTTTTACTCCTGGCAGCTTCTCACAAACCCAGTGTTTAACATTACGACCCCACCACCCTTCCCGCATCTATGGCAACAGATGTCGGGGAAAATTAGGTTAAGAAAAAATAGTTTGTTAGATGCAAGTTAGTTTTGAGTTTTTATAATTCATAAGGCGAGTCTTATCACCTTTGTACATTTATTGTACACGTATCTCAGAACATCTCCAATGATCGTTATCGCAATATATTACTAATATTTAGTAATACAAATTATATAATGTAACTACAGTACATGTAAATTTACTGTATAATGTAAATAGATTCGTGGTCAGAATTTATATTCGACTTGTATAATTTTATAACCAAGGGGTATGGGGGAAAAAATCTGTCTCAATGCACTTACTGCCTGGGTATAAAAATGGATAGGCACCTCTATGTCTCCACCCATTTCATCGGCCAGCTCTGCTGTACGGTGCCCCACAATATATACTCGCCAATACAGGTAAAAGTCTGCAGCAATTTCAGAATGGGATCATGAGAAAAGTGGTCAGAAATACCTCTCAAGAAGTTAACAACACCGATCTGCACCCGTTGCTTGGGGTGCCGTCGATGGATGACTTCATCCACCGGAGAAATCAGTACGAACGAAGTCTTACCAGCTCACACACCTGATGACATCCTCCAATCTCTCTCTGGGCCTCGAGCTCATGCTATACAAAAGCATACTCAGGCCGGCCCTGCTGAACGGTGCACCGCTTTTTAGTCATTTGACTTTTATCAATTTCTTTGACTACATACCTCACCAACCCCGTGTTCAACGTGGTTTCCCCATCGATGGCAGCAGGCAGTTGGGGCAGGAACGCTTTCGGTTTAGGATAATTTGTAAGTCAGTCGTAAGATAGTTTGAGGTCCTTTGTATGTAATCCGTAGGTGAGCTTCATCGCCCGGTCCAGAAACTGCTACAGACAAGAGGAGTCTCCCTGATAGAGTACCATGATAACAGTCTATACGGCACATCAGCTTATGCATTTTGGAACACTACTACCTTGTGACAACAACTGTAGTCTGGATCATTCCGTTATTCTGTGGTAGAACTGTTCTTGGACTAATTTCCCTCAAGCTTCTCTCAAAGCTCTTATCTTAAAGCTTTCATCCTTTAACATTTTCCAATGATGAGCTTACTTTGCCAGATCTTAAAAGTGTTAGATTCCATCTTGCAGTTTCGGTGAGGTCTAAAGATTCGCTTTGCACCAGCTTCTTCACCTACCTCTATGCTAGCATTCTCTATGGTGCGGTTCAGGAAGCTTCTACTGTCATCAATTCGCAAGTCACCTCTTCCCCCTGCCGGTAATAAGCAAAACATTAATATTTTAGTTGGGATTATATGTAAGTTTATTATCACATCCTCTTAAAAATAATATTTATACTGATTTTAGTACCTACAGGGGTGAAATGGCATTGTTCATTTGATTTTGAGTGCAAGATAGCAGGTAGAGTTAATTTAATTCCTATTGCCTGTGTTTATTTAATAACTGGAGTGATGGAAGCTAAGCAATGAAGCAGGGAGTATTAACCACTCTTTTTTTGGTTAAAGAATTAATGAATTAGAATAGTTTTTTTTAGATGTGCACATACAGTTTAACTTTTTATCTGTGGATGACCAGTTTTTAATTGATACTAAAATATCAAGAAATACTTCACCAGTGATATGTCAGTGCTATTGAAACTGTGCCAAGTACAAAACCAAATGTCTGGCTATAACTCCGGGTTTCCTGTGGTACCATCTAACACTTGCCAATAATGTTTTAACTCCAGATTTAGGGTGTGGAGTTTACATTAATTTGTTAGTAGCTGCTTTATTTTAACATTGATGCAATATTAATTCAGTAGATTCTTCATTGATGTTTTCTTTGAAAATAAATTGGAAATTTCTATAGTTCTTAACCATGTTAAACAAGTGGTCCCGTTAATTTACAAGTACAAGTTTTTTATTTAAGGGCTGCTATTACCTTGTAATATAAGTAATAAGTGTCGAGGATGTATTATTGTTGATGCGACTTATTTTTTTATTTATTGGAAAAGTACCCTTTTCCAAGTAGTATATCAAACAGTTTTTTGAGATAACAGTATTAAACATTCCTAGTGCTACTTACAATGTAGAAGAAAAATTTTGTATGATTATGGACAGGATTTCGAATCCTGAAGTTTCTGGTGCTTCTCAATGGAAGTTCCTTTCAGGCATCGCCTATCTGCAGGGGAATTTCTAATAATTTAGCTATACATTTTTTTCAATTTGAGGGTTGAAGTTTATCTAAGATTGAAATGCTATGCTGGTGGTGCAGCCAAAATATAGGCTAAAATCATCAAATTTGAACAACTTTTAATACAATTATTTGCAATAGTTGTAAAATATCAATTTTTTTAATCTAATATTTAAGAAAGACAGTTATAACCTATTACTTCTTAATTATAATTTTCTAATTTTTAGAAAGTGGTGGCAAACTGACTTCTGACCTAACACCCTCATCATCAGATCAGATCCCTGTTTTCATCAATGTTAATCTTGTATCAGACAGGTATATATTTCTACTTGCGTTTTTATTCTATTATTTCTTGAGAATTACAAATTATTTTGTTACAAGAACAATTGCCTAGTTGGGTAATGCAAAGAAGAACTAAGGAGATTATCTGGTATAACGGTTTTTTATCAATCATCAATGTAAAAGAGATTAAAATGTTGGAGACATGTTTGCGTGGCTTGAGAAAAGTTATAGTGTAGGATGCCATTCTCTAGAAAACCTCCAACTCATTTTTTCAGCGAGATCATTTAGTAAGCATAGGCAGGAAACACGACTTCATTGCTGCAAGTAAAGAAACTATAGATAGAGTTTTAAATTTTGTAATAATGTCTGTATGGATTAAATCAATGTTTTTATCTTGACCTCTGAAAAAAATGGTTTTAGAGTGGTGACTGGGTAAGCACTAATCTGCGAGGAGACAGTTTGGAGTATAGTTGAGATCCTCAATAGCCTCGAATGGTTGGCACATCTTCTTTAACGCCTGCCTTTGGCTAGCAATACTAACTTTATTGTGGCTTTTTTATCACTCTTTCATGGGAATTCTTGAGGAAGTGCAACTTCTTGGGCCTTGTTTCAATTTTCTATCACCAGACCTATACTTGTGTAAGGTCTACTGCAGGATATTAAGTGTACCACTGACAATATTATTATCCAGTAGGAACTTGTCTAGGAAAAAATCTGCTTATATTGTTCTGACATGGCTATACATTGCCTTGCATTCTCATGACAAAAATCAGAAAACAATTGCTTTCATAGTTCGCAATCCATGATGTATAATTTTAACAATCATAAATAGCAGTTATGAAAATTTAGGCATCCCCCTAGTGCACAAATTTTTAAATTCTGAAGCTGATCTGTTATTTTCTCTTTGGAATTGAAATAAAATACATTGTGTCCAATGTACTGGCTGCCAACTTCATTCTCAATACCACAAAATCTTACTTATTAAATGTATTTCTCGTATAATATACATGAGAACCTAAATTTTTGTTATGTTTCAGAGATCACATCTTCGGCCATATTTTTGTTCGCAATTATTTATTTATTATTTCCTTCATGATTGCCTAAATGCTTTATATTAATTATTGATACATAAATAACACAAATAGTTGTAAATGCATACTTTTTGTAATACTGTTGAATATAATTAATATGAGGTTTCCAATTAGTGTGTCAAAGAGATCATGGTAGCACTCTGTCATTTCATGTTATTACTGCTTTAACATGGGTAACTTTAAATTCCAACAGTAGTATAAATATTTTTTATGGCAGATTTTAAGATAAATATAGCAATATAACTATAATGGTTCTTAGGGACGACAGAAAAACAAGGTTGTGTTGCTCTGTAAAACAAAGTTTATTTTCTTTTAATTGATAATTAGTTTACGGGTTTACAAATAAAATCTAAATTAATACCTGTAAAACAAAGAAACGACATTCAATGTTTATTCTCCTGTCGATTCTGTTTGTTTTATAATAACAAATAATTAAAGTCAAATATTACATTTAGCTTGCCTAACACTCACGTAATCTCCCTGCTGATAATGCTAGTATCATTCTCTTCAACACCTGCATTATCTATGTTGGCGCGGCGGGCTAATTCAAATTAAAGAAATACATTTTCTTTACATAACCAATCAAAATCGAGTGTATTTCCTGTAATATATTATTTTCAATTTTTTTGGAGTAACAAGTAACAGTGTAGGAGAGTAAAAAATAAATAGTTATTCCTTGATTCTATAACATCTGTGAATTGTTGGCTTTCTACAACCTTAATATTTACTTTTTTTACTGTTTAAATCTTTATTTGAAGAAAATTACTATCTGCCTAAAAAGGGCAATAGATGATTGTGATAAATGATCTCTTTCATACCATAACTGTTTACTTTAAAAAACAAAATAATGGTCAGAACGTAAAACATGGGAAATATCGTAAGAATAGTAAAGATATGATTGGCAAATTAAAATTTTAAAATAGATTCTCGAAAACTTTTTGACAGTTTTATAGATACATTTTTTTGGGGTCAAATATATACTTACTTCTTCAAAGCAGTAGTGGTTATAAGGTAATTTTCCTCACGATAACTAAATGGGCTCATCTGTAACATATAGTGTATACTTTTGGACCATTGCAATATATTGGTTGGTTATAATAATTCCTAACGATGAATCAACATTATAATCACTCAACTAAGTAAAAACTTATGTTTTGCCCAAAGCTTGAAGATCATGAAACTCTGGCCGACCTGGGCACGCCATACGAGGTTCTTGTCCGGATCAGAGTGGAGATGCAAATTGATGGAGAAAGTAAAGAATGAACATTATTGATACGTGGAGACCACCTATCGAAGAGGATATAGTTTAAATCTGACAAGGTACTCCTAGTATTTTACATTATTCATATTAGTTAAAATTATTATTATTATTGTATTTTTTGTCCTCTGAGATAATGTTTTGGTACCTAAGAGGAATATTTATTATTCAGTAAGTAAACATGTACATTCAGTCAGGCAAAAGCAACTGTAACTAAAATAAGTCTTATTAATTCTTAATTAATAATACTCATTATAACAAGTAAATTTAAGTTTGCAATATGCGTATAGTTTCAGAGGTATAATAATTTTACAAAAGTGCATAAAGCGAACATAAAATCTCATCAAAAATAACCTAAAAATGTAAGAGAAAAATTATACTTAACATAGTATTATTATTAGTTCCTTGATTTGATAAAATATTAAAGAAATTCTCTTATATAAAATGTATCAAAAATATAGTAAATGGCACAGTACAGTATTCGATATGGCATTATTAAGATATACAGCATGAAATGGAAATTACTATTATCAGTCCTTAGTTTTAATGAATTAAAATTATGCATACATATTAAAATAACATTTTCGTATTAAATTAATATTAGTATGGTTTATATTTATAACACGGGTGAACGCTTAAATACTAGAAAAGAATTTTATTAATCCTTCATGCATTTATCCATGCTTCGTGGAAAATATAAACAATGTGTACTCTCTAATCTTGCAAACAAGAATAATTAAAATTATTAGTTTCTTAAATTATATCTTGTTAACAGGTTGAAAACTATAGGAGAAAGTTATAAACTTTCTCACACATAAATAAAATATTAACTACAAGTTATCTCGTCGTTCAGAATGTATTCTAGAAATATTTCATAGGTTACATTGTAATGGAAAAGTTTTCAACTTATGATTAATAGCTCTTACTTAATCCATATTTATAATTATTCTTTTAATATAGTTAGATTATATGAATAACAAACAATTACCAATTAATTCCATGTTTAACAGCTGTTGACTTAGATAACAATCCTTCAGTGTAAGTACCTTGCATGTAACTGAAGTTTAAATAATAGATAGCCAGATACTCAATTTAGACTAAAAGTATCTATGTAACTTCAAAAAGCTGATTAGATGTAAAGGCTTATATATAATCCTTTAATAATACCATTTAATGTTTCTTAGTATAAACACTTCTTTAATATGAAAGCATTTTTAAATACTTAATCCTTCGCTAAAGAGAAACTTAATTCTACAGAAATAAATACATTTCATAGACAATCACTGGGCAAGGTCAATTGCTGCTTATATGAAATTTATTATCTTCTCAAAATAAATTTATAATATCACTACATTTCTTTCGACATTTCAATGCCCAATATAACTTAAGTTTCCATTCCTCCATTTGTAAATGAAAATTTCTTATAATTTTGTATATCTAACTTATAAAAAACAGTTGTAAGCCAAAACCTTGGTGTCCTTTTTATTAGTAGGAGGCTACAGTAAACATAAGCTGCTTAACGTTTTTGAAATATTATTGCGCAAAAAACTTTTACCACATGGAAAAACAGTAATTTACTTTTATAATAATGCAATTAAGGTGGCTAATTTAATTTAGAAAAGTATGGGCGTACAAACAAAAATTAGTTAGGACACTTAATTGTGTAACTCGGTGATCTTTTTATTTTTCATCATGGGAAGAAAGCACGAGAAAGTAGTCAGTTATCTTATAACTAGTGGTAATCGTATTCCGACGAAAGGTATATTTTGTAATATCTCAGATTGAAATAGAAACATTTATCAATTTGAGAAAACGGTTTAGTACCAAATATCTCAGTATTGGACCTTATTTTTACAATTTTATTTTCAATCGAGATAAAATATTATTAAGAGAAAAGATTGACACCTTTTGAAGACATGAAATATAAAACTAAAATCAGTTAAAAAATGTCCCCATACTAATAAACAAAGGTTTGGAAAAACAAAAATAATTATTATTGTAAACTTCTTTATGGGCATAGAATATGAATGTATATAACCCATACACATATATGAACAAATATCATTAATAGCACATATATCAACACACAATAATATAGGACCTTAATCAATTAAATGGATTTAAAGCATTTAAGGAATATTTACGATCTGCGAATAGATTAAGTGATAATGAAACCACAAAGCTTCACTTGGACAGGCTTTAAATATAATTATCTTGACGATAATTCCATAGACTTTACTAGGTTCAATATTTCTAATAATAGTTTTTTTGTATAAACTTTCTATAGTTTATATGTCATCTGATTAGTATTATTTTCATAATGAAAATAATCAAAAATAAATTTTTTTTTTTAAAAAATGAAAAATAAATTTCACTGAGATGAGTTGAAATTTGAAATTCTAATTTCTTCACATCCAAAACTTTATTTTGAATTATATTTATTTTTTTCACATTATTGCTGCTTGTTTGCTGATAGTCTGTAATCCGATTTTGCAATGAAATTACTTCTCCTTTGTTAATATTCACTGTATCTTCTAATCCTGAAAATTTATTTTCCAATATTTCATTTCTTGATTCTTCCTCTTCCTTCTCTATTTTATTTTCCAATTTTCTGTTCTTAATTGTAACTTCATCATCTGCAACTTGATTTTGCAATGCATTAATTTCTTCTTTAATACTACTGGTTATTTTTATAATTTGTATTTCATCCGTGATCTGGGGTAAATTACTTGTGAAATCTATTTCATAATATTGCTTCGACGTTACTGATCCGTTGTTTGGTTTTGGTATGGATTCGGTGGGTCGTTGCTGTGTTGGCCTGCTCCTAAAAAATTCGCCTCTAGTTGATTTAATTTCTCAGTTAATTCCCTTATAATACGATCCTGGTCATCTTCTATATGATGCGCCTCATTTCCAACCGTTCTCATCGATACTGTTTGCGGATACACTTGAGTTTGCTGGTTATTGTGTCGCGCCGATCTCGGTTTATTAAAGTAGTTAAATTGCGATTGAGGATCCCATGGTTGTTGATAATTAATTTGTGGTACAAAATCTTGTATTTGATTATTAGGTTGGGGTTGATTGTAATACGGTTGTTGTTGCCTTCGATTATTAGGATTATAATTATTTCCTTGGTAATTATAAGGTTGAGGCTGATTATGGTTCGGTTGATTGTATACGGTTGTTGTTGCCTTCGATTATGGTTCTGTTGGTAATTCCTTCGGTTATATTGTCTGTTATCGTTATAATTCGGTTGGTAATCTTTCTGTATATTTTCATATTTCCTATCTCTGTAATCCCTTCCGTAAAACCTCTGAACAATATGAGATGCCTCATTCCTAAGTATACTGTTATGTCTGGATAGGAACGTATAAAGGGAAAACACACTCTTTATACCACTATTATATTTAATGAACTGATACACTTTTAATAAATTAGTTACGTTGATTCGTAATGAACTGAACAACTAAGAGAAGGTAACACACGAGAGCGGGATTAGGCTGGCTCACATAATCAATACTGCAATCGATACACAACAGTTTCCCATGCTAATTAGAATAATTAAAAGAATAGACATATTATAGTCTGCGTAAATCAGGTGGTAAATTGAGTTACATAGTCTAGCAGTTTTCCTGGTGGCCTCCGCTTTCTGCCTGATCGTCTCAGAATGGGTTCTGGCTGGACCCTAGGTTGCTCTTGTTGTTGCTGCGGGCGGGTCGATGGTCTTGGACTTGGATCTGGCTGGACGTTTTCTGGAAGATTACTTAATTATGTAGTGAAGCTTCCCAATTTTTTGGATTACAGTTCCGAGTCTCCATGTTGGTTTGCCAGTGTGGGGGTACCACCTTGCTTGTATGCGATCTCCCACGCTTAGTTGACGTGTACTACCCTGAGTGGTGCTGGAAAGAGCTGGTGTTTGTGGAGGTGGTTTCAGCAGATCTAATTGAATCGGTATTCTACGTTGTAGGTACAATTCCGATGGTGATTTCCCACATGCTAGCGGGGTTGACCTGTATCGCATTAAGATTTTTTGGACTTTTCTTTGGAGAGGTAACGTAGAACTAGTCATGGCCTGTAATTTCTGTTTAAAGGTCTGAATATTACGTTCTGCGATTCCGTTGGTGGCGGGATGGCCTGGGGCTATGAACTTTTGTTGAATGCCATGGTGCGTACAGAATTTGAGAAATGTTTCGCTTTTGAATATTGTTGCGTTATCTGAAACTAGGACTCTTGGTAGGCCGTGAGTTGAGAATATATCTTGAAGGTATTGAATGGTTGAATCTGTTGTTGGTGCATTCTTGGAGAAACGGACTTCTAGCCAGCGGGACTTAGCGTTTACTAAAACGAAGAAGTCGTGGTCTTGGAATGGTCCCGCATAGTCCATATGAACCCTATCAAAATTCTCTGAGGGTTCATCCCAGTGATGGATGGGTGCTTTGGGGGGATTTTTTCTAATTCGTACGCATTCCTGACAAGCTCTGACAAGATGTTCAATGTCTTTATCTAGATTTTTCCAGTAAACGTATTGGCGGGATAACTGCTTCATTTTTACAACCCCTGCATGGGTGTGATGAAGTTCATTAAGAACTGCTTGTTGTAAGGACGTTGGAACGACTACTCGTTGTCCTTTAAAAATTATGCCGTTTTGCAGGTAGAATTCTGTGATATTATTTTCGCCATTCAAAAGGTCTGATTTTATTCTGGTTAGTTGCTCATCTCGTGAGGTTTCTTCAGCGAGAGTTTTATAATTGAGCGTATCGTTGGAAATAGTATAAATGGTTTCGTTAGAAGTTAACGAGACTTCTTCTTCAATATTTTGTTCGAGTTGGGAAATATTTTCCTGTATAGAGGATCTTGAAAGGAAATCGGCGTGTACATTTTCTTCTGCCTTTTTATGTTCAATTTGGTAGTCGAAGTTTGTGAGCCAGGTTGCGTAGCGTAGAAGTCTAGCGGACGTCATTGCTGGAATGTGTGCATTCTCGTGCAGAATGTGGGTCAGTGGTCGGTTATTGGTATAAAGGATAAACTTTCTGCCATAAATATAATAATAAAATTTTTTGAGAGCAAAAACGATAGACAAGGCCTCTCTGTCTAGTTGGCTATAGTTCATCTCGGTTTTGGTCAATGAACGTGATGCGAAAGCGATAGGTTTTTCTATGCCATTTATGGTGTGTGAGAGTACTCCCGCTACCCCGGTTGGTGAGGCGTCGCAAGCTACCGAGAGAGGGAGGTCTGGATTGAAAGGTGTTAAGACTCTATCACTAGAAATTTCGTTTTTTAATTGTGTAAAGGCTGATTCACATCTGGAAGACCAGTAGAATTTTTTATGCTTTTGTAAAAGCAGTCTCAATGGATACGATAGTGTTGAAATATTCGGAATAAATTTGGCATAATAGGTCACCATGCCCAAAAACCTCTTGACGTCGTCTTGATTTTCTGGTCTTGGTGGCTTCGTAATGGCCGCGACTTTAGCCGGGTCTTTCGAAATTTTGCCTTGTTCGAATACATAACCTAAGTATTGAATTTTGGTCTTGAATAGCTCACATTTTTCTCTATTGAGGTGCAAATCGAATTCTTGTAGTCTGTCGAGGCAAGCAATCAAATTTTTATAGCAGTCCTCTCTTGTTTTCTCATGAATTATGATGTTATCAAAGTATGTTGTGACCCCTCGTAGGCCTGCTAGGACTTTGTCCATGATAAGATGGAATTCATTTGGCGCGGTTTTGATGCCAAAAGAGAGGCGGTTAACCGTATAGGTTCCTTTTTGGGTAATGATCGTTTGAATCTTTGGGCTTTCTTGGTCGACTGGGACCTGGAGGTATGCTTTAACTAAATCCAGTGAGCAATAATACGTTGAACTATTGAGTGCTGTAAGAAGGTCATCAATTTTTGGTATAGGATAATGTGCGTCCTGAAGTTGAGGGTTTACCCCCACCTTATAATCGACACATAGGCGCACTTTACCATTGGCCTTGGGGACGACTACTAAAGGGGAAGCCCAGTCACTCTCTTGGACTTTCGAGATGATATTTTGCTTTTCAAGTGTCTCGAGTTCTTGCTCTACTTTTGCTTTCAGGGCTTGCGGTACTTCTCTAGCCTTAAAAGCTACGGGTTTTGCGTTGTTTCGTAATTTAAGGGAAATCTTGAAGTTTTTGCAGCAGCCCACAGTTTGTTGAAATATCGCCGGGTATCTGTTAAAGATCACATTTTCGACGTTAACAGGAATTGTTGAATGTATGGAATTATTATTGATTTCCCAACATCAATTTCTTGCAAATCGATGTTTAGGTGTCTGATCCAGGAACGGCCCAGAAGTGGGGAAAACTTATCTGAAACGACGTAAAGTGTCTCTATTGAGTTTATGTCCTTATATTGAACCTCTACTTCTACTACTCCAATGGGTGCGAAAATACCTGAGGTGTAAGAGCGAAATCGGATGCTGGTATTTTGAAGTTTCTTGTTAAGGTTCAGACGATTAAAATTTGATTCATTTAAGAGTGTTTGTCCAGCTCCTGAATCCACTTCAAATTGTTGAATTATATTGTTGATTTTTACTTGAACGACATACTTCTGTGTGTCTTGATCCTGACTGTTAATTTCATATATTGTGTACTGATCATGGAGGAATGAATCTTCTTCTGAGTCTACTGCCTGCACTCCTTTTTTCTCTGACATTAATCTTTTTAGACACACTTTTTCGACATGCCCCAACTTTTCACAGTATTGACATTTTAACTTAGTCGAATCAACTCTGCAATTTTTTGAAATGTGATTATTTTGGGCACATTTTAAACAAAGCCCTTCAATTCCAAGGTGCTTCAAATTAAGGCGTGTGTATCTTGAATTTGATTTATCTTTAGGTTTTGCATTATAGTTATTTTGACTCCTACTTCGTGGTCTCGAAAGTCTATGTACACTGTTTGAATTATTTTCTGTGGGTATATTGAATTGCTGACTTGCCTCATTTGATGCTTCTAGGGTTTGTGCCTTTGAGACAGCGTCAGAAAATGTTTTTGAGTCATCCAAAAGAAGTTGGTGGCGTATGTCTTGGTTAGAGAGGCCTCTGATAAACTGGGAGTGTAAAAAAAGGTCTGCCACAGACTTCTCACATTCACATTTAAAGCTGCACGCAGGGACGAATTTTCGTAATTGGGTGACAAAATCTTGGATAGATTGGTTAGGTGCTTGTTTCTGTGACAAAAATTTATGTCTTTCAACTAAAATATTTTTTTTTTCGGTCAGTTGATCGTCAAGGGTTTTAGTGATTTCATCAAATGTTAATGTATTGAGTTCTTTTGGTGCTACTGATAGTTTGAGCAATTCAAAATATTCAGGGCCAATGCTATTTAAAAGAATCATTTTTGCTGAGGCCTTGTCTGACGATAAGCCTTTTAGGGCAAGAAAGTTATCAAACCTTTCTTTGTATTGTTGAAAAGTTTCCGTGTTTTTATCAAAAGTATCAAACTTACTTACATTATGTTGAGGAAGTGTTGAAGAAGAGCTTTGATGTAAGGATGAGAATTTTTCTAACATAATGGAAAATTGTTGTTGTTGTAGTTGCAAGAACTGGGCGAATTGAGCAGGGTCCATTGTTCCAGGTTGACAATAAAATTTGAGATTAAATATCACTTTTCTCTGTCTTTATCCTCGTCGCCACTTTGTTATGTCTGGATAGGAACGTATAAAGGGAAAACACACTCTTTATACCACTATTATATTTAATGAACTGATACACTTTTAATAAATTAGTTACGTTGATTCGTAATGAACTGAACAACTAAGAGAAGGTAACACACGAATGCGGGATTAGGCTGGCTCACATAATCGATACACAACATATACTGTCTATGTCCTCTTACGTTTTAAATACTAAATGGTAAATAAAATCCGTAAGCATAGGATGTAAGTTCTGTACTGCATGGTGACTGATTTGTTTGTAATAAAATGACATCTCGTCGTCCTTGCTTATAACACTTGCATCAGCATATGTTCGAGCGATGAGATCGCATCTCTTCTCAGTCAGTCTTGAGATGTAAAATATCGGGTTTTCATTATTAAAGGGTTTTGTCACGAGTATTTCGGCTATTAATTGTTCCCTCAATCTAAGAATCCTGATATTTTCGTTTTAAGAAATTGAAGAGTTCCTCTATCGATCGGAAATGTTTATGGAATGTCGCCGTTTCCGCATCCCCTTCAACTTTTTGCGTGGATTGCATTATTATTTTTGCGTTGTTTATTTCATGATAGGCATTATCCGTTTTGCAATACAAATTATATAGAAACTGCACTCCTGTGATATATTTAATTAATTTTTTTGGGTTTCCATCATACGATGAAATTAATTTAAA
The DNA here is from genome assembly GCA_930367205.1 of Acanthosoma haemorrhoidale. Taxonomy (NCBI): domain Eukaryota; kingdom Metazoa; phylum Arthropoda; class Insecta; order Hemiptera; family Acanthosomatidae; genus Acanthosoma; species Acanthosoma haemorrhoidale. The sequence goes on along the minus strand of OV884009.1, from coordinate 56,325,249 downwards.
TTTACCAGCGTTTATTTCCATGTTGGTATTCATTGTTTCGTCAAAGTTTCTGTTGGTGTTGAGTCTGTCTGTTATAGACATATATATAAAAAAGAAATATAGAAAAAAATAATTTCGAACCTTGTCTTTCCTTCTTCCTAAGAGGTGTCTGATAGGGTCGAAAGATCATACAAAAAAATATGTTGACCTGAGCTATGTATTTATATACTAGCAACTTCTTTCTCCAGAGTAATTTTGATTCTTCAGAAGATGGATCTTTGATGATCGGTCTCCGAAGAGGTTTCGCAACCACTCTGTTCTTGAAAAGATTCTTCGATGAATTTTTCCACAAAATTGCCCTCAGGTCCCTGTTCGTCGGGTGCCAGTTAAATAATCTTTCACCGGTTATCAGTTTTTAAAGAGCACTTTATTCAGAAGTCTAAACATGGTTTTAAACTAAGACTGGTCTGCACATGGACGAGTCTAAATACTAATAACTTATAACAAAAATAAAAAGAAAGTACGCTAGGAATATAAGAATATGAATTGAATAGGGGCTTGGTCACACTCCGAGAGCCAATATATAGGAGAGGAATGTTGTCATGGATTAGCAATGTTTAGGATTAGTTGAGGTTTCTTAACTATATATGTGGAAATATTTATTTTTAAATCCTGTTTTATCTAGTTTTTTTGTACAATTTATATTATATGTGGAACAATATTTCATATTTTAAACAAAATACCATAAATAATAGAATTTGTAAGTAGACGCACATTTCATATCTTTAGTGTTCAGTATCATTAATGGTTGCTTATATTTTCAGGCTGTTTAGAACGAATGACTGCAACTCAAACTGAAGCTAGTCATTTGATAAGTAGTGACAGAACAACTGCAGTAAAATTAACTGTTAACGTAGGCGAGAAGCCTCTCAAGTGTACATATTGCAGATATGTAGCAGTTACAGCTAGTGACTTAAAAATGCACATAACCTATGTTCACGATAGAAAGCAGTTTCTTAATTCCCGTTCAAATAACTGTTATAATGCTGCAAAAGGTAGAAGTTTGGAAAGAGGTCTAACATCCATGCTTAAAGGCCTCAAACTGAATGAAGGAGAGAAACCTCACAATTGTACCCATTGCAGTTATAAAGGAGCTACAGCTTCTGATTTTAAAATACACATAGTGGATGTTTATAAATCAAAGAAGCCTCGCAATCGCCTTTGTGAAACTGCAAAAGCTAGTGGTTCGGGCAGTGCTGTAACACCCATGTACAGAGACCTCAAAATAAATACAAAAGAGAATCCTTACGTTTGTATGCAATGCCGTTATAAAGCAGATATACCTGCTGAATCGGATATCCCTTACACGTGTCGATATTACAGTTTTAAAGCACTTACACCTGTTGATTTTAAAGCACTTACACCTGTCGATTTTAGAGCACATGTATATGATTGTCACAAAGCTCACCAGTGTACACATTGTAATTATACGTCTTCAGCTAGTCTTATGAAAAAAACATGTAACAGTTGTTCACAAAGACTTGAACCCTATCAAAATGTATGTTTATAAATCAAAGAAGCCTCGCAATCGCCTTTGTAAAACTGCAAAAGCCTAATAGTTCGGGCAGTGCTGTAACAGCCATGTTGGGAGGATGGTGCTAAAAATAAAAGTATTCCTATAGAAGCTAATGGCTAATAGAAATAATTCAATAAAACTTAGTAAATCAATGAAGTTGGAGTGATTAGTAAGATAGCTGAAACCTTATTTGTGTGATACTGCAATTTTAACTAATTTTTTCTTAGGCATCATATAGGAAATTAATACATATGTTTATCTTGCCTAAGCTATAAATAGACTATCTTGTTGTCTAGTATAAAAAAATCAGTTTGGCACATGTATAAACAAATATTATAATTGATCCCTAGCTAAATATGTGTTTCTTTAAATTAACACACATCCTATTATATTTATTTCACATTATCTTTGTTATTAACTTTTGATTATTTTGTTTTTAGACTATTGACAATATGCTCATCTCAAGATACCATTAAGATTAAACGAAGCACTGGACAAGACTGGATTTTTATTATTATAGAATGCTCAATATCTGTTTTAGTAATTTCTAAAACTTTTCTTTGTTATTATTTATAAAAATTATATTTAGTTTTAGAATACCCAACTATTTTATTTATCCATATCCATTTCTAATTATTGTGTTTATACACATTATTGTAAGCATTGGTTGCTTATAACTAAAATTAGGCAATTAGTGTCTAGGCCCCACTTTTTGCATTGGATTGTAACTGGTTACTATAACTGTGCCTGCGCTCATTTTTAATTTTAATAAAAAAAACTCCTTGTTATCAATCATCAAGAGTACCTGTTAATCACAATTCTAATACAAATACTTCAACATATTGCTAACAAATCTATCTTTATATATATTATAACGTTATTTGGAATTTAAATTTTGTTTGGGACTTCTGTCTCACCGATTAAAAGCACATAAGATTCAACACGCTCGATGTCACAGTCGTAAAGGTCTCTCCCCCCCCCCCCTCCACCCCGAAAGGTTAATGATTTTTTTTTTTACGATTAATAAGAAACGAGATCCTTGATCCTTCCAGCCACTAAAAAGTATAGAGTGGCCCATCAGCCTCCTCCCAGTCAACACCCTGGATAGCACAATGGAGACTTACATCATAGTTAAGACGTATGACGTCTCTGCTTTTGGCAGTTCAGTGGCACTTTGTGGTGAGGGAACTGCAGGAACTAGAGACCCTCCCAGGAACCTCATGAACTAGTGGGCCGCTACCTCAACCAACGTAGGGTGGTCATCTCAGGGAATATGAGGTGAAAGCAGCTGTGGAGCAAGACTGTCCCCAGGAGTCAGTGTTTGGGTCTGCCATCTCTAAATTAGCGTTTAACAAGTTCCTAATGACCCTGGACCACTGCGGAATCCCTGCAGTGGCCTATGTTGTTGGTGTCAACCATAAAGGCAAACTATCAACCAGAGGTCGGAATAAGAACCACGCCTTCGGTACCTAAATGGAAGCATGGTACAAGTCAAGGAAGTAGACCATGGTTGTGAAGAAGACTACTTGCCACACTGATAAGATGGAAGATGCCTGGCCAAGCTCACTCAATTTGCTTGGATATAGGGGGAGGGCATGGGAAGTTACCTACAGGAGTAGCCTGGGTAAAACACTGTACCTTTTGCCCTACATCAAGTGACTGGTGGGTTCAGTCATGAATAGTACCACCATGATAGGAGGCATAATGTGGTGTATCAGGTTCCTAGGAACCTCTACTAGGTGTTGGGAACCCTTAGATTTACCTGCCATTAGTGGCCGAGACATCTCAATAAGAGTGAGAAACATAACCCAGCAAGTGCTATAGTTAACAATTAACATCAGCTCGAACGCTTGTGGGTATTGACCTAGTCTGTCGAAAACGTGCAGTTATAAAAGAAGAAAGCTGTGGAGAGGCAGAAATTCTTTTATCTTAACATACACTGGCATCACGCCAACGGTCTTTAACTGCCTGCTGAATAACATATTAGGGTGTAATTATGTTAGTTTGTTTATAGGGATTAAAACCGTTATGTACTCCAATTGTAACATGGTTTTCTACATTCTATTGTTGGTATTTGCTGACATAACAACAATATTTATTTACCTGTTCAAAAAATTATTTGTCTTTAGCAAAAAGAGGGTGGACGAAAGGATGCACACTTGCCTTGCCAGAACCCTGTGTCAGTGAAGAATCTGTATGTACTTCACACACAGCATATGGTAAGACCATATAAATTTCTGAAAAACCCAAATAAACTTAACTGATAATCCCTGATTTTGAAGCTAACAAAGTAAAGCTTCTCTCTCTCTCTCTCTCTCACTAACATTAAGTGAGGTTTTATATCAATTTTTTACCCTAAACTTAAATTTAATGATACTCAACAGTATAAATAAATTGTCAATAGTTTTTCTATAGTATGTAGTCAGTCCTTTTGAAACCCAGAATAAAATTTAAGCAGAATATTATTCTATCAACCTAAGCCCATAGACCTCAAAGGACAAGGAAGCAAATAGCTTTTCAATTGTATTTATGAAAACATTCCTACAACGTATATCGAAATCTTCGAGCTTCAGGGGCTACAAATAAAGCTACCCCACAAGAAATAAAACATAAATTAAAGGCACAATACTTTGGAACAAAGTTTTAATTATTTACACACTTGATATTCTGCAATACTAATGAAGCAATCTGGTTTAACAATTAGTTCTAGTATGAAAGTATATTTTCTCTACTGGTTTATGCACTACAAACCAATTCTGCAAGTTTTATTTTGTAAGGATTTACTTCTGACTAAAATGGTAGTTATTTAGGATAGCTAAAATTGAAAAAGGGAGATCCTCTACTTCCATTCATGTACTCATCGACCGTCTTTTCTCTGTATATCTGTCTCTAGTGGTAGATAGGTTGAAAACAAAAACAAATAAAACTCCACATTTTCGCCAAAAATAATCATTAGATGTTTATTTATGAAGAGAAAACTTAATCATTGAGTGGGAACAGTTTTTAATTAACTAGTTGTTGACAGGGAAGGTTCACTTATTGTTTCTCGACACCAACCAAACGGGTATCACAGTACAATTATTAAATTATCATTATTATTCAAAAACAGTCTTAATTTTGTAATAAAAATTACATTCAAACAAGATTGAAAAATTAAAAACAAGAAATGAAACTCTATAAAACTGAAAACTCAAGGGTGCCCCCCCCCCTACATAATAGTACAAAACGTCACAGTTAAGACGCGTGACGACTCTGCTTTTGACAGAGTCGAGTATGTTCAACCTTTTCCAGAATAAATAGCTCCAGTGGACTCTCTCTCACCACTGCGCCGAGATCAGCTACACCTCAGCCGAGCTCTCCCACACTCCTCAATTCCTTCACCCAACCTTCAAATAAGTCCCTCCTATTAAAAAGATCCTATTTATACCGATAATTTTCATCTTATTTGTCCCCATTCCTCTATTTTCAAATTAGGAGCTTTGAAAGGGGAAAAAAGATAATTAACTTACACATTATATAAAATGTAGCTAAGCTACAGTAAATTTAATTAGCACGATGTGCATTTATTATGTCAAGATTCCATATTATGGAATCTGTAACTCACTCTGTGTACTTTGAATAAAGGGTTTAAAAAAAATCTAACCGACCTGCACCCGTTGCTTGCTACGCCGTTGGTAGGTGAGTTCATTCGCCGGAAACACATCAAGTTTTTTTACTCCTGGCAGCTTCTCACAAACCCAGTGTTTAACATTACGACCCCACCACCCTTCCCGCATCTATGGCAACAGATGTCGGGGAAAATTAGGTTAAGAAAAAATAGTTTGTTAGATGCAAGTTAGTTTTGAGTTTTTATAATTCATAAGGCGAGTCTTATCACCTTTGTACATTTATTGTACACGTATCTCAGAACATCTCCAATGATCGTTATCGCAATATATTACTAATATTTAGTAATACAAATTATATAATGTAACTACAGTACATGTAAATTTACTGTATAATGTAAATAGATTCGTGGTCAGAATTTATATTCGACTTGTATAATTTTATAACCAAGGGGTATGGGGGAAAAAATCTGTCTCAATGCACTTACTGCCTGGGTATAAAAATGGATAGGCACCTCTATGTCTCCACCCATTTCATCGGCCAGCTCTGCTGTACGGTGCCCCACAATATATACTCGCCAATACAGGTAAAAGTCTGCAGCAATTTCAGAATGGGATCATGAGAAAAGTGGTCAGAAATACCTCTCAAGAAGTTAACAACACCGATCTGCACCCGTTGCTTGGGGTGCCGTCGATGGATGACTTCATCCACCGGAGAAATCAGTACGAACGAAGTCTTACCAGCTCACACACCTGATGACATCCTCCAATCTCTCTCTGGGCCTCGAGCTCATGCTATACAAAAGCATACTCAGGCCGGCCCTGCTGAACGGTGCACCGCTTTTTAGTCATTTGACTTTTATCAATTTCTTTGACTACATACCTCACCAACCCCGTGTTCAACGTGGTTTCCCCATCGATGGCAGCAGGCAGTTGGGGCAGGAACGCTTTCGGTTTAGGATAATTTGTAAGTCAGTCGTAAGATAGTTTGAGGTCCTTTGTATGTAATCCGTAGGTGAGCTTCATCGCCCGGTCCAGAAACTGCTACAGACAAGAGGAGTCTCCCTGATAGAGTACCATGATAACAGTCTATACGGCACATCAGCTTATGCATTTTGGAACACTACTACCTTGTGACAACAACTGTAGTCTGGATCATTCCGTTATTCTGTGGTAGAACTGTTCTTGGACTAATTTCCCTCAAGCTTCTCTCAAAGCTCTTAACTTAAAGCTTTCATCCTTTAACATTTTCCAATGATGAGCTTACTTTGCCAGATCTTAAAAGTGTTAGATTCCATCTTGCAGTTTCGGTGAGGTCTAAAGATTCGCTATGCACCAGCTTCTTCACCTACCTCTATGCTAGCATTCTCTATGGTGCGGTTCAGGAAGCTTCTACTGTCATCAATTCGCAAGTCACCTCTTCCCCCTGCCGGTAATAAGCAAAACATTAATATTTTAGTTGGGATTATATGTAAGTTTATTATCACATCCTCTTAAAAATAATATTTATACTGATTTTAGTACCTACAGGGGTGAAATGGCATTGTTCATTTGATTTTGAGTGCAAGATAGCAGGTAGAGTTAATTTAATTCCTATTGCCTGTGTTTATTTAATAACTGGAGTGATGGAAGCTAAGCAATGAAGCAGGGAGTATTAACCACTCTTTTTTTGGTTAAAGAATTAATGAATTAGAATAGTTTTTTTTAGATGTGCACATACAGTTTAACTTTTTATCTGTGGATGACCAGTTTTTAATTGATACTAAAATATCAAGAAATACTTCACCAGTGATATGTCAGTGCTATTGAAACTGTGCCAAGTACAAAACCAAATGTCTGGCTATAACTCCGGGTTTCCTGTGGTACCATCTAACACTTGCCAATAATGTTTTAACTCCAGATTTAGGGTGTGGAGTTTACATTAATTTGTTAGTAGCTGCTTTATTTTAACATTGATGCAATATTAATTCTATAGTTCTTAACCATGTTAAACAAGTGGTCCCGTTAATTTACAAGTACCTATTTATTTAAGGGCTGCTATTACCTTGTAATATAAGTAATAAGTGTCGAGGATGTATTATTGTTGATGCGACTTATTTTTTTATTTATTGGAAAAGTACCCTTTTCCAAGTGGTATATCAAACAGTTTTTTTAGATAACAGTATTAAACATTCCTAGTGCTACTTACAATGTAGAAGAAAAATTTTGTATGATTATGGACAGACTTTCGAATCATGAAGTTTCTGGTGCTTCTCAATGGAAGTTCCTTTCAGGCATCACCTATCTGCAGTGGAATTTCTAATAATTTAGCTATACATTTTTTTCAATTTGAGGGTTGAAGTTTATCTAAGATTGAAATGCTATGCTGGTTGTGCAGCCAAAATATAGGCTAAAATCATCAAATTTGAACAACTTTTAATACATTTATTTGCAATAGTTGTAAAATATCAATTTTTTTAATCTAATATTTAAGAAAGACAGTTATAACCTATTACTTCTTAATTATAATTTTCTAATTTTTAGAAAGTGGTGGCAAACTGACTTCTGACCTAACACCCTCATCATCAGATCAGATCCCTGTTTTCATCAATGTTAATCTTGTATCAGACAGGTATATATTTCTACTTGCGTTTTTATTCTATTATTTCTTGAGAATTACAAATTATTTTGTTACAAGAACAATTGGCTAGTTGGGTAATGCAAAGAAGAACTAAGGAGATTATCTGGTATAACGGTTTTTTATCAATCATTAATGTAAAAGAGTTTATAATGTTGGAGACATGTTTGCGTGGCTTGAGAAAAGTTATAGTGTAGGATGCCATTCTCTAGAAAACCTCCAACTCATTTTTTCAGCGAGATCATTTAGTAAGCATAGGCAGGAGACACGACTTCATTGCTGCAAGTAAAGAAACTATAGATATAGTTTTAAATTTTGTAATAAAGTCTGTATGGATAAAATCAATGTTTTTATCTTGACCTCTGAAAAAAATGGTTTTAGAGTGGTGACTGGGTAAGCACTAATCTGCGAGGAGACAGTTTGGAGTATAGTTGAGTTCCTCAATAGCCTCGAATGGTTGGCACATCTTCTTTAACGCCTGCCTTTGGCTGGCAATACTAACTTTATTGTGGCTTTTTTATCACTCTTTCATGGGAATTCTTGAGGAAGTGCAACTTCTTGGGCCTTGTTTCAATTTTCTATCACCAGACCTATACTTGTGTAAGATCTACTGCAGGCTATTAAGTGTACCACTGACAATATTATTATCCAGTAGGAACTTGTCTAGGAAAAAATCTGCTCATATTGTTCTGACATGGCTATACATTGCCTTGCATTCTCATGACAAAAATCAGAAAACAATTGCTTTCATAGTTCACAATCCATAATGTATAATTTTAACAATCATAAATAGCAGTTATGAAAATTTAGGCATCCCCCTAGTGCACAAATTTTTAAATTCTGAAGCTGATCTGTTATTTTCTCTTTGGAATTGAAATAAAATACATTGTGTCGAATGTACTGGCTGCCAACTTCATTCTCAATACCACAAAATCTTACTTATTAAATGTATTTCTCGTAAAATATACATGAGAACCTAAATTTTTGTTATGTTTCAGAGATCACATATTCATGGGAAATATCGTAAGAATAGTAAAGATATGATTGGCAAATTAAAATTTTAAATTAGATTCTCGAAAACGTTTTGACAGTTTTATAGATACATTTTTTTGGGGTCAAATATATACTTACTTCTTCAAAGCAGTAGTGGTTATAAGGTAATTTTCCTCACGATAACTAAATGGGCTCATCTGTAACATATAGTGTATACTTTTGGACCATTGCAATATATTGGTTGGTTATAATAATTCCTAACGATGAATCAACATTATAATCACTCAACTAAGTAAAAACTTATGTTTTGCCGAAAGCTTGAAGATCATGAAACTCTGGCCGACCTGGGCACGCCATACGAGGTTCTTGTCCGGATCAGAGTGGAGTTGCAAATTGATGGAGAAAGTAAAGAATGAACATTATTGATACGTGCAGACCACCTATCGAAGAGGATATAGTTTAAATCTGACAAGGTACTCCTAGTATTTTACATTATTCATATTAGTTAAAATTATTATTATTATTGTATTTTCTGACCTCTGAGATAATGTTTTGGTACCTAAGAGGAATCGGAGAAGAACCCCTGGGGTATACCGTATCGAGTATCAGGGATGACCAAGAAAGCGACTCGCCTGAAGACTCCCAGGTAAGATCCCTGACAGAGGCCCCACCCGGAACGGACCTGTACCCACCATGGGACATTTGGGACCTACGCATCGCCGTGGAGAAGCAGAAGAACGGGAGATCTAAATTTTTGTTATGTTTCAGAGATCACATCTTCGGCCATATTTTTGTTCGCAATTATTTATTTATTATTTCCTTCATGATTGCCTAAATGCTTTATATTAATTATTGATACATAAATAACACAAATAGTTGTAAATGCATACTTTTTGTAATACTGTTGAATATAATTAATACGCGGTTTCCAATTAGTGTGTCAAAGAGACCATGGTAACACTCTGTCATTTCATGTTATTACTGCTTTAACGTGAGTAGCTTTAAATTCCAACAATAGTATTAATACTTTTTATGGCAGATTTTAAGATAAATAGATAACCAATTAAAATCGAGTGTATTTCCTGTAATATATTATTTTCCATTTTTTTGGAGTAACAAGTAACAGTGTAGGAGAGTAAAAAATAAATAGTTATTCCTTGATTCCATAACATCTGTGAATTGTTGGCTTTCTACAACCTTAATATTTAATTTTTTTACTGTTTAAATTTTTATTTGAAGAAAATTACTATCTGCCTAAAAAGGGCAATAGGTGATTGTGATAAATGATCTCTTTCATACCATAACTGTTTACTTTAAAAAACAAAATAATGGTCAGAACGTAAATCATGGGAAATATCGTAAGAATAGTAAAGATATGATTGGCAAATTAAAATTTTAAAATAAATTCTCGAAAACTTTTTGACAGTTTTATAGATACATTTTTTTGGGGTCAAATATATACTTACTTCTTCAAAGCAGTAGTGGTTATAAGGTAATTTTCCTCACGATAACTAAATGGGCTCATCTGTAACATATACTGTATACTTTTGGACCATTGCAACATATTGGTTGGTTATAATAATTCCTAACGATGAATCAACATTATAATCACTCAACTAAGTAAAAACTTATGTTTTGCCCAAAGCTTGAAGATCATGAAACTCTGGCTGACATGGGCACGCCATACGAGGTTCTTGTCCGGATCAGAGTGGAGTTGAAAATTGATGGAGAAAGTAAAGAATGAACATTATTGATACGTGCAGACCACCTATCGAAGAGGATATAGTTTAAATCTGACAAGGTACTCCTAGTATTTTACATTATTCATATTAGTTAAAATTATTATTATTATTGTATTTTCTGACCTCTGAGATAATGTTTTGGTACCTAAGAGGAATATTTATGATTCAGTAAGTAAACATGTACATTCAGTCAGACAAAAGGAACTGTAACTAAAATAAGCCTTATTAATTATTAATTAATAATACTCATTATTACAAGTAAATTTAAGTTTGCAATATGCGTATAGTTTCAGAGGTATAATAATTTTACAAAAGTGCATAAAGCGAACATAAAATCTCATCAAAAATAACCTAAAAATGTAAGGGAAAAATTATACTTAACATAATATTATTATTAGTTCCTTGATTTGATAAAATATCAAAGAAATTCTCTTATATAAAATCTATCAAAAATATAGTAAATGGCACAGTACAGTATTCGATATGGCATTATTAAGATATACAGCATGAAATGGAAATTACTATTATCAGTCCTTAGTTTTAATGAATTAAAATTATGCATACAAATTAAAATAGCATTTTCGTATTAAATTAATATTAGTATGGTTTATATTTATAACATGGGTGAACGCTTAAATACTAGAAAAGAATTTTATTAATCCTTTATGCATTTATCCATGCTTCGTGGAAAATATAAACAATGTGTACTCTCTAATCTTGCAAACAAGAATAATTAAAATTATTAGTTTCTTAAATTATATCTTGTTAACAGGTTGAAAACTATAGGAGAAAGTTACAAACTTTCTCACACATAAATAAAATATTAACTACAAGTTATCTCGTCGTTCAGAATGTATTCTAGAAATATTTCATAGGTTACATTGTAATGGAAAAGTTTTCAACTTATGATTAATAGCTCTTACTTAATCCATATTTATAATTATTCTTTTAATATAGTTAGATTATATGAATAACAAACAATTAACAATTAATTCCATGTTTAACAGCTGTTGACTTAGATAACAATCCTTCAGTGTAAGTACCTTGCATGTAACTGATAATAAACTGAGAATATAAGTTGTGAACCGTATGTGAAAATTTCTGTCCCGTTGGCTGCAAATAATTTAAAATCAGAACCCTTTTCTTTCCTGTTGTTTTTGGCGAAATGACTGACACATCAGCTCCACTATCCACCAAAAAGGTCTGTTCGCTGTTTCGATCCGTGATGAACAGTCTGTATGTGCGGCCAACAGGAATTTCAGCAACAGTTGTGGTCGCTACATCTGCTTCTGCTTGTAGTTTCCCTGCTTTTCAGATTTTCCGTGGTCTGTTTCCCACTGGCATGGAGTTTTACATTTATCTGATCGACATTTTGGTCCAAATCTAAAATGAAAATAGCAATATTTTCCACCATCTCTATACCTACCTCGGCTTTGACTCCTCCTTCGAATTCGGCGAGGTGCTGTACTGGTATCTCGAGACCTACCTAGACGTTTGATCTCTTGATCCATAGCCTCTAACTTAGCAATCAATTGAGGAAACGAAAAAGGGTCTGGAGCGTTGGGTTTTGGTTCACGAACCTCTTCCATCATATTCTGTGGTCGGATCTCCCAAATTCGGTCTCCAATATCCGCCAGTTTATCCAAATCTCCGTCAGTAATAGTTAAAATGCTTCTGATTTGACTCGGAAGCTTATCAAGCCAGAGAGTTTTAATCAATTTATCAGAAACTTCCGACGTAGCTAGCCCTTTCATGTTTCTAAGAAGCTGACTTGGTTTCATGTCACCAATGTCCAAGCCACTGATTAATTTGCGGATCTGAGGATCTTCACTTTCTCTATAAATATTGAATAATCTTTCTTTGGCTCTTGTATACTTGTCTTTTTCCTCCGATTTTACTAAGTCCCAAATATTTTCAACTGTTTTTAAATCCAACTGAGCTATCAAGTAATTAAATTTTCTCTCTTCCCGGGTTACATTTGAAAGCTCAAACTGGGCCTCGGCTTGGCAAAACCATATTTCGGGCCTTTCCACCCAGAACGGGGGCAATTTTATAGCTACCCTGTCTACATGTAAATTGGGCTTGTTCACTATGTTCTTACCTTTTTTGTCATCATCACCATTTTCGCTTCCGTTCTGCGACATCGTGAACGTCGGGTTCACCAATTGTTGCTGTCTTTATACTTTGAGCACAAGGTTTTAGCCAAAAAACAAAGAAACACTTCACTGTGAAACTTTTGTATTCTCAATTAAGTTTTTTTCACTATAACCCCTCTTTAACCTCCTCACTCACTCATGTCAATCCATATATTTAATCATTGATAAATCGATATTTTTAATAATAGTTATTAATTTTATTGTTATTCTATTGTTACCCTACAGCTCTTACTTAATCCATATTTATAATTATTCTTTTAATATAGTTAGATTATATGAATAACAAACAATTAACAATTAATTCCATGTTTAACAGCTGTTGACTTAGATAACAATTCTTCAGTGTAAGTACCTTGCATGTAACTGAAGTTTAAATAATGGATAGTCAGATACTAAATTTAGACTAAAAGTAACTATTTAACTTCAAAAAGCTGATTAGATATAAAGGCTTATATATAATCCTTTAATAATTCCATTTAATGTTTCTTAGTATAAACACTTCTTTAATATGAAAGCATTTTTAAATACTTAATCCTTCGCTAAAGAGAAACTTAATTCTACAGAAATAAATACATTTCATAGACAATCACTGGGCAAGGTCAATTGCTGCTTATATGAAATTTATTATCTTCTCTTTGGAAAATAATAATTGGCCATTATTCTCATAAACTTCAGTTCACCGATAAAAAAAAAATTAAATACAAATAAAACAATAATATCACTACATTTCTTTCGACATTTTAATGCCCAATATAACTTAAGTTTCCATTCCTCCATTTGTAAATGAAAATTTCTTATAATTTTGTATATCTAACGTATAAAAAACAGTTGTAAGCCAAAACCTTGGTGTCCTTTACATTAGTAGGAGGCTACAGTAAACATAAGCTGCTTAACGTTTTTGAAATATTATTGCCCAAAAAACTTTTACCACATGGAAAAACAGTAATTTACTTTTATAATATTGCAATTAAGGTGGCTAATTTAATTTAGAAAAGTATGGGAGTACAAACAAAAATTAGTTAGGACACTTAATTGTGTAACTCGGCGATCTTTTTATTTTTCATCATGGGAAGAAAGCACGAGAAAGTTTGTCAATTATCTTATAACTAGTGGTAATCGTATTCCGACAAAAGGTATACTTTGTAATATCTCAGATAGAAATAGAAACATTTATCAATTTGAGAAAACGGTTTAGTACCAAATATCTCAGTATTGGACCTTATTTTTACAATTTTATTTTCAATCGAGATAAAATATTATTAAGAGAAAAGATTGACACCTTTTAAAGACATGAAATATAAAACTAAAATCAGTTAAAAAATGTCCCCATACTAATAAACAAAGGTTTGGAAAAACAAAAATAATTATTATTGTAAACTTCTTTATGGGCATAGAATATGAATGTATATAACCCATACACATATATGAACAAATATCATTAATAGCACATATATCAACACACAATATTATAGGACCTTAATCAATTAAATGGATTTAAAAAATTTAAGGAATATTTACGATCTGCGAATAGATTAAGTGATAATGAAACCACAAAGCTTCACTTGGACAGGCTTTAAATAGAATTATCTTGGCGATAATTCCATAGACTTTACTAGGTTCAATATTTCTAATAATAGTTTTTTTGTATAAACTTTCTATAGTTTATATGTCATCCGATTAGTATTATTTTCATAATGAAAATAATAAAAAATAAAATTTTTTGTTTTAAAAAATGAAAATTAAATTTCACTGAGATGAGTTGAAATTTGAAATTCTAATTTCTTCACATCCAAAACTTTATTTTGAATTATATTTATTTTTTTCACATTATTGCTGCTTGTTTGCTGATAGTCTGTAATCCGATTTAGCAATGAAATTACTTCTCCTTTGTTAATATTCATTGTATCTTCTAATTCTGAAAATTTATTTTCCAATATTTCATTTCTTGATTCTTCCTCTTCCTTCTCTATTTTATTTTCCAATTTTCTGTTCTTAATTGTAACTTCATCATCTGCAACTTGATTTTGCAATGCATTAATTTCTTCTTTAATACTACTGGTTATTTTTATAATTTGTATTTCATCCGTGATCTGGGGTAAATTACTTGTGAAATCTATTTCATAATATTGCTTCGACGTTACTGATCCGTTGTTTGGTTTTGGTATGGATTCGGTGGGTCGTTGCTGTGTTGGCCTGCTCCGAAAAAATTCGCCTCTAGTTGATTTAATCTCTCTGTTAATTCCCTTATAATACGATTCTGGTCATCTTCTATATGATGCGCCTCATTTCCAACCGTTCTCATCGATACTGTTTGCGGATACGCTTGAGTTTGCTGGTTATTGTGTTGCGCTGATCTCGGTTTATTAAAGTAGTTAAATTGCGATTGAGGATCCCATGGTTGTTGATAATTAATTTGTGGTACAAAATCTTGTATTTGATAAATAGATTAGGTTGGGGTTGATTGTAATACGGTTGTTGTTGCCTTCGATTATGGTTCTGTTGGTAATTCCTTCGGTTATATTATCTTGTATCGTTATAATTCGGTTGGTAATCTTTCTGTTTATTTTCATATTTCCTATCTCTGTAATCCCTTCCGTAAAACCTCTGAACAATATGAGATGCCTCATTCCTAAGTATACTGTCTATGTCCTCTTACGTTTTAAATACTAAATGATAAATAAAATCCGTAAGCATAGGATGTAAGTTCTGTACTGCGTGGTGACTGATTTGTTTGTAATAAAATGACATCTCGTCGTCCTTGCTTATAACACTTGCATCAGCATATGTTCTAGCGATGAGATCGCATCTCTTCTCAGTCAGTCTTGAGATGTACAATATCGGGTTTTCATTATTAAAGGGTTTTGTCACGAGTATTTCGGCTATTCATTGTTCCCTCAATCTAAGAATCCTGATATTTTCGTTTTAAGAAATTGAAGAGTTCCTCTATCGATCGGAAATGTTTATCGAATGTCGCCGTTTCCGCATCCCCTTCAACTTTTTGCGTGGATTGCATTATTATTTTCGCCTTGTTTATTTCATGATAGGCATTATCCGTTTTGCAATACAAATTATATAGAAACTGCACTCCTGTGATATATTTAATTAATTTTTTTGGGTTTCCATCATACGATGAAATTAATTTAAATTCACTAGCGTTTATTTCCATGTTGGTATTCATTGTTTCGTCAAAGTTTCTGTTGGTGTTGAGTCTGTCTGTTATAGACATATATATAAAAAATAAATATAGAAAAAAAACAATTTCGAACCTTGTCTTTCCTTCTTCCTAAGAGGTGTCTGATAGCGTCGAAAGATCATACAAAAAAAGATATTGACCTGAGCTATGTATTTATATACTAGCAACTTCTTTCTCCAGAGTAATTTTGATTCTTCAGAAGATGGATCTTTGATGATCGGTCTCCGAAGAGGTTTCGCAACCACTCTATTCTTGAAAAGATTCTTCGATGAATTTTTCCACAAAATTGCCCTCAGGTCCCTGTTCGCCGGGTGCCAGTTAAATAATCTTTCACCGGTTATCAGTTTTTAAAAAGCACTTTATTCAGAAGTCTAAACAAGGTTTTAAACTAAGACTGCACATGGACGAGTCTAAATACTAATAACTTATAACAAAAATAAAATGAAAGTACGCTAGGAATATAAGAATATGAATTGAATAGGGGCTTGGTCACACTCCGAGAGCCAATATATAGGAGAGGAATGTTGTCATGGATTAGCAATGTTTAGGATTAGTTGAGGTTTCTTAACTATATATGTGGAAATATTTATTTTTAAATTCTGTTTTATCTAGTGTTTTTGTACAATTTATATTATATATTGAACAATATTTCATATTTTAAATAAAATACCATAAATAATAGAATTTGTAAGTAGACGCACATTTCATTTCTTTAGTGTTCAGTATCATTAATGGTTTCTTATATTTTCAGGCTGTTTAGAACGAATGACTGCAACTCAAACTGAAGCTAGTCATTTGATAAATAGTGACAGAACAACTGCAGTAACATTAACTGTTAACGTAGGCGAAAAGCCTCTCAAGTGTACGTATTGCAGATATGTAGCAGCTACAGCTGGTGACTTAAAAATGCACATAACCTATGTTCACGATAGAAAGCAGTTTCTTAATTCCCATTCAAATAACTGTTATAATGCTGCAAAAGGTAGAAGTTTCAAAAGAGGTCTAACATCCATGCTTAAAGGCCTCAAACTGAATGAAGGAGAGAAGCCTCACAATTGTATCCATTGCAGTTATAAAGGAGCTACAGCTTCTGATTTTAAAATACACATAGTGGATGTTTATAAATCAAAGAAGCCTCGCAATCGCCTTTGTGAAACTGTAAAAGATAGTGGTTCGGGCAGTGCTGTAACACCCATGTACAGAGACCTCAAAATAAATACAAAAGAGAATCCTTACGTTTGTATGCAACGCCGTTATAAAGCAGATAGAGCTGCTGAATCGGATATACCTTACACATCTCCATATTGCGGTTTTAAAGAACTTACACCTGTTGGTTGCTAGAAGTTTGGAAGGAAAAGTCACATCCATGCTTGAAGACCTGAAACTAAATTAGTGTTTTCAGTGCAGTGATTATGGACACCTTTGTTATAAGAAAATCACATTAGTGAATGATACCTCTAGATAGATTCCAATGATATAACTTATAGGCTATGGATTTGTGTACACTTAATTTACATTATGTTTTTTTATTAGTTTTCGAAAATAAACCCACTTCCTGTTATTATTGTCTTATTTGTATGATTCCTCCACCATTCTACGATTAAAGGAATTATATTATGCTCCGCAGTCCTTTTTGTTTGCTTTTTATTAAATTTATGATTTATGATAAGAATTGCAGACGTTGCCATAGCTTTCCACTTGGCAGCTCGATTAATAGATTCAAAGGCTTTCTTGAAGTCGAGAAACACTGATTACAAAGGTGCTCAGGTGTGTACAAACAATTTGAGTGTTCAATGATATGCTTTACCGTGTTTACTAGATCAATGCATGATTTTTTCTTTCTGAAAGCTTTTGCCCTCTTCTATGGAGGTGACCGATTTGATCCTTTAGGATTATGCGGGACGATATTCTTCCTGTTGTGGAAAGCAGCATTACAGCTCTCCAAATGTCTCAAACAGACGAATTTTCTTATTCCATCCTCATACGGATGAGCTTATTTTATCAGATCTAAGGACTCAATCACATTGAAATGCATTGCCTGAATTATTTTGGCAAGTTCTGGTTGCTATATTTATAGAAGTATTGTAATCGATTGATTCATCTGAGTTTTCATCATCCTGATTTTCTTCTCCACATACAGTTTATTTCCTCCTGAAAATGCTCTCTCCGCGTTTGAATCTGTTCTATTTCAAAAGTACCATAACCTCCGCATTTCCTGTTCACTGACTTTTCTCCATGGTTCTTAATTGTGATGTGGTAGAGTTTAGGAGTGTCCCCTCTCTCGGATGCTTCCTCTTATCTATCTCTCCTGAAACTTTGTTTGATATCATGGTGCTTTTAATTATATTCCCTAAATGCCTTCTCCTTTCCTGCTATTGAGTTAGCATTATTTTTAATCAGTTTCAATGCCTTTCTCTCTTCTATATTCTATGTTTCACATTCATTTTTAATATTTAAAGCTTTGGATGTATTCTACTTTTTAAAATATGTATGAGTATATAATAAGTAAATATAGACACTATCTCCAGCACACGATCGTACATTGTGACTTCATAAAAATGAGTTTCCGGAGAACATCATTATTAGCCAGTCCACAATCTGCCTGTATAGTGTTGCTCCATTTCGAAAGATAGTAACACAAAAATATATTTCAAAAAATAGCTCTGAGAACCAGCAATAAGAAGTGCCTGTCATTTTGAGCAGAGTATTAAATTAAAGATCCCGTTTCCCTAATCAATAATAAGTTATGTTTGCTTTTTTATTTTTGAACTATAATCAGACAAAGTTGTTAGAACTGTGTTTGCAATTTTAACTCGGTCTCTGTTTTACAGAGTGAGGTTTATATATACGTTTGTTTAATAGAATGCCCCCAAAATAAGACCAGCACCATGGTAAATTATTACGTGTTAATTAATATTACTCAATAGTTAAAAATATCCCATCATATTGATTAAGAGTATCAAATTAATGATCTTAGTACCGATAATTTGTATTATTTTTTGTACTTTAATTATATAAGTTCTTAAAACTAGTTTTTTTTTTTTTTTTTTTTTTTTTTTTTGTTCCGGCATTTGTGCACCGCGGCCTCAGTGAGACCTATTGTGCGCCGTCCATATCCCTGTCCTATATATGTGACAGGCCCACGGCCTTTGCAAATCTGAGGATACTGAGTGGATCGATCAGTTCACATAGTTTGGGGTCTACAATGCGATCACTACCAAAGTGAAGGTATCGCCTTCTAGCTAGGTTATCACAGTCACATATTATATGACGTGACGTTTCTCCCTCTTTCTTGCAGAATCTGCAGATTGGTGATTCCACTATCCCCAAATTAAAGAGGTGCTTGTTTAACCGACAGTGACCTGTATAGAGTCCTGTCACACTTTTGAGTGTCCACCTGTCCATTGATAGAAGTACTGAGCTTCTTTTCTTACAGGGTCCATCAAGAAACAGTTTCGAGTGTTCCTGTTTCTTAGTTTCTCTCCAAACTAGTTAGTAAAACTGTGTTCACGGATCTCAACAACCGGTTAATTTTGTTAGAGGCATGACATTTTGCATGTTAGTTCAATTTGTTGGGAGGATGGTGCTAAAAATAAAAGTATTCCTATAGAAGCTAATGGCTAATAGAAATAATTCAATAAAACTTAGTAAATCAATGAAGTGGGAGTGATTAGTAAGATAGCTGAAACCTTATTTGTGTGATACTGCAATTTTAACTAATTTTTTCTTAGCCATCATATAGGAAATTAATACATATGTTTATCTTGCCTAAGCTATAAATAGACTATCTTGTTGTCTAGTATAAAAAAATCAGTTTGGCACATGTATAAACAAATATTATAATTGATCCCTAGCTAAATATGTGTTTCTTTAAATTAACACACATCCTATTATATTTATTTCACATTATCTTTGTTATTAACTTTTGATTATTTTGTTTTTAGACTATTGACAATATGCTCATCTCAAGATACCATTAAGATTAAACGAAGCACTGGACAAGACTGGATTTTTATTATTATAGAATGCTCAATATCTGTTTTAGTAATTTCTAAAACTTTTCTTTGTTATTATTTATAAAAATTATATTTAGTTTTAGAATACCCAACTATTTTATTTATCCATATCCATTTCTAATTATTGTGTTTATACACATTATTGTAAGCATTGGTTGCTTATAACTAAAATTAGGCAATTAGTGTCTAGGCCCCACTTTTTGCATTGGATTGTAACTGGTTACTATAACTGTGCCTGCGCTCATTTTTAATTTTAATAAAAAAAACTCCTTGTTATCAATCATCAAGAGTACCTGTTAATCACAATTCTAATACAAATACTTCAACATATTGCTAACAAATCTATCTTTATATATATTATAACGTTATTTGGAATTTAAATTTTGTTTGGGACTTTTGTCTCACCGATAAGAAGCACATAAGATTCAACACGCTCGATGTCACAGTCGTTAAGGTCTCTCCCCCCACCCCCCGAAAGGTTAACAATTTTTTTTTTTTACGATTAATAAGAAACGAGATCCTCGATCCTTCCAGCCACCAAAAAGTATAGAGTGGCCCATCAGCCTCCTCCCAGTCAACACTCTGGATAGCACAATGGAGACTTACATCATAGTTAAGACGTATGACGTCTCTGCTTTTGACAGTTCAGTGGCTCTTTGTGGTAAGGGAACTGCAGGAACTAGAGGCCCTCCTAGGAACCTCATGAACTAGTGGGCCGCTACCTCAACCAACGTAGGGTGGTCATCTCAGGGAATATGAGGTGAAAGCAGCTGTGGAGCAAGACTGTCCCCAGGAGTCAGTGTTTGGGTCTGCCATCTCTAAATTAGCGTTTAACAAGTTCCTAATGACCCTGGACCACTGCGGAATCCCTGCAGTAGCCTATGTTGTTGGTGTCAACCATAAAGGCAAACTATCAACCAGAGGTCGGAATAAGAACCACGCCTTCGGTACCTAAATGGAAGCATGGTACAAGTCAAGGAAGTAGACCATGGTTGTGAAGAAGACTACTTGCCACACTGATAAGATGGAAGATGCCTGGCCAAGCTCACTCAATTTGCTTGGATATAGGGGGAGGGCATGGGAAGTTACCTACAGGAGTAGCCTGGGTAAAACACTGTACCTTTTGCCCTACATCAAGTGACTGGTGGGTTCAGTCATGAATAGTACCACCATGATAGGAGGCATAATGTGGTGTATCAGGTTCCTAGGAACCTCTACTAGGTGTTGGGAACCCTTAGATTTACCTGCCATTAGTGGCCGAGACATCTCAATAAGAGTGAGAAACATAACCCAGCAAGTGCTATAGTTAACAATTAACATCAGCTCGAACGCTTGTGGGTATTGACCTAGTCTGTCGAAAACGTGCAGTTATAAAAGAAGAAAGCTGTGGAGAGGCAGAAATTCTTTTATCTTAACATACACTGGCATCACGCCAACGGTCTTTAACTGCCTGCTGAATAACATATTAGGGTGTAATTATGTTAGTTTGTTTATAGGGATTAAAACCGTTATGTACTCCAATTGTAACATGGTTTTCTACATTCTATTGTTGGTATTTGCTGACATAACAACAATATTTATTTACCTGTTCAAAAAATTATTTGTCTTTAGCAAAAAGAGGGTGGACGAAAGGATGCACACTTGCCTTGCCAGAACCCTGTGTCAGTGAAGAATCTGTATGTACTTCACACACAGCATATGGTAAGACCATATAAATTTCTGAAAAACCCAAATAAACTTAACTGATAATCCCTGATTTTGAAGCTAACAAAGTAAAGCTTCTCTCTCTCTCTCTCTCTCTCTCTCACTAACATTAAGTGAGGTTTTATATCAATTTTTTACCCTAAACTTAAATTTAATGATACTCAACAGTATAAATAAATTGTCAATAGTTTTTCTATAGTATGTAGTCAGTCCTTTTGAAACCCAGAATAAAATTTAAGCAGAATATTATTCTATCAACCTAAGCCCATAGACCTCAAAGGACAAGGAAGCAAATAGCTTTTCAATTGTATTTATGAAAACATTCCTACAACGTATATCGAAATCTTCGAGCTTCAGGGGCTACAAATAAAGCTACCCCACAAGAAATAAAACATAAATTAAAGGCACAATACTTTGGAACAAAGTTTTAATTATTTACACACTTGATATTCTGCAATACTAATGAAGCAATCTGGTTTAACAATTAGTTCTAGTATGAAAGTATATTTTCTCTACTGGTTTATGCACTACAAACCAATTCTGCAAGTTTTATTTTGTAAGGATTTACTTCTGACTAAAATGGTAGTTATTTAGGATAGCTAAAATTGAAAAAGGGAGATCCTCTACTTCCATTCATGTACTCATCGACCGTCTTTTCTCTGTATATCTGTCTCTAGTGGTAGATAGGTTGAAAACAAAAACAAATAAAACTCCACATTTTCGCCAAAAATAATCATTAGATGTTTATTTATGAAGAGAAAACTTAATCATTGAGTGGGAACAGTTTTTAATTAACTAGTTGTTGACAGGGAAGGTTCACTTATTGTTTCTCGACACCAACCAAACGGGTATCACAGTACAATTATTAAATTATCATTATTATTCAAAAACAGTCTTAATTTTGTAATAAAAATTACATTCAAACAAGATTGAAAAATTAAAAACAAGAAATGAAACTCTATAAAACTGAAAACTCAAGGGTGCCCCCCCCCCTACATAATAGTACAAAACGTCACAGTTAAGACGCGTGACGACTCTGCTTTTGACAGAGTCGAGTATGTTCAACCTTTTCCAGAATAAATAGCTCCAGTGGACTCTCTCTCACCACTGCGCCGAGATCAGCTACACCTCAGCCGAGCTCTCCCACACTCCTCAATTCCTTCACCCAACCTTCAAATAAGTCCCTCCTATTAAAAAGATCCTATTTATACCGATAATTTTCATCTTATTTGTCCCCATTCCTCTATTTTCAAATTAGGAGCTTTGAAAGGGGAAAAAAGATAATTAACTTACACATTATATAAAATGTAGCTAAGCTACAGTAAATTTAATTAGCACGATGTGCATTTATTATGTCAAGATTCCATATTATGGAATCTGTAACTCACTCTGTGTACTTTGAATAAAGGGTTTAAAAAAAATCTAACCGACCTGCACCCGTTGCTTGCTACGCCGTTGGTAGGTGAGTTCATTCGCCGGAAACACATCAAGTTTTTTTACTCCTGGCAGCTTCTCACAAACCCAGTGTTTAACATTACGACCCCACCACCCTTCCCGCATCTATGGCAACAGATGTCGGGGAAAATTAGGTTAAGAAAAAATAGTTTGTTAGATGCAAGTTAGTTTTGAGTTTTTATAATTCATAAGGCGAGTCTTATCACCTTTGTACATTTATTGTACACGTATCTCAGAACATCTCCAATGATCGTTATCGCAATATATTACTAATATTTAGTAATACAAATTATATAATGTAACTACAGTACATGTAAATTTACTGTATAATGTAAATAGATTCGTGGTCAGAATTTATATTCGACTTGTATAATTTTATAACCAAGGGGTATGGGGGAAAAAATCTGTCTCAATGCACTTACTGCCTGGGTATAAAAATGGATAGGCACCTCTATGTCTCCACCCATTTCATCGGCCAGCTCTGCTGTACGGTGCCCCACAATATATACTCGCCAATACAGGTAAAAGTCTGCAGCAATTTCAGAATGGGATCATGAGAAAAGTGGTCAGAAATACCTCTCAAGAAGTTAACAACACCGATCTGCACCCGTTGCTTGGGGTGCCGTCGATGGATGACTTCATCCACCGGAGAAATCAGTACGAACGAAGTCTTACCAGCTCACACACCTGATGACATCCTCCAATCTCTCTCTGGGCCTCGAGCTCATGCTATACAAAAGCATACTCAGGCCGGCCCTGCTGAACGGTGCACCGCTTTTTAGTCATTTGACTTTTATCAATTTCTTTGACTACATACCTCACCAACCCCGTGTTCAACGTGGTTTCCCCATCGATGGCAGCAGGCAGTTGGGGCAGGAACGCTTTCGGTTTAGGATAATTTGTAAGTCAGTCGTAAGATAGTTTGAGGTCCTTTGTATGTAATCCGTAGGTGAGCTTCATCGCCCGGTCCAGAAACTGCTACAGACAAGAGGAGTCTCCCTGATAGAGTACCATGATAACAGTCTATACGGCACATCAGCTTATGCATTTTGGAACACTACTACCTTGTGACAACAACTGTAGTCTGGATCATTCCGTTATTCTGTGGTAGAACTGTTCTTGGACTAATTTCCCTCAAGCTTCTCTCAAAGCTCTTAACTTAAAGCTTTCATCCTTTAACATTTTCCAATGATGAGCTTACTTTGCCAGATCTTAAAAGTGTTAGATTCCATCTTGCAGTTTCGGTGAGGTCTAAAGATTCGCTATGCACCAGCTTCTTCACCTACCTCTATGCTAGCATTCTCTATGGTGCGGTTCAGGAAGCTTCTACTGTCATCAATTCGCAAGTCACCTCTTCCCCCTGCCGGTAATAAGCAAAACATTAATATTTTAGTTGGGATTATATGTAAGTTTATTATCACATCCTCTTAAAAATAATATTTATACTGATTTTAGTACCTACAGGGGTGAAATGGCATTGTTCATTTGATTTTGAGTGCAAGATAGCAGGTAGAGTTAATTTAATTCCTATTGCCTGTGTTTATTTAATAACTGGAGTGATGGAAGCTAAGCAATGAAGCAGGGAGTATTAACCACTCTTTTTTTGGTTAAAGAATTAATGAATTAGAATAGTTTTTTTTAGATGTGCACATACAGTTTAACTTTTTATCTGTGGATGACCAGTTTTTAATTGATACTAAAATATCAAGAAATACTTCACCAGTGATATGTCAGTGCTATTGAAACTGTGCCAAGTACAAAACCAAATGTCTGGCTATAACTCCGGGTTTCCTGTGGTACCATCTAACACTTGCCAATAATGTTTTAACTCCAGATTTAGGGTGTGGAGTTTACATTAATTTGTTAGTAGCTGCTTTATTTTAACATTGATGCAATATTAATTCTATAGTTCTTAACCATGTTAAACAAGTGGTCCCGTTAATTTACAAGTACCTATTTATTTAAGGGCTGCTATTACCTTGTAATATAAGTAATAAGTGTCGAGGATGTATTATTGTTGATGCGACTTATTTTTTTATTTATTGGAAAAGTACCCTTTTCCAAGTGGTATATCAAACAGTTTTTTTAGATAACAGTATTAAACATTCCTAGTGCTACTTACAATGTAGAAGAAAAATTTTGTATGATTATGGACAGACTTTCGAATCATGAAGTTTCTGGTGCTTCTCAATGGAAGTTCCTTTCAGGCATCACCTATCTGCAGTGGAATTTCTAATAATTTAGCTATACATTTTTTTCAATTTGAGGGTTGAAGTTTATCTAAGATTGAAATGCTATGCTGGTTGTGCAGCCAAAATATAGGCTAAAATCATCAAATTTGAACAACTTTTAATACATTTATTTGCAATAGTTGTAAAATATCAATTTTTTTAATCTAATATTTAAGAAAGACAGTTATAACCTATTACTTCTTAATTATAATTTTCTAATTTTTAGAAAGTGGTGGCAAACTGACTTCTGACCTAACACCCTCATCATCAGATCAGATCCCTGTTTTCATCAATGTTAATCTTGTATCAGACAGGTATATATTTCTACTTGCGTTTTTATTCTATTATTTCTTGAGAATTACAAATTATTTTGTTACAAGAACAATTGGCTAGTTGGGTAATGCAAAGAAGAACTAAGGAGATTATCTGGTATAACGGTTTTTTATCAATCATTAATGTAAAAGAGTTTATAATGTTGGAGACATGTTTGCGTGGCTTGAGAAAAGTTATAGTGTAGGATGCCATTCTCTAGAAAACCTCCAACTCATTTTTTCAGCGAGATCATTTAGTAAGCATAGGCAGGAGACACGACTTCATTGCTGCAAGTAAAGAAACTATAGATATAGTTTTAAATTTTGTAATAAAGTCTGTATGGATAAAATCAATGTTTTTATCTTGACCTCTGAAAAAAATGGTTTTAGAGTGGTGACTGGGTAAGCACTAATCTGCGAGGAGACAGTTTGGAGTATAGTTGAGTTCCTCAATAGCCTCGAATGGTTGGCACATCTTCTTTAACGCCTGCCTTTGGCTGGCAATACTAACTTTATTGTGGCTTTTTTATCACTCTTTCATGGGAATTCTTGAGGAAGTGCAACTTCTTGGGCCTTGTTTCAATTTTCTATCACCAGACCTATACTTGTGTAAGATCTACTGCAGGCTATTAAGTGTACCACTGACAATATTATTATCCAGTAGGAACTTGTCTAGGAAAAAATCTGCTCATATTGTTCTGACATGGCTATACATTGCCTTGCATTCTCATGACAAAAATCAGAAAACAATTGCTTTCATAGTTCACAATCCATAATGTATAATTTTAACAATCATAAATAGCAGTTATGAAAATTTAGGCATCCCCCTAGTGCACAAATTTTTAAATTCTGAAGCTGATCTGTTATTTTCTCTTTGGAATTGAAATAAAATACATTGTGTCGAATGTACTGGCTGCCAACTTCATTCTCAATACCACAAAATCTTACTTATTAAATGTATTTCTCGTAAAATATACATGAGAACCTAAATTTTTGTTATGTTTCAGAGATCACATATTCATGGGAAATATCGTAAGAATAGTAAAGATATGATTGGCAAATTAAAATTTTAAATTAGATTCTCGAAAACGTTTTGACAGTTTTATAGATACATTTTTTTGGGGTCAAATATATACTTACTTCTTCAAAGCAGTAGTGGTTATAAGGTAATTTTCCTCACGATAACTAAATGGGCTCATCTGTAACATATAGTGTATACTTTTGGACCATTGCAATATATTGGTTGGTTATAATAATTCCTAACGATGAATCAACATTATAATCACTCAACTAAGTAAAAACTTATGTTTTGCCGAAAGCTTGAAGATCATGAAACTCTGGCCGACCTGGGCACGCCATACGAGGTTCTTGTCCGGATCAGAGTGGAGTTGCAAATTGATGGAGAAAGTAAAGAATGAACATTATTGATACGTGCAGACCACCTATCGAAGAGGATATAGTTTAAATCTGACAAGGTACTCCTAGTATTTTACATTATTCATATTAGTTAAAATTATTATTATTATTGTATTTTCTGACCTCTGAGATAATGTTTTGGTACCTAAGAGGAATCGGAGAAGAACCCCTGGGGTATACCGTATCGAGTATCAGGGATGACCAAGAAAGCGACTCGCCTGAAGACTCCCAGGTAAGATCCCTGACAGAGGCCCCACCCGGAACGGACCTGTACCCACCATGGGACATTTGGGACCTACGCATCGCCGTGGAGAAGCAGAAGAACGGGAGATCTAAATTTTTGTTATGTTTCAGAGATCACATCTTCGGCCATATTTTTGTTCGCAATTATTTATTTATTATTTCCTTCATGATTGCCTAAATGCTTTATATTAATTATTGATACATAAATAACACAAATAGTTGTAAATGCATACTTTTTGTAATACTGTTGAATATAATTAATACGCGGTTTCCAATTAGTGTGTCAAAGAGACCATGGTAACACTCTGTCATTTCATGTTATTACTGCTTTAACGTGAGTAGCTTTAAATTCCAACAATAGTATTAATACTTTTTATGGCAGATTTTAAGATAAATAGATAACCAATTAAAATCGAGTGTATTTCCTGTAATTTATTATTTTCCATTTTTTTGGAGTAACAAGTAACAGTGTAGGAGAGTAAAAAATAAATAGTTATTCCTTGATTCCATAACATCTGTGAATTGTTGGCTTTCTACAACCTTAATATTTAATTTTTTTACTGTTTAAATTTTTATTTGAAGAAAATTACTATCTGCCTAAAAAGGGCAATAGGTGATTGTGATAAATGATCTCTTTCATACCATAACTGTTTACTTTAAAAAACAAAATAATGGTCAGAACGTAAATCATGGGAAATATCGTAAGAATAGTAAAGATATGATTGGCAAATTAAAATTTTAAAATAAATTCTCGAAAACTTTTTGACAGTTTTATAGATACATTTTTTTGGGGTCAAATATATACTTACTTCTTCAAAGCAGTAGTGGTTATAAGGTAATTTTCCTCACGATAACTAAATGGGCTCATCTGTAACATATACTGTATACTTTTGGACCATTGCAACATATTGGTTGGTTATAATAATTCCTAACGATGAATCAACATTATAATCACTCAACTAAGTAAAAACTTATGTTTTGCCCAAAGCTTGAAGATCATGAAACTCTGGCTGACATGGGCACGCCATACGAGGTTCTTGTCCGGATCAGAGTGGAGTTGAAAATTGATGGAGAAAGTAAAGAATGAACATTATTGATACGTGCAGACCACCTATCGAAGAGGATATAGTTTAAATCTGACAAGGTACTCCTAGTATTTTACATTATTCATATTAGTTAAAATTATTATTATTATTGTATTTTCTGACCTCTGAGATAATGTTTTGGTACCTAAGAGGAATATTTATGATTCAGTAAGTAAACATGTACATTCAGTCAGACAAAAGGAACTGTAACTAAAATAAGCCTTATTAATTATTAATTAATAATACTCATTATTACAAGTAAATTTAAGTTTGCAATATGCGTATAGTTTCAGAGGTATAATAATTTTACAAAAGTGCATAAAGCGAACATAAAATCTCATCAAAAATAACCTAAAAATGTAAGGGAAAAATTATACTTAACATAATATTATTATTAGTTCCTTGATTTGATAAAATATCAAAGAAATTCTCTTATATAAAATCTATCAAAAATATAGTAAATGGCACAGTACAGTATTCGATATGGCATTATTAAGATATACAGCATGAAATGGAAATTACTATTATCAGTCCTTAGTTTTAATGAATTAAAATTATGCATACAAATTAAAATAGCATTTTCGTATTAAATTAATATTAGTATGGTTTATATTTATAACATGGGTGAACGCTTAAATACTAGAAAAGAATTTTATTAATCCTTTATGCATTTATCCATGCTTCGTGGAAAATATAAACAATGTGTACTCTCTAATCTTGCAAACAAGAATAATTAAAATTATTAGTTTCTTAAATTATATCTTGTTAACAGGTTGAAAACTATAGGAGAAAGTTACAAACTTTCTCACACATAAATAAAATATTAACTACAAGTTATCTCGTCGTTCAGAATGTATTCTAGAAATATTTCATAGGTTACATTGTAATGGAAAAGTTTTCAACTTAT
The DNA here is from genome assembly GCA_930367205.1 of Acanthosoma haemorrhoidale. NCBI lineage: Eukaryota > Metazoa > Arthropoda > Insecta > Hemiptera > Acanthosomatidae > Acanthosoma > Acanthosoma haemorrhoidale. The sequence goes on along the minus strand of OV884009.1, from coordinate 56,296,020 downwards.
GATTAATAGCTCTTACTTAATCCATATTTATAATTATTCTTTTAATATAGTTAGATTATATGAATAACAAACAATTAACAATTAATTCCATGTTTAACAGCTGTTGACTTAGATAACAATCCTTCAGTGTAAGTACCTTGCATGTAACTGATAATAAACTGAGAATATAAGTTGTGAACCGTATGTGAAAATTTCTGTCCCGTTGGCTGCAAATAATTTAAAATCAGAACCCTTTTCTTTCCTGTTGTTTTTGGCGAAATGACTGACACATCAGCTCCACTATCCACCAAAAAGGTCTGTTCGCTGTTTCGATCCGTGATGAACAGTCTGTATGTGCGGCCAACAGGAATTTCAGCAACAGTTGTGGTCGCTACATCTGCTTCTGCTTGTAGTTTCCCTGCTTTTCAGATTTTCCGTGGTCTGTTTCCCACTGGCATGGAGTTTTACATTTATCTGATCGACATTTTGGTCCAAATCTAAAATGAAAATAGCAATATTTTCCACCATCTCTATACCTACCTCGGCTTTGACTCCTCCTTCGAATTCGGCGAGGTGCTGTACTGGTATCTCGAGACCTACCTAGACGTTTGATCTCTTGATCCATAGCCTCTAACTTAGCAATCAATTGAGGAAACGAAAAAGGGTCTGGAGCGTTGGGTTTTGGTTCACGAACCTCTTCCATCATATTCTGTGGTCGGATCTCCCAAATTCGGTCTCCAATATCCGCCAGTTTATCCAAATCTCCGTCAGTAATAGTTAAAATGCTTCTGATTTGACTCGGAAGCTTATCAAGCCAGAGAGTTTTAATCAATTTATCAGAAACTTCCGACGTAGCTAGCCCTTTCATGTTTCTAAGAAGCTGACTTGGTTTCATGTCACCAATGTCCAAGCCACTGATTAATTTGCGGATCTGAGGATCTTCACTTTCTCTATAAATATTGAATAATCTTTCTTTGGCTCTTGTATACTTGTCTTTTTCCTCCGATTTTACTAAGTCCCAAATATTTTCAACTGTTTTTAAATCCAACTGAGCTATCAAGTAATTAAATTTTCTCTCTTCCCGGGTTACATTTGAAAGCTCAAACTGGGCCTCGGCTTGGCAAAACCATATTTCGGGCCTTTCCACCCAGAACGGGGGCAATTTTATAGCTACCCTGTCTACATGTAAATTGGGCTTGTTCACTATGTTCTTACCTTTTTTGTCATCATCACCATTTTCGCTTCCGTTCTGCGACATCGTGAACGTCGGGTTCACCAATTGTTGCTGTCTTTATACTTTGAGCACAAGGTTTTAGCCAAAAAAAAAAGAAACACTTCACTGTGAAACTTTTGTATTCTCAATTAAGTTTTTTTCACTATAACCCCTCTTTAACCTCCTCACTCACTCATGTCAATCCATATATTTAATCATTGATAAATCGATATTTTTAATAATAGTTATTAATTTTATTGTTATTCTATTGTTACCCTACAGCTCTTACTTAATCCATATTTATAATTATTCTTTTAATATAGTTAGATTATATGAATAACAAACAATTAACAATTAATTCCATGTTTAACAGCTGTTGACTTAGATAACAATTCTTCAGTGTAAGTACCTTGCATGTAACTGAAGTTTAAATAATGGATAGTCAGATACTAAATTTAGACTAAAAGTAACTATTTAACTTCAAAAAGCTGATTAGATATAAAGGCTTATATATAATCCTTTAATAATACCATTTAATGTTTCTTAGTATAAACACTTCTTTAATATGAAAGCATTTTTAAATACTTAATCCTTCGCTAAAGAGAAACTTAATTCTACAGAAATAAATACATTTCATAGACAATCACTGGGCAAGGTCAATTGCTGCTTATATGAAATTTATTATCTTCTCTTTGGAAAATAATAATTGGCCATTATTCTCATAAACTTCAGTTCACCGATAAAAAAAAAATTAAATACAAATAAAACAATAATATCACTACATTTCTTTCGACATTTTAATGCCCAATATAACTTAAGTTTCCATTCCTCCATTTGTAAATGAAAATTTCTTATAATTTTGTATATCTAACGTATAAAAAACAGTTGTAAGCCAAAACCTTGGTGTCCTTTACATTAGTAGGAGGCTACAGTAAACATAAGCTGCTTAACGTTTTTGAAATATTATTGCCCAAAAAACTTTTACCACATGGAAAAACAGTAATTTACTTTTATAATATTGCAATTAAGGTGGCTAATTTAATTTAGAAAAGTATGGGAGTACAAACAAAAATTAGTTAGGACACTTAATTGTGTAACTCGGCGATCTTTTTATTTTTCATCATGGGAAGAAAGCACGAGAAAGTTTGTCAATTATCTTATAACTAGTGGTAATCGTATTCCGACAAAAGGTATACTTTGTAATATCTCAGATAGAAATAGAAACATTTATCAATTTGAGAAAACGGTTTAGTACCAAATATCTCAGTATTGGACCTTATTTTTACAATTTTATTTTCAATCGAGATAAAATATTATTAAGAGAAAAGATTGACACCTTTTAAAGACATGAAATATAAAACTAAAATCAGTTAAAAAATGTCCCCATACTAATAAACAAAGGTTTGGAAAAACAAAAATAATTATTATTGTAAACTTCTTTATGGGCATAGAATATGAATGTATATAACCCATACACATATATGAACAAATATCATTAATAGCACATATATCAACACACAATATTATAGGACCTTAATCAATTAAATGGATTTAAAAAATTTAAGGAATATTTACGATCTGCGAATAGATTAAGTGATAATGAAACCACAAAGCTTCACTTGGACAGGCTTTAAATAGAATTATCTTGGCGATAATTCCATAGACTTTACTAGGTTCAATATTTCTAATAATAGTTTTTTTGTATAAACTTTCTATAGTTTATATGTCATCCGATTAGTATTATTTTCATAATGAAAATAATAAAAAATAAAATTTTTTGTTTTAAAAAATGAAAATTAAATTTCACTGAGATGAGTTGAAATTTGAAATTCTAATTTCTTCACATCCAAAACTTTATTTTGAATTATATTTATTTTTTTCACATTATTGCTGCTTGTTTGCTGATAGTCTGTAATCCGATTTAGCAATGAAATTACTTCTCCTTTGTTAATATTCATTGTATCTTCTAATTCTGAAAATTTATTTTCCAATATTTCATTTCTTGATTCTTCCTCTTCCTTCTCTATTTTATTTTCCAATTTTCTGTTCTTAATTGTAACTTCATCATCTGCAACTTGATTTTGCAATGCATTAATTTCTTCTTTAATACTACTGGTTATTTTTATAATTTGTATTTCATCCGTGATCTGGGGTAAATTACTTGTGAAATCTATTTCATAATATTGCTTCGACGTTACTGATCCGTTGTTTGGTTTTGGTATGGATTCGGTGGGTCGTTGCTGTGTTGGCCTGCTCCGAAAAAATTCGCCTCTAGTTGATTTAATCTCTCTGTTAATTCCCTTATAATACGATTCTGGTCATCTTCTATATGATGCGCCTCATTTCCAACCGTTCTCATCGATACTGTTTGCGGATACGCTTGAGTTTGCTGGTTATTGTGTTGCGCTGATCTCGGTTTATTAAAGTAGTTAAATTGCGATTGAGGATCCCATGGTTGTTGATAATTAATTTGTGGTACAAAATCTTGTATTTGATAAATAGATTAGGTTGGGGTTGATTGTAATACGGTTGTTGTTGCCTTCGATTATGGTTCTGTTGGTAATTCCTTCGGTTATATTATCTTGTATCGTTATAATTCGGTTGGTAATCTTTCTGTTTATTTTCATATTTCCTATCTCTGTAATCCCTTCCGTAAAACCTCTGAACAATATGAGATGCCTCATTCCTAAGTATACTGTCTATGTCCTCTTACGTTTTAAATACTAAATGATAAATAAAATCCGTAAGCATAGGATGTAAGTTCTGTACTGCGTGGTGACTGATTTGTTTGTAATAAAATGACATCTCGTCGTCCTTGCTTATAACACTTGCATCAGCATATGTTCTAGCGATGAGATCGCATCTCTTCTCAGTCAGTCTTGAGATGTACAATATCGGGTTTTCATTATTAAAGGGTTTTGTCACGAGTATTTCGGCTATTCATTGTTCCCTCAATCTAAGAATCCTGATATTTTCGTTTTAAGAAATTGAAGAGTTCCTCTATCGATCGGAAATGTTTATCGAATGTCGCCGTTTCCGCATCCCCTTCAACTTTTTGCGTGGATTGCATTATTATTTTCGCCTTGTTTATTTCATGATAGGCATTATCCGTTTTGCAATACAAATTATATAGAAACTGCACTCCTGTGATATATTTAATTAATTTTTTTGGGTTTCCATCATACGATGAAATTAATTTAAATTCACTAGCGTTTATTTCCATGTTGGTATTCATTGTTTCGTCAAAGTTTCTGTTGGTGTTGAGTCTGTCTGTTATAGACATATATATAAAAAATAAATATAGAAAAAAAACAATTTCGAACCTTGTCTTTCCTTCTTCCTAAGAGGTGTCTGATAGCGTCGAAAGATCATACAAAAAAAGATATTGACCTGAGCTATGTATTTATATACTAGCAACTTCTTTCTCCAGAGTAATTTTGATTCTTCAGAAGATGGATCTTTGATGATCGGTCTCCGAAGAGGTTTCGCAACCACTCTATTCTTGAAAAGATTCTTCGATGAATTTTTCCACAAAATTGCCCTCAGGTCCCTGTTCGCCGGGTGCCAGTTAAATAATCTTTCACCGGTTATCAGTTTTTAAAAAGCACTTTATTCAGAAGTCTAAACAAGGTTTTAAACTAAGACTGCACATGGACGAGTCTAAATACTAATAACTTATAACAAAAATAAAATGAAAGTACGCTAGGAATATAAGAATATGAATTGAATAGGGGCTTGGTCACACTCCGAGAGCCAATATATAGGAGAGGAATGTTGTCATGGATTAGCAATGTTTAGGATTAGTTGAGGTTTCTTAACTATATATGTGGAAATATTTATTTTTAAATTCTGTTTTATCTAGTGTTTTTGTACAATTTATATTATATATTGAACAATATTTCATATTTTAAATAAAATACCATAAATAATAGAATTTGTAAGTAGACGCACATTTCATTTCTTTAGTGTTCAGTATCATTAATGGTTTCTTATATTTTCAGGCTGTTTAGAACGAATGACTGCAACTCAAACTGAAGCTAGTCATTTGATAAATAGTGACAGAACAACTGCAGTAACATTAACTGTTAACGTAGGCGAAAAGCCTCTCAAGTGTACGTATTGCAGATATGTAGCAGCTACAGCTGGTGACTTAAAAATGCACATAACCTATGTTCACGATAGAAAGCAGTTTCTTAATTCCCATTCAAATAACTGTTATAATGCTGCAAAAGGTAGAAGTTTCAAAAGAGGTCTAACATCCATGCTTAAAGGCCTCAAACTGAATGAAGGAGAGAAGCCTCACAATTGTATCCATTGCAGTTATAAAGGAGCTACAGCTTCTGATTTTAAAATACACATAGTGGATGTTTATAAATCAAAGAAGCCTCGCAATCGCCTTTGTGAAACTGTAAAAGATAGTGGTTCGGGCAGTGCTGTAACACCCATGTACAGAGACCTCAAAATAAATACAAAAGAGAATCCTTACGTTTGTATGCAACGCCGTTATAAAGCAGATAGAGCTGCTGAATCGGATATACCTTACACATCTCCATATTGCGGTTTTAAAGAACTTACACCTGTTGGTTGCTAGAAGTTTGGAAGGAAAAGTCACATCCATGCTTGAAGACCTGAAACTAAATTAGTGTTTTCAGTGCAGTGATTATGGACACCTTTGTTATAAGAAAATCACATTAGTGAATGATACCTCTAGATAGATTCCAATGATATAACTTATAGGCTATGGATTTGTGTACACTTAATTTACATTATGTTTTTTTATTAGTTTTCGAAAATAAACCCACTTCCTGTTATTATTGTCTTATTTGTATGATTCCTCCACCATTCTACGATTAAAGGAATTATATTATGCTCCGCAGTCCTTTTTGTTTGCTTTTTATTAAATTTATGATTTATGATAAGAATTGCAGACGTTGCCATAGCTTTCCACTTGGCAGCTCGATTAATAGATTCAAAGGCTTTCTTGAAGTCGAGAAACACTGATTACAAAGGTGCTCAGGTGTGTACAAACAATTTGAGTGTTCAATGATATGCTTTACCGTGTTTACTAGATCAATGCATGATTTTTTCTTTCTGAAAGCTTTTGCCCTCTTCTATGGAGGTGACCGATTTGATCCTTTAGGATTATGCGGGACGATATTCTTCCTGTTGTGGAAAGCAGCATTACAGCTCTCCAAATGTCTCAAACAGACGAATTTTCTTATTCCATCCTCATACGGATGAGCTTATTTTATCAGATCTAAGGACTCAATCACATTGAAATGCATTGCCTGAATTATTTTGGCAAGTTCTGGTTGCTATATTTATAGAAGTATTGTAATCGATTGATTCATCTGAGTTTTCATCATCCTGATTTTCTTCTCCACATACAGTTTATTTCCTCCTGAAAATGCTCTCTCCGCGTTTGAATCTGTTCTATTTCAAAAGTACCATAACCTCCGCATTTCCTGTTCACTGACTTTTCTCCATGGTTCTTAATTGTGATGTGGTAGAGTTTAGGAGTGTCCCCTCTCTCGGATGCTTCCTCTTATCTATCTCTCCTGAAACTTTGTTTGATATCATGGTGCTTTTAATTATATTCCCTAAATGCCTTCTCCTTTCCTGCTATTGAGTTAGCATTATTTTTAATCAGTTTCAATGCCTTTCTCTCTTCTATATTCTATGTTTCACATTCATTTTTAATATTTAAAGCTTTGGATGTATTCTACTTTTTAAAATATGTATGAGTATATAATAAGTAAATATAGACACTATCTCCAGCACACGATCGTACATTGTGACTTCATAAAAATGAGTTTCCGGAGAACATCATTATTAGCCAGTCCACAATCTGCCTGTATAGTGTTGCTCCATTTCGAAAGATAGTAACACAAAAATATATTTCAAAAAATAGCTCTGAGAACCAGCAATAAGAAGTGCCTGTCATTTTGAGCAGAGTATTAAATTAAAGATCCCGTTTCCCTAATCAATAATAAGTTATGTTTGCTTTTTTATTTTTGAACTATAATCAGACAAAGTTGTTAGAACTGTGTTTGCAATTTTAACTCGGTCTCTGTTTTACAGAGTGAGGTTTATATATACGTTTGTTTAATAGAATGCCCCCAAAATAAGACCAGCACCATGGTAAATTATTACGTGTTAATTAATATTACTCAATAGTTAAAAATATCCCATCATATTGATTAAGAGTATCAAATTAATGATCTTAGTACCGATAATTTGTATTATTTTTTGTACTTTAATTATATAAGTTCTTAAAACTAGTTTTTTTTTTGTTTTTTTTTTTTTTTTTGTTCCGGCATTTGTGCACCGCGGCCTCAGTGAGACCTATTGTGCGCCGTCCATATCCCTGTCCTATATATGTGACAGGCCCACGGCCTTTGCAAATCTGAGGATACTGAGTGGATCGATCAGTTCACATAGTTTGGGGTCTACAATGCGATCACTACCAAAGTGAAGGTATCGCCTTCTAGCTAGGTTATCACAGTCACATATTATATGACGTGACGTTTCTCCCTCTTTCTTGCAGAATCTGCAGATTGGTGATTCCACTATCCCCAAATTAAAGAGGTGCTTGTTTAACCGACAGTGACCTGTATAGAGTCCTGTCACACTTTTGAGTGTCCACCTGTCCATTGATAGAAGTACTGAGCTTCTTTTCTTACAGGGTCCATCAAGAAACAGTTTCGAGTGTTCCTGTTTCTTAGTTTCTCTCCAAACTAGTTAGTAAAACTGTGTTCACGGATCTCAACAACCGGTTAATTTTGTTAGAGGCATGACATTTTGCATGTTAGTTCAATTTGTTGGGAGGATGGTGCTAAAAATAAAAGTATTCCTATAGAAGCTAATGGCTAATATAAATAATTCAATAAAACTTAGTAAATCAATGAAGTGGGAGTGATTAGTAAGATAGCTGAAACCTTATTTGTGTGATACTGCAATTTTAACTAATTTTTTCTTAGCCATCATATAGGAAATTAATACATATGTTTATCTTGCCTAAGCTATAAATAGACTATCTTGTTGTGTAGTATAAAAAAAATCAGTTTGGCACATGTATAAACAAATATTATAATTGATTCCTAGCTAAATATGTGTTTCTTTAAATTAACACACATCCTATTATATTTATTTCACATTATCTTTGTTATTAACTTTTGATTATTTTGTTTTTAGACTATTGACAATATGCTCATCTCAAGATACCATTAAGATTAAAAGAAGCACTGGACAAGAGTGGATTTTTATTATTTTAGAATGTTCAATATCTGTTTTAGTAATTTCTAAAAATTTTTTTGTTATTGTTTATAAAAATTATATTTAGTTTTAGAATACTCGACTATTTTCTTTATCCATATCCATTTCTAATTATAGTGTTTATACACAATATTGTAAGCATTGGTTGCTTATAACTAAAATTAGGTAATTAGTGTCTAGGCCCCACTTTTTGCATTGGATTGTAACTGGTTACTATAACTGTGCCTGCGGACATTTTTAATTTTAATAAAAAAAACAGCTTTTTATCAATCATCAAGAGTACCTGTTAATTACAATTCTAATACAAATACTTCAACATATTGCTAACAAATCTATCTTTATATATATTATAACGTTATTTGGAATTTAAATTTTGTTTGGGACTTTTGTCTCACCGATAAGAAGCACATAAGATTCAACACGCTCGATGTCACAGTCGTTAAGGTCTCTCCCCCCACCCCCCGAAAGGTTAACAATTTTTTTTTTTTACGATTAATAAGAAACGAGATCCTCGATCCTTCCAGCCACCAAAAAGTATAGAGTGGCCCATCAGCCTCCTCCCAGTCAACACTCTGGATAGCACAATGGAGACTTACATCATAGTTAAGACGTATGACGTCTCTGCTTTTGACAGTTCAGTGGCTCTTTGTGGTAAGGGAACTGCAGGAACTAGAGGCCCTCCTAGGAACCTCATGAACTAGTGGGCCGCTACCTCAACCAACGTAGGGTGGTCATCTCAGGGAATATGAGGTGAAAGCAGCTGTGGAGCAAGACTGTCCCCAGGAGTCAGTGTTTGGGTCTGCCATCTCTAAATTAGCGTTTAACAAGTTCCTAATGACCCTGGACCACTGCGGAATCCCTGCAGTAGCCTATGTTGTTGGTGTCAACCATAAAGGCAAACTATCAACCAGAGGTCGGAATAAGAACCACGCCTTCGGTACCTAAATGGAAGCATGGTACAAGTCAAGGAAGTAGACCATGGTTGTGAAGAAGACTACTTGCCACACTGATAAGATGGAAGATGCCTGGCCAAGCTCACTCAATTTGCTTGGATATAGGGGGAGGGCATGGGAAGTTACCTACAGGAGTAGCCTGGGTAAAACACTGTACCTTTTGCCCTACATCAAGTGACTGGTGGGTTCAGTCATGAATAGTACCACCATGATAGGAGGCATAATGTGGTGTATCAGGTTCCTAGGAACCTCTACTAGGTGTTGGGAACCCTTAGATTTACCTGCCATTAGTGGCCGAGACATCTCAATAAGAGTGAGAAACATAACCCAGCAAGTGCTATAGTTAACAATTAACATCAGCTCGAACGCTTGTGGGTATTGACCTAGTCTGTCGAAAACGTGCAGTTATAAAAGAAGAAAGCTGTGGAGAGGCAGAAATTCTTTTATCTTAACATACACTGGCATCACGCCAACGGTCTTTAACTGCCTGCTGAATAACATATTAGGGTGTAATTATGTTAGTTTGTTTATAGGGATTAAAACCGTTATGTACTCCAATTGTAACATGGTTTTCTACATTCTATTGTTGGTATTTGCTGACATAACAACAATATTTATTTACCTGTTCAAAAAATTATTTGTCTTTAGCAAAAAGAGGGTGGACGAAAGGATGCACACTTGCCTTGCCAGAACCCTGTGTCAGTGAAGAATCTGTATGTACTTCACACACAGCATATGGTAAGACCATATAAATTTCTGAAAAACCCAAATAAACTTAACTGATAATCCCTGATTTTGAAGCTAACAAAGTAAAGCTTCTCTCTCTCTCTCTCTCTCACTAACATTAAGTGAGGTTTTATATCAATTTTTTACCCTAAACTTAAATTTAATGATACTCAACAGTATAAATAAATTGTCAATGGTTTTTCTATAGTATGTAGTCAGTCCTTTTGAAACCCAGAATAAAATTTAAGCAGAATATTATTCTATCAACCTAAGCCCACAGACCTCAAAGGACAAGGAAGCAAATAGCTTTTCAATTGTATTTATGAAAACATTCCTACAACGTTTATCGAAATCTTCGAGCTTCAGGGGCTACAAATAAAGCTACCCCACAAGAAATAAAACATAAATTAAAGGCACAATACTTTGGAACAAAGTTTTAATTATTTACACACTTGATATTCTGCAATACTAATGAAGCAATCTGGTTTAACAATTAGTTCTAGTATGAAAGTATATTTTCTCTACTGGTTTATGCACTACAAACCAATTCTGCAAGTTTTATTTTGTAAGGATTTACTTCTGACTAAAATGGTAGTTATTTAGGATAGCTAAAATTGAAAAAGGGAGATCCTCTACTTCCATTCATGTACTCATCGACCGTCTTTTCTCTGTATATCTGTCTCTAGTGGTAGATAGGTTGAAAACAAAAACAAATAAAACTCCACATTTTCGCCAAAAATAATCATTAGATGTTTATTTATGAAGAGAAAACTTAATCATTGAGTGGGAACAGTTTTTAATTAACTAGTTGTTGACAGGGAAGGTTCACTTATTGTTTCTCGACACCAACCAAACGGGTATCACAGTACAATTATTAAATTATCATTATTATTCAAAAACAGTCTTAATTTTGTAATAAAAATTACATTCAAACAAGATTGAAAAATTAAAAACAAGAAATGAAACTCTATAAAACTGAAAACTCAAGGGTGCCCCCCCCCTACATAATAGTACAAAACGTCACAGTTAAGACGCGTGACGACTCTGCTTTTGACAGAGTCGAGTATGTTCAACCTTTTCCAGAATAAATAGCTCCAGTGGACTCTCTCTCACCACTGCGCCGAGATCAGCTACACCTCAGCCGAGCTCTCCCACACTCCTCAATTCCTTCACCCAACCTTCAAATAAGTCCCTCCTATTAAAAAGATCCTATTTATACCGATAATTTTCATCTTATTTGTCCCCATTCCTCTATTTTCAAATTAGGAGCTTTGAAAGGGGAAAAAAGATAATTAACTTACACATTATATAAAATGTAGCTAAGCTACAGTAAATTTAATTAGCACGATGTGCATTTATTATGTCAAGATTCCATATTATGGAATCTGTAACTCACTCTGTGTACTTTGAATAAAGGGTTTAAAAAAAATCTAACCGACCTGCACCCGTTGCTTGCTACGCCGTTGGTAGGTGAGTTCATTCGCCGGAAACACATCAAGTTTTTTTACTCCTGGCAGCTTCTCACAAACCCAGTGTTTAACATTACGACCCCACCACCCTTCCCGCATCTATGGCAACAGATGTCGGGGAAAATTAGGTTAAGAAAAAATAGTTTGTTAGATGCAAGTTAGTTTTGAGTTTTTATAATTCATAAGGCGAGTCTTATCACCTTTGTACATTTATTGTACACGTATCTCAGAACATCTCCAATGATCGTTATCGCAATATATTACTAATATTTAGTAATACAAATTATATAATGTAACTACAGTACATGTAAATTTACTGTATAATGTAAATAGATTCGTGGTCAGAATTTATATTCGACTTGTATAATTTTATAACCAAGGGGTATGGGGGAAAAAATCTGTCTCAATGCACTTACTGCCTGGGTATAAAAATGGATAGGCACCTCTATGTCTCCACCCATTTCATCGGCCAGCTCTGCTGTACGGTGCCCCACAATATATACTCGCCAATACAGGTAAAAGTCTGCAGCAATTTCAGAATGGGATCATGAGAAAAGTGGTCAGAAATACCTCTCAAGAAGTTAACAACACCGATCTGCACCCGTTGCTTGGGGTGCCGTCGATGGATGACTTCATCCACCGGAGAAATCAGTACGAACGAAGTCTTACCAGCTCACACACCTGATGACATCCTCCAATCTCTCTCTGGGCCTCGAGCTCATGCTATACAAAAGCATACTCAGGCCGGCCCTGCTGAACGGTGCACCGCTTTTTAGTCATTTGACTTTTATCAATTTCTTTGACTACATACCTCACCAACCCCGTGTTCAACGTGGTTTCCCCATCGATGGCAGCAGGCAGTTGGGGCAGGAACGCTTTCGGTTTAGGATAATTTGTAAGTCAGTCGTAAGATAGTTTGAGGTCCTTTGTATGTAATCCGTAGGTGAGCTTCATCGCCCGGTCCAGAAACTGCTACAGACAAGAGGAGTCTCCCTGATAGAGTACCATGATAACAGTCTATACGGCACATCAGCTTATGCATTTTGGAACACTACTACCTTGTGACAACAACTGTAGTCTGGATCATTCCGTTATTCTGTGGTAGAACTGTTCTTGGACTAATTTCCCTCAAGCTTCTCTCAAAGCTCTTAACTTAAAGCTTTCATCCTTTAACATTTTCCAATGATGAGCTTACTTTGCCAGATCTTAAAATTGTTAGATTCCATCTTGCAGTTTCGGTGAGGTCTAAAGATTCGCTTTGCACCAGCTTCTTCACCTACCTCTATGCTAGCATTCTCTATGGTGCGGTTCAGGAAGCTTCTACTGTCATCAATTCGCAAGTCACCTCTTCCCCCTGCCGGTAATAAGCAAAACATTAATATTTTAGTTGGGATTATATGTAAGTTTATTATCACATCCTCTTAAAAATAATATTTATACTGATTTTAGTACCTACAGGGGTGAAATGGCATTGTTCATTTGATTTTGAGTGCAAGATAGCAGGTAGAGTTAATTTAATTCCTATTGCCTGTGTTTATTTAATAACTGGAGTGATGGAAGCTAAGCAATGAAGCAGGGAGTATTAACCACTCTTTTTGTGGTTAAAGAATTAATGAATTAGAATAGTTTTTTTTAGATGTGCACATACAGTTTAACTTTTTATCTGTGGATGACCAGTTTTTAATTGATACTAAAATATCAAGAAATACTTCACCAGTAATATGTCAGTGCTATTGAAACTGTGCCAAGTACAAAACCAAATGTCTGGCTATAATTCCGGGTTTCCTGTGGTACCATCTAACACTTGCCAATAATGTTTTAACTCCAGATTTAGGGTGTGGAGTTTACATTAATTTGTTAGTAGCTGCCTTATTTTAACATTGATGCAATATTAATTCAGTAGATTCTTCATTGATGTTTTCTTTGAAAATAAATTGGAAATTTCTATAGTTCTTAACCATGTTAAACAAGTGGTCCCGTTAATTTACAAGTACAAGTTTTTTATTTAAGGGCTGCTATTACCTTGTAATATAAGTAATAAGTGTCGAGGATGTATTATTGTTGATGCGACTTATTTTTTTATTTATTGGAAAAGTACCCTTTTCCAAGTAGTATATCAAACAGTTTTTTGAGATAACAGTATTAAACATTCCTAGTGCTACTTACAATGTAGAAGAAAAATTTTGTATGATTATGGACAGGATTTCGAATCCTGAAGTTTCTGGTGCTTCTCAATGGAAGTTCCTTTCAGGCATCGCCTATCTGCAGGGGAATTTCTAATAATTTAGCTATACATTTTTTTCAATTTGAGGGTTGAAGTTTATCTAAGATTGAAATGCTATGCTGGTGGTGCAGCCAAAATATAGGCTAAAATCATCAAATTTGAACAACTTTTAATACAATTATTTGCAATAGTTGTAAAATATCAATTTTTTTAATCTAATATTTAAGAAAGACAGTTATAACCTATTACTTCTTAATTATAATTTTCTAATTTTTAGAAAGTGGTGGCAAACTGACTTCTGACCTAACACCCTCATCATCAGATCAGATCCCTGTTTTCATCAATGTTAATCTTGTATCAGACAGGTATATATTTCTACTTGCGTTTTTATTCTATTATTTCTTGAGAATTACAAATTATTTTGTTACAAGAACAATTGGCTAGTTGGGTAATGCAAAGAAGAACTAAGGAGATTATCTGGTATAACGGTTTTTTATCAATCATCAATGTAAAAGAGATTAAAATGTTGGAGACATGTTTGCGTGGCTTGAGAAAAGTTATAGTGTAGGATGCCATTCTCTAGAAAACCTCCAACTCATTTTTTCAGCGAGATCATTTAGTAAGCATAGGCAGGAGACACGACTTCATTGCTGCAAGTAAAGAAACTATAGATATAGTTTTAAATTTTGTAATAAAGTCTGTATGGATAAAATCAATGTTTTTATCTTGACCTCTGAAAAAAATGGTTTTAGAGTGGTGACTGGGTAAGCACTAATCTGCGAGGAGACAGTTTGGAGTATAGTTGAGTTCCTCAATAGCCTCGAATGGTTGGCACATCTTCTTTAACGCCTGCCTTTGGCTGGCAATACTAACTTTATTGTGGCTTTTTTATCACTCTTTCATGGGAATTCTTGAGGAAGTGCAACTTCTTGGGCCTTGTTTCAATTTTCTATCACCAGACCTATACTTGTGTAAGATCTACTGCAGGCTATTAAGTGTACCACTGACAATATTATTATCCAGTAGGAACTTGTCTAGGAAAAAATCTGCTCATATTGTTCTGACATGGCTATACATTGCCTTGCATTCTCATGACAAAAATCAGAAAACAATTGCTTTCATAGTTCACAATCCATAATGTATAATTTTAACAATCATAAATAGCAGTTATGAAAATTTAGGCATCCCCCTAGTGCACAAATTTTTAAATTCTGAAGCTGATCTGTTATTTTCTCTTTGGAATTGAAATAAAATACATTGTGTCGAATGTACTGGCTGCCAACTTCATTCTCAATACCACAAAATCTTACTTATTAAATGTATTTCTCGTAAAATATACATGAGAACCTAAATTTTTGTTATGTTTCAGAGATCACATATTCATGGGAAATATCGTAAGAATAGTAAAGATATGATTGGCAAATTAAAATTTTAAATTAGATTCTCGAAAACGTTTTGACAGTTTTATAGATACATTTTTTTGGGGTCAAATATATACTTACTTCTTCAAAGCAGTAGTGGTTATAAGGTAATTTTCCTCACGATAACTAAATGGGCTCATCTGTAACATATAGTGTATACTTTTGGACCATTGCAATATATTGGTTGGTTATAATAATTCCTAACGATGAATCAACATTATAATCACTCAACTAAGTAAAAACTTATGTTTTGCCGAAAGCTTGAAGATCATGAAACTCTGGCCGACCTGGGCACGCCATACGAGGTTCTTGTCCGGATCAGAGTGGAGTTGCAAATTGATGGAGAAAGTAAAGAATGAACATTATTGATACGTGCAGACCACCTATCGAAGAGGATATAGTTTAAATCTGACAAGGTACTCCTAGTATTTTACATTATTCATATTAGTTAAAATTATTATTATTATTGTATTTTCTGACCTCTGAGATAATGTTTTGGTACCTAAGAGGAATCGGAGAAGAACCCCTGGGGTATACCGTATCGAGTATCAGGGATGACCAAGAAAGCGACTCGCCTGAAGACTCCCAGGTAAGATCCCTGACAGAGGCCCCACCCGGAACGGACCTGTACCCACCATGGGACATTTGGGACCTACGCATCGCCGTGGAGAAGCAGAAGAACGGGAGATCTAAATTTTTGTTATGTTTCAGAGATCACATCTTCGGCCATATTTTTGTTCGCAATTATTTATTTATTATTTCCTTCATGATTGCCTAAATGCTTTATATTAATTATTGATACATAAATAACACAAATAGTTGTAAATGCATACTTTTTGTAATACTGTTGAATATAATTAATACGCGGTTTCCAATTAGTGTGTCAAAGAGACCATGGTAACACTCTGTCATTTCATGTTATTACTGCTTTAACGTGAGTAGCTTTAAATTCCAACAATAGTATTAATACTTTTTATGGCAGATTTTAAGATAAATAGATAACCAATTAAAATCGAGTGTATTTCCTGTAATTTATTATTTTCCATTTTTTTGGAGTAACAAGTAACAGTGTAGGAGAGTAAAAAATAAATAGTTATTCCTTGATTCCATAACATCTGTGAATTGTTGGCTTTCTACAACCTTAATATTTAATTTTTTTACTGTTTAAATTTTTATTTGAAGAAAATTACTATCTGCCTAAAAAGGGCAATAGGTGATTGTGATAAATGATCTCTTTCATACCATAACTGTTTACTTTAAAAAACAAAATAATGGTCAGAACGTAAATCATGGGAAATATCGTAAGAATAGTAAAGATATGATTGGCAAATTAAAATTTTAAAATAAATTCTCGAAAACTTTTTGACAGTTTTATAGATACATTTTTTTGGGGTCAAATATATACTTACTTCTTCAAAGCAGTAGTGGTTATAAGGTAATTTTCCTCACGATAACTAAATGGGCTCATCTGTAACATATACTGTATACTTTTGGACCATTGCAACATATTGGTTGGTTATAATAATTCCTAACGATGAATCAACATTATAATCACTCAACTAAGTAAAAACTTATGTTTTGCCCAAAGCTTGAAGATCATGAAACTCTGGCTGACATGGGCACGCCATACGAGGTTCTTGTCCGGATCAGAGTGGAGTTGAAAATTGATGGAGAAAGTAAAGAATGAACATTATTGATACGTGCAGACCACCTATCGAAGAGGATATAGTTTAAATCTGACAAGGTACTCCTAGTATTTTACATTATTCATATTAGTTAAAATTATTATTATTATTGTATTTTCTGACCTCTGAGATAATGTTTTGGTACCTAAGAGGAATATTTATGATTCAGTAAGTAAACATGTACATTCAGTCAGACAAAAGGAACTGTAACTAAAATAAGCCTTATTAATTATTAATTAATAATACTCATTATTACAAGTAAATTTAAGTTTGCAATATGCGTATAGTTTCAGAGGTATAATAATTTTACAAAAGTGCATAAAGCGAACATAAAATCTCATCAAAAATAACCTAAAAATGTAAGGGAAAAATTATACTTAACATAATATTATTATTAGTTCCTTGATTTGATAAAATATCAAAGAAATTCTCTTATATAAAATCTATCAAAAATATAGTAAATGGCACAGTACAGTATTCGATATGGCATTATTAAGATATACAGCATGAAATGGAAATTACTATTATCAGTCCTTAGTTTTAATGAATTAAAATTATGCATACAAATTAAAATAGCATTTTCGTATTAAATTAATATTAGTATGGTTTATATTTATAACATGGGTGAACGCTTAAATACTAGAAAAGAATTTTATTAATCCTTTATGCATTTATCCATGCTTCGTGGAAAATATAAACAATGTGTACTCTCTAATCTTGCAAACAAGAATAATTAAAATTATTAGTTTCTTAAATTATATCTTGTTAACAGGTTGAAAACTATAGGAGAAAGTTACAAACTTTCTCACACATAAATAAAATATTAACTACAAGTTATCTCGTCGTTCAGAATGTATTCTAGAAATATTTCATAGGTTACATTGTAATGGAAAAGTTTTCAACTTATGATTAATAGCTCTTACTTAATCCATATTTATAATTATTCTTTTAATATAGTTAGATTATATGAATAACAAACAATTAACAATTAATTCCATGTTTAACAGCTGTTGACTTAGATAACAATCCTTCAGTGTAAGTACCTTGCATGTAACTGATAATAAACTGAGAATATAAGTTGTGAACCGTATGTGAAAATTTCTGTCCCGTTGGCTGCAAATAATTTAAAATCAGAACCCTTTTCTTTCCTGTTGTTTTTGGCGAAATGACTGACACATCAGCTCCACTATCCACCAAAAAGGTCTGTTCGCTGTTTCGATCCGTGATGAACAGTCTGTATGTGCGGCCAACAGGAATTTCAGCAACAGTTGTGGTCGCTACATCTGCTTCTGCTTGTAGTTTCCCTGCTTTTCAGATTTTCCGTGGTCTGTTTCCCACTGGCATGGAGTTTTACATTTATCTGATCGACATTTTGGTCCAAATCTAAAATGAAAATAGCAATATTTTCCACCATCTCTATACCTACCTCGGCTTTGACTCCTCCTTCGAATTCGGCGAGGTGCTGTACTGGTATCTCGAGACCTACCTAGACGTTTGATCTCTTGATCCATAGCCTCTAACTTAGCAATCAATTGAGGAAACGAAAAAGGGTCTGGAGCGTTGGGTTTTGGTTCACGAACCTCTTCCATCATATTCTGTGGTCGGATCTCCCAAATTCGGTCTCCAATATCCGCCAGTTTATCCAAATCTCCGTCAGTAATAGTTAAAATGCTTCTGATTTGACTCGGAAGCTTATCAAGCCAGAGAGTTTTAATCAATTTATCAGAAACTTCCGACGTAGCTAGCCCTTTCATGTTTCTAAGAAGCTGACTTGGTTTCATGTCACCAATGTCCAAGCCACTGATTAATTTGCGGATCTGAGGATCTTCACTTTCTCTATAAATATTGAATAATCTTTCTTTGGCTCTTGTATACTTGTCTTTTTCCTCCGATTTTACTAAGTCCCAAATATTTTCAACTGTTTTTAAATCCAACTGAGCTATCAAGTAATTAAATTTTCTCTCTTCCCGGGTTACATTTGAAAGCTCAAACTGGGCCTCGGCTTGGCAAAACCATATTTCGGGCCTTTCCACCCAGAACGGGGGCAATTTTATAGCTACCCTGTCTACATGTAAATTGGGCTTGTTCACTATGTTCTTACCTTTTTTGTCATCATCACCATTTTCGCTTCCGTTCTGCGACATCGTGAACGTCGGGTTCACCAATTGTTGCTCTCTTTATACTTTGAGCACAAGGTTTTAGCCAAAAAAAAAAGAAACACTTCACTGTGAAACTTTTGTATTCTCCATTAAGTTTTTTTCACTATAACCCCTCTTTAACCTCCTCACTCACTCATGTCAATCCATATATTTAATCATTGATAAATCGATATTTTTAATAATAGTTATTAATTTTATTGTTATTCTATTGTTACCCTACAGCTCTTACTTAATCCATATTTATAATTATTCTTTTAATATAGTTAGATTATATGAATAACAAACAATTAACAATTAATTCCATGTTTAACAGCTGTTGACTTAGATAACAATTCTTCAGTGTAAGTACCTTGCATGTAACTGAAGTTTAAATAATGGATAGTCAGATACTAAATTTAGACTAAAAGTAACTATTTAACTTCAAAAAGCTGATTAGATATAAAGGCTTATATATAATCCTTTAATAATTCCATTTAATGTTTCTTAGTATAAACACTTCTTTAATATGAAAGCATTTTTAAATACTTAATCCTTCGCTAAAGAGAAACTTAATTCTACAGAAATAAATACATTTCATAGACAATCACTGGGCAAGGTCAATTGCTGCTTATATGAAATTTATTATCTTCTCTTTGGAAAATAATAATTGGCCATTATTCTCATAAACTTCAGTTCACCGATAAAAAAAAAATTAAATACAAATAAAACAATAATATCACTACATTTCTTTCGACATTTTAATGCCCAATATAACTTAAGTTTCCATTCCTCCATTTGTAAATGAAAATTTCTTATAATTTTGTATATCTAACGTATAAAAAACAGTTGTAAGCCAAAACCTTGGTGTCCTTTACATTAGTAGGAGGCTACAGTAAACATAAGCTGCTTAACGTTTTTGAAATATTATTGCCCAAAAAACTTTTACCACATGGAAAAACAGTAATTTACTTTTATAATATTGCAATTAAGGTGGCTAATTTAATTTAGAAAAGTATGGGAGTACAAACAAAAATTAGTTAGGACACTTAATTGTGTAACTCGGCGATCTTTTTATTTTTCATCATGGGAAGAAAGCACGAGAAAGTTTGTCAATTATCTTATAACTAGTGGTAATCGTATTCCGACAAAAGGTATACTTTGTAATATCTCAGATAGAAATAGAAACATTTATCAATTTGAGAAAACGGTTTAGTACCAAATATCTCAGTATTGGACCTTATTTTTACAATTTTATTTTCAATCGAGATAAAATATTATTAAGAGAAAAGATTGACACCTTTTAAAGACATGAAATATAAAACTAAAATCAGTTAAAAAATGTCCCCATACTAATAAACAAAGGTTTGGAAAAACAAAAATAATTATTATTGTAAACTTCTTTATGGGCATAGAATATGAATGTATATAACCCATACACATATATGAACAAATATCATTAATAGCACATATATCAACACACAATATTATAGGACCTTAATCAATTAAATGGATTTAAAAAATTTAAGGAATATTTACGATCTGCGAATAGATTAAGTGATAATGAAACCACAAAGCTTCACTTGGACAGGCTTTAAATAGAATTATCTTGGCGATAATTCCATAGACTTTACTAGGTTCAATATTTCTAATAATAGTTTTTTTGTATAAACTTTCTATAGTTTATATGTCATCCGATTAGTATTATTTTCATAATGAAAATAATAAAAAATAAAATTTTTTGTTTTAAAAAATGAAAAATAAATTTCACTGAGATGAGTTGAAATTTGAAATTCTAATTTCTTCACATCCAAAACTTTATCTTGAATTATATTTATTTTTTTCACATTATTGCTGCTTGTTTGCTGATAGTCTGTAATCCGATTTAGCAATGAAATTACTTCTCCTTTGTTAATATTCATTGTATCTTCTAATTCTGAAAATTTATTTTCCAATATTTCATTTCTTGATTCTTCCTCTTCCTTCTCTATTTTATTTTCCAATTTTCTGTTCTTAATTGTAACTTCATCATCTGCAACTTGATTTTGCAATGCATTAATTTCTTCTTTAATACTACTGGTTATTTTTATAATTTGTATTTCATCCGTGATCTGGGGTAAATTACTTGTGAAATCTATTTCATAATATTGCTTCGACGTTACTGATCCGTTGTTTGGTTTTGGTATGGATTCGGTGGGTCGTTGCTGTGTTGGCCTGCTCCGAAAAAATTCGCCTCTAGTTGATTTAATCTCTCTGTTAATTCCCTTATAATACGATTCTGGTCATCTTCTATATGATGCGCCTCATTTCCAACCGTTCTCATCGATACTGTTTGCGGATACGCTTGAGTTTGCTGGTTATTGTGTTGCGCTGATCTCGGTTTATTAAAGTAGTTAAATTGCGATTGAGGATCCCATGGTTGTTGATAATTAATTTGTGGTACAAAATCTTGTATTTGATAAATAGATTAGGTTGGGGTTGATTGTAATACGGTTGTTGTTGCCTTCGATTATGGTTCTGTTGGTAATTCCTTCGGTTATATTATCTTGTATCGTTATAATTCGGTTGGTAATCTTTCTGTTTATTTTCATATTTCCTATCTCTGTAATCCCTTCCGTAAAACCTCTGAACAATATGAGATGCCTCATTCCTAAGTATACTGTCTATGTCCTCTTACGTTTTAAATACTAAATGATAAATAAAATCCGTAAGCATAGGATGTAAGTTCTGTACTGCGTGGTGACTGATTTGTTTGTAATAAAATGACATCTCGTCGTCCTTGCTTATAACACTTGCATCAGCATATGTTCTAGCGATGAGATCGCATCTCTTCTCAGTCAGTCTTGAGATGTACAATATCGGGTTTTCATTATTAAAGGGTTTTGTCACGAGTATTTCGGCTATTCATTGTTCCCTCAATCTAAGAATCCTGATATTTTCGTTTTAAGAAATTGAAGAGTTCCTCTATCGATCGGAAATGTTTATCGAATGTCGCCGTTTCCGCATCCCCTTCAACTTTTTGCGTGGATTGCATTATTATTTTCGCCTTGTTTATTTCATGATAGGCATTATCCGTTTTGCAATACAAATTATATAGAAACTGCACTCCTGTGATATATTTAATTAATTTTTTTGGGTTTCCATCATACGATGAAATTAATTTAAATTCACTAGCGTTTATTTCCATGTTGGTATTCATTGTTTCGTCAAAGTTTCTGTTGGTGTTGAGTCTGTCTGTTATAGACATATATATAAAAAATAAATATAGAAAAAAAACAATTTCGAACCTTGTCTTTCCTTCTTCCTAAGAGGTGTCTGATAGCGTCGAAAGATCATACAAAAAAAGATATTGACCTGAGCTATGTATTTATATACTAGCAACTTCTTTCTCCAGAGTAATTTTGATTCTTCAGAAGATGGATCTTTGATGATCGGTCTCCGAAGAGGTTTCGCAACCACTCTATTCTTGAAAAGATTCTTCGATGAATTTTTCCACAAAATTGCCCTCAGGTCCCTGTTCGCCGGGTGCCAGTTAAATAATCTTTCACCGGTTATCAGTTTTTAAAAAGCACTTTATTCAGAAGTCTAAACAAGGTTTTAAACTAAGACTGCACATGGACGAGTCTAAATACTAATAACTTATAACAAAAATAAAATGAAAGTACGCTAGGAATATAAGAATATGAATTGAATAGGGGCTTGGTCACACTCCGAGAGCCAATATATAGGAGAGGAATGTTGTCATGGATTAGCAATGTTTAGGATTAGTTGAGGTTTCTTAACTATATATGTGGAAATATTTATTTTTAAATTCTGTTTTATCTAGTGTTTTTGTACAATTTATATTATATATTGAACAATATTTCATATTTTAAATAAAATACCATAAATAATAGAATTTGTAAGTAGACGCACATTTCATTTCTTTAGTGTTCAGTATCATTAATGGTTTCTTATATTTTCAGGCTGTTTAGAACGAATGACTGCAACTCAAACTGAAGCTAGTCATTTGATAAATAGTGACAGAACAACTGCAGTAACATTAACTGTTAACGTAGGCGAAAAGCCTCTCAAGTGTACGTATTGCAGATATGTAGCAGCTACAGCTGGTGACTTAAAAATGCACATAACCTATGTTCACGATAGAAAGCAGTTTCTTAATTCCCATTCAAATAACTGTTATAATGCTGCAAAAGGTAGAAGTTTCAAAAGAGGTCTAACATCCATGCTTAAAGGCCTCAAACTGAATGAAGGAGAGAAGCCTCACAATTGTATCCATTGCAGTTATAAAGGAGCTACAGCTTCTGATTTTAAAATACACATAGTGGATGTTTATAAATCAAAGAAGCCTCGCAATCGCCTTTGTGAAACTGTAAAAGATAGTGGTTCGGGCAGTGCTGTAACACCCATGTACAGAGACCTCAAAATAAATACAAAAGAGAATCCTTACGTTTGTATGCAACGCCGTTATAAAGCAGATAGAGCTGCTGAATCGGATATACCTTACACATCTCCATATTGCGGTTTTAAAGAACTTACACCTGTTGGTTGCTAGAAGTTTGGAAGGAAAAGTCACATCCATGCTTGAAGACCTGAAACTAAATTAGTGTTTTCAGTGCAGTGATTATGGACACCTTTGTTATAAGAAAATCACATTAGTGACTGATACCTCTAGATAGATTCCAATGATATAACTTATAGGCTATGGATTTGTGTACACTTAATTTACATTATGTTTTTTTATTAGTTTTCGAAAATAAACCCACTTCCTGTTATTATTGTCTTATTTGTATGATTCCTCCACCATTCTACGATTAAAGGAATTATATTATGCTCCGCAGTCCTTTTTGTTTGCTTTTTATTAAATTTATGATTTATGATAAGAATTGCAGACGTTGCCATAGCTTTCCACTTGGCAGCTCGATTAATAGATTCAAAGGCTTTCTTGAAGTCGAGAAACACTGATTACAAAGGTGCTCAGGTGTGTACAAACAATTTGAGTGTTCAATGATATGCTTTACCGTGTTTACTAGATCAATGCATGATTTTTTCTTTCTGAAAGCTTTTGCCCTCTTCTATGGAGGTGACCGATTTGATCCTTTAGGATTATGCGGGACGATATTCTTCCTGTTGTGGAAAGCAGCATTACAGCTCTCCAAATGTCTCAAACAGACGAATTTTCTTATTCCATCCTCATACGGATGAGCTTATTTTATCAGATCTAAGGACTCAATCACATTGAAATGCATTGCCTGAATTATTTTGGCAAGTTCTGGTTGCTATATTTATAGAAGTATTGTAATCGATTGATTCATCTGAGTTTTCATCATCCTGATTTTCTTCTCCACATACAGTTTATTTCCTCCTGAAAATGCTCTCTCCGCGTTTGAATCTGTTCTATTTCAAAAGTACCATAACCTCCGCATTTCCTGTTCACTGACTTTTCTCCATGGTTCTTAATTGTGATGTGGTAGAGTTTAGGAGTGTCCCCTCTCTCGGATGCTTCCTCTTATCTATCTCTCCTGAAACTTTGTTTGATATCATGGTGCTTTTAATTATATTCCCTAAATGCCTTCTCCTTTCCTGCTATTGAGTTAGCATTATTTTTAATCAGTTTCAATGCCTTTCTCTCTTCTATATTCTATGTTTCACATTCATTTTTAATATTTAAAGCTTTGGATGTATTCTACTTTTTAAAATATGTATGAGTATATAATAAGTAAATATAGACACTATCTCCAGCACACGATCGTACATTGTGACTTCATAAAAATGAGTTTCCGGAGAACATCATTATTAGCCAGTCCACAATCTGCCTGTATAGTGTTGCTCCATTTCGAAAGATAGTAACACAAAAATATATTTCAAAAAATAGCTCTGAGAACCAGCAATAAGAAGTGCCTGTCATTTTGAGCAGAGTATTAAATTAAAGATCCCGTTTCCCTAATCAATAATAAGTTATGTTTGCTTTTTTATTTTTGAACTATAATCAGACAAAGTTGTTAGAACTGTGTTTGCAATTTTAACTCGGTCTCTGTTTTACAGAGTGAGGTTTATATATACGTTTGTTTAATAGAATGCCCCCAAAATAAGACCAGCACCATGGTAAATTATTACGTGTTAATTAATATTACTCAATAGTTAAAAATATCCCATCATATTGATTAAGAGTATCAAATTAATGATCTTAGTACCGATAATTTGTATTATTTTTTGTACTTTAATTATATAAGTTCTTAAAACTAGTTTTTTTTTTTTTTTTTTTTTTTTTTTTTGTTCCGGCATTTGTGCACCGCGGCCTCAGTGAGACCTATTGTGCGCCGTCCATATCCCTGTCCTATATATGTGACAGGCCCACGGCCTTTGCAAATCTGAGGATACTGAGTGGATCGATCAGTTCACATAGTTTGGGGTCTACAATGCGATCACTACCAAAGTGAAGGTATCGCCTTCTAGCTAGGTTATCACAGTCACATATTATATGACGTGACGTTTCTCCCTCTTTCTTGCAGAATCTGCAGATTGGTGATTCCACTATCCCCAAATTAAAGAGGTGCTTGTTTAACCGACAGTGACCTGTATAGAGTCCTGTCACACTTTTGAGTGTCCACCTGTCCATTGATAGAAGTACTGAGCTTCTTTTCTTACAGGGTCCATCAAGAAACAGTTTCGAGTGTTCCTGTTTCTTAGTTTCTCTCCAAACTAGTTAGTAAAACTGTGTTCACGGATCTCAACAACCGGTTAATTTTGTTAGAGGCATGACATTTTGCATGTTAGTTCAATTTGTTGGGAGGATGGTGCTAAAAATAAAAGTAATATTATAGAAGCTAATGGCTAATATAAATAATTCAATAAAACTTAGTAAATCAATGAAGTGGGAGTGATTAGTAAGATAGCTGAAACCTTATTTGTGTGATACTGCAATTTTAACTAATTTTTTCTTAGCCATCATATAGGAAATTAATACATATGTTTATCTTGCCTAAGCTATAAATAGACTATCTTGTTGTGTAGTATAAAAAAAATCAGTTTGGCACATGTATAAACAAATATTATAATTGATTCCTAGCTAAATATGTGTTTCTTTAAATTAACACACATCCTATTATATTTATTTCACATTATCTTTGTTATTAACTTTTGATTATTTTGTTTTTAGACTATTGACAATATGCTCATCTCAAGATACCATTAAGATTAAAAGAAGCACTGGACAAGAGTGGATTTTTATTATTTTAGAATGTTCAATATCTGTTTTAGTAATTTCTAAAAATTTTTTTGTTATTGTTTATAAAAATTATATTTAGTTTTAGAATACTCGACTATTTTCTTTATCCATATCCATTTCTAATTATAGTGTTTATACACAATATTGTAAGCATTGGTTGCTTATAACTAAAATTAGGTAATTAGTGTCTAGGCCCCACTTTTTGCATTGGATTGTAACTGGTTACTATAACTGTGCCTGCGGACATTTTTAATTTTAATAAAAAAAACAGCTTTTTATCAATCATCAAGAGTACCTGTTAATTACAATTCTAATACAAATACTTCAACATATTGCTAACAAATCTATCTTTATATATATTATAACGTTATTTGGAATTTAAAATTTGTTTGGGACTTTTGTCTCACCGATAAGAAGCACATAAGATTCAACACGCTCGATGTCACAGTCGTTAAGGTCTCTCCCCCCACCCCCCGAAAGGTTAACAATTTTTTTTTTTTACGATTAATAAGAAACGAGATCCTCGATCCTTCCAGCCACCAAAAAGTATAGAGTGGCCCATCAGCCTCCTCCCAGTCAACACTCTGGATAGCACAATGGAGACTTACATCATAGT
Organism: Acanthosoma haemorrhoidale; assembly: GCA_930367205.1. Lineage (NCBI taxonomy): Eukaryota > Metazoa > Arthropoda > Insecta > Hemiptera > Acanthosomatidae > Acanthosoma > Acanthosoma haemorrhoidale. Next base: position 56,269,096 of record OV884009.1, on the reverse strand, counting down.
TAAGACGTATGACGTCTCTGCTTTTGACAGTTCAGTGGCTCTTTGTGGTAAGGGAACTGCAGGAACTAGAGGCCCTCCTAGGAACCTCATGAACTAGTGGGCCGCTACCTCAACCAACGTAGGGTGGTCATCTCAGGGAATATGAGGTGAAAGCAGCTGTGGAGCAAGACTGTCCCCAGGAGTCAGTGTTTGGGTCTGCCATCTCTAAATTAGCGTTTAACAAGTTCCTAATGACCCTGGACCACTGCGGAATCCCTGCAGTGGCCTATGTTGTTGGTGTCAACCATAAAGGCAAACTATCAACCAGAGGTCGGAATAAGAACCACGCCTTCGGTACCTAAATGGAAGCATGGTACAAGTCAAGGAAGTAGACCATGGTTGTGAAGAAGACTACTTGCCACACTGATAAGATGGAAGATGCCTGGCCAAGCTCACTCAATTTGCTTGGATATAGGGGGAGGGCATGGGAAGTTACCTACAGGAGTAGCCTGGGTAAAACACTGTACCTTTTGCCCTACATCAAGTGACTGGTGGGTTCAGTCATGAATAGTACCACCATGATAGGAGGCATAATGTGGTGTATCAGGTTCCTAGGAACCTCTACTAGGTGTTGGGAACCCTTAGATTTACCTGCCATTAGTGGCCGAGACATCTCAATAAGAGTGAGAAACATAACCCAGCAAGTGCTATAGTTAACAATTAACATCAGCTCGAACGCTTGTGGGTATTGACCTAGTCTGTCGAAAACGTGCAGTTATAAAAGAAGAAAGCTGTGGAGAGGCAGAAATTCTTTTATCTTAACATACACTGGCATCACGCCAACGGTCTTTAACTGCCTGCTGAATAACATATTAGGGTGTAATTATGTTAGTTTGTTTATAGGGATTAAAACCGTTATGTACTCCAATTGTAACATGGTTTTCTACATTCTATTGTTGGTATTTGCTGACATAACAACAATATTTATTTACCTGTTCAAAAAATTATTTGTCTTTAGCAAAAAGAGGGTGGACGAAAGGATGCACACTTGCCTTGCCAGAACCCTGTGTCAGTGAAGAATCTGTATGTACTTCACACACAGCATATGGTAAGACCATATAAATTTCTGAAAAACCCAAATAAACTTAACTGATAATCCCTGATTTTGAAGCTAACAAAGTAAAGCTTCTCTCTCTCTCTCTCTCTCACTAACATTAAGTGAGGTTTTATATCAATTTTTTACCCTAAACTTAAATTTAATGATACTCAACAGTATAAATAAATTGTCAATAGTTTTTCTATAGTATGTAGTCAGTCCTTTTGAAACCCAGAATAAAATTTAAGCAGAATATTATTCTATCAACCTAAGCCCATAGACCTCAAAGGACAAGGAAGCAAATAGCTTTTCAATTGTATTTATGAAAACATTCCTACAACGTATATCGAAATCTTCGAGCTTCAGGGGCTACAAATAAAGCTACCCCACAAGAAATAAAACATAAATTAAAGGCACAATACTTTGGAACAAAGTTTTAATTATTTACACACTTGATATTCTGCAATACTAATGAAGCAATCTGGTTTAACAATTAGTTCTAGTATGAAAGTATATTTTCTCTACTGGTTTATGCACTACAAACCAATTCTGCAAGTTTTATTTTGTAAGGATTTACTTCTGACTAAAATGGTAGTTATTTAGGATAGCTAAAATTGAAAAAGGGAGATCCTCTACTTCCATTCATGTACTCATCGACCGTCTTTTCTCTGTATATCTGTCTCTAGTGGTAGATAGGTTGAAAACAAAAACAAATAAAACTCCACATTTTCGCCAAAAATAATCATTAGATGTTTATTTATGAAGAGAAAACTTAATCATTGAGTGGGAACAGTTTTTAATTAACTAGTTGTTGACAGGGAAGGTTCACTTATTGTTTCTCGACACCAACCAAACGGGTATCACAGTACAATTATTAAATTATCATTATTATTCAAAAACAGTCTTAATTTTGTAATAAAAATTACATTCAAACAAGATTGAAAAATTAAAAACAAGAAATGAAACTCTATAAAACTGAAAACTCAAGGGTGCCCCCCCCCTACATAATAGTACAAAACGTCACAGTTAAGACGCGTGACGACTCTGCTTTTGACAGAGTCGAGTATGTTCAACCTTTTCCAGAATAAATAGCTCCAGTGGACTCTCTCTCACCACTGCGCCGAGATCAGCTACACCTCAGCCGAGCTCTCCCACACTCCTCAATTCCTTCACCCAACCTTCAAATAAGTCCCTCCTATTAAAAAGATCCTATTTATACCGATAATTTTCATCTTATTTGTCCCCATTCCTCTATTTTCAAATTAGGAGCTTTGAAAGGGGAAAAAAGATAATTAACTTACACATTATATAAAATGTAGCTAAGCTACAGTAAATTTAATTAGCACGATGTGCATTTATTATGTCAAGATTCCATATTATGGAATCTGTAACTCACTCTGTGTACTTTGAATAAAGGGTTTAAAAAAAATCTAACCGACCTGCACCCGTTGCTTGCTACGCCGTTGGTAGGTGAGTTCATTCGCCGGAAACACATCAAGTTTTTTTACTCCTGGCAGCTTCTCACAAACCCAGTGTTTAACATTACGACCCCACCACCCTTCCCGCATCTATGGCAACAGATGTCGGGGAAAATTAGGTTAAGAAAAAATAGTTTGTTAGATGCAAGTTAGTTTTGAGTTTTTATAATTCATAAGGCGAGTCTTATCACCTTTGTACATTTATTGTACACGTATCTCAGAACATCTCCAATGATCGTTATCGCAATATATTACTAATATTTAGTAATACAAATTATATAATGTAACTACAGTACATGTAAATTTACTGTATAATGTAAATAGATTCGTGGTCAGAATTTATATTCGACTTGTATAATTTTATAACCAAGGGGTATGGGGGAAAAAATCTGTCTCAATGCACTTACTGCCTGGGTATAAAAATGGATAGGCACCTCTATGTCTCCACCCATTTCATCGGCCAGCTCTGCTGTACGGTGCCCCACAATATATACTCGCCAATACAGGTAAAAGTCTGCAGCAATTTCAGAATGGGATCATGAGAAAAGTGGTCAGAAATACCTCTCAAGAAGTTAACAACACCGATCTGCACCCGTTGCTTGGGGTGCCGTCGATGGATGACTTCATCCACCGGAGAAATCAGTACGAACGAAGTCTTACCAGCTCACACACCTGATGACATCCTCCAATCTCTCTCTGGGCCTCGAGCTCATGCTATACAAAAGCATACTCAGGCCGGCCCTGCTGAACGGTGCACCGCTTTTTAGTCATTTGACTTTTATCAATTTCTTTGACTACATACCTCACCAACCCCGTGTTCAACGTGGTTTCCCCATCGATGGCAGCAGGCAGTTGGGGCAGGAACGCTTTCGGTTTAGGATAATTTGTAAGTCAGTCGTAAGATAGTTTGAGGTCCTTTGTATGTAATCCGTAGGTGAGCTTCATCGCCCGGTCCAGAAACTGCTACAGACAAGAGGAGTCTCCCTGATAGAGTACCATGATAACAGTCTATACGGCACATCAGCTTATGCATTTTGGAACACTACTACCTTGTGACAACAACTGTAGTCTGGATCATTCCGTTATTCTGTGGTAGAACTGTTCTTGGACTAATTTCCCTCAAGCTTCTCTCAAAGCTCTTAACTTAAAGCTTTCATCCTTTAACATTTTCCAATGATGAGCTTACTTTGCCAGATCTTAAAAGTGTTAGATTCCATCTTGCAGTTTCGGTGAGGTCTAAAGATTCGCTTTGCACCAGCTTCTTCACCTACCTCTATGCTAGCATTCTCTATGGTGCGGTTCAGGAAGCTTCTACTGTCATCAATTCGCAAGTCACCTCTTCCCCCTGCCGGTAATAAGCAAAACATTAATATTTTAGTTGGGATTATATGTAAGTTTATTATCACATCCTCTTAAAAATAATATTTATACTGATTTTAGTACCTACAGGGGTGAAATGGCATTGTTCATTTGATTTTGAGTGCAAGATAGCAGGTAGAGTTAATTTAATTCCTATTGCCTGTGTTTATTTAATAACTGGAGTGATGGAAGCTAAGCAATGAAGCAGGGAGTATTAACCACTCTTTTTGTGGTTAAAGAATTAATGAATTAGAATAGTTTTTTTTAGATGTGCACATACAGTTTAACTTTTTATCTGTGGATGACCAGTTTTTAATTGATACTAAAATATCAAGAAATACTTCACCAGTAATATGTCAGTGCTATTGAAACTGTGCCAAGTACAAAACCAAATGTCTGGCTATAATTCCGGGTTTCCTGTGGTACCATCTAACACTTGCCAATAATGTTTTAACTCCAGATTTAGGGTGTGGAGTTTACATTAATTTGTTAGTAGCTGCCTTATTTTAACATTGATGCAATATTAATTCAGTAGATTCTTCATTGATGTTTTCTTTGAAAATAAATTGGAAATTTCTATAGTTCTTAACCATGTTAAACAAGTGGTCCCGTTAATTTACAAGTACAAGTTTTTTATTTAAGGGCTGCTATTACCTTGTAATATAAGTAATAAGTGTCGAGGATGTATTATTGTTGATGCGACTTATTTTTTTATTTATTGGAAAAGTACCCTTTTCCAAGTAGTATATCAAACAGTTTTTTGAGATAACAGTATTAAACATTCCTAGTGCTACTTACAATGTAGAAGAAAAATTTTGTATGATTATGGACAGGATTTCGAATCCTGAAGTTTCTGGTGCTTCTCAATGGAAGTTCCTTTCAGGCATCGCCTATCTGCAGGGGAATTTCTAATAATTTAGCTATACATTTTTTTCAATTTGAGGGTTGAAGTTTATCTAAGATTGAAATGCTATGCTGGTGGTGCAGCCAAAATATAGGCTAAAATCATCAAATTTGAACAACTTTTAATACAATTATTTGCAATAGTTGTAAAATATCAATTTTTTTAATCTAATATTTAAGAAAGACAGTTATAACCTATTACTTCTTAATTATAATTTTCTAATTTTTAGAAAGTGGTGGCAAACTGACTTCTGACCTAACACCCTCATCATCAGATCAGATCCCTGTTTTCATCAATGTTAATCTTGTATCAGACAGGTATATATTTCTACTTGCGTTTTTATTCTATTATTTCTTGAGAATTACAAATTATTTTGTTACAAGAACAATTGCCTAGTTGGGTAATGCAAAGAAGAACTAAGGAGATTATCTGGTATAACGGTTTTTTATCAATCATCAATGTAAAAGAGATTAAAATGTTGGAGACATGTTTGCGTGGCTTGAGAAAAGTTATAGTGTAGGATGCCATTCTCTAGAAAACCTCCAACTCATTTTTTCAGCGAGATCATTTAGTAAGCATAGGCAGGAGACACGACTTCATTGCTGCAAGTAAAGAAACTATAGATAGAGTTTTAAATTTTGTAATAAAGTCTGTATGGATTAAATCAATGTTTTTATCTTGACCTCTGAAAAAAATGGTTTTAGAGTGGTGACTGGGTAAGCACTAATCTGCGAGGAGACAGTTTGGAGTATAGTTGAGATCCTCAATAGCCTCGAATGGTTGGCACATCTTCTTTAACGCCTGCCTTTGGCTAGCAATACTAACTTTATTGTGGCTTTTTTATCACTCTTTCATGGGAATTCTTGAGGAAGTGCAACTTCTTGGGCCTTGTTTCAATTTTCTATCACCAGACCTATACTTGTGTAAGGTCTACTGCAGGATATTAAGTGTACCACTGACAATATTATTATCCAGTAGGAACTTGTCTAGGAAAAAATCTGCTTATATTGTTCTGACATGGCTATACATTGCCTTGCATTCTCATGACAAAAATCAGAAAACAATTGCTTTCATAGTTCGCAATCCATGATGTATAATTTTAACAATCATAAATAGCAGTTATGAAAATTTAGGCATCCCCCTAGTGCACAAATTTTTAAATTCTGAAGCTGATCTGTTATTTTCTCTTTGGAATTGAAATAAAATACATTGTGTCCAATGTACTGGCTGCCAACTTCATTCTCAATACCACAAAATCTTACTTATTAAATGTATTTCTCGTATAATATACATGAGAACCTAAATTTTTGTTATGTTTCAGAGATCACATCTTCGGCCATATTTTTGTTCGCAATTATTTATTTATTATTTCCTTCATGATTGCCTAAATGCTTTATATTAATTATTGATACATAAATAACACAAATAGTTGTAAATGCATACTTTTTGTAATACTGTTGAATATAATTAATATGAGGTTTCCAATTAGTGTGTCAAAGAGATCATGGTAGCACTCTGTCATTTCATGTTATTACTGCTTTAACATGGGTAACTTTAAATTCCAACAGTAGTATAAATATTTTTTATGGCAGATTTTAAGATAAATATAGCAATATAACTATAATGGTTCTTAGGGACGACAGAAAAACAAGGTTGTGTTGCTCTGTAAAACAAAGTTTATTTTCTTTTAATTGATAATTAGTTTACGGGTTTACAAATAAAATCTAAATTAATACCTGTAAAACAAAGAAACGACATTCAATGTTTATTCTCCTGTCGATTCTGTTTGTTTTATAATAACAAATAATTAAAGTCAAATATTACATTTAGCTTGCCTAACACTCACGTAATCTCCCTGCTGATAATGCTAGTATCATTCTCTTCAACACCTGCATTATCTATGTTGGCGCGGCGGGCTAATTCAAATTAAAGAAATACATTTTCTTTACATAACCAATCAAAATCGAGTGTATTTCCTGTAATATATTATTTTCAATTTTTTTGGAGTAACAAGTAACAGTGTAGGAGAGTAAAAAATAAATAGTTATTCCTTGATTCTATAACATCTGTGAATTGTTGGCTTTCTACAACCTTAATATTTACTTTTTTTACTGTTTAAATCTTTATTTGAAGAAAATTACTATCTGCCTAAAAAGGGCAATAGATGATTGTGATAAATGATCTCTTTCATACCATAACTGTTTACTTTAAAAAACAAAATAATGGTCAGAACGTAAAACATGGGAAATATCGTAAGAATAGTAAAGATATGATTGGCAAATTAAAATTTTAAAATAGATTCTCGAAAACTTTTTGACAGTTTTATAGATACATTTTTTTGGGGTCAAATATATACTTACTTCTTCAAAGCAGTAGTGGTTATAAGGTAATTTTCCTCACGATAACTAAATGGGCTCATCTGTAACATATAGTGTATACTTTTGGACCATTGCAATATATTGGTTGGTTATAATAATTCCTAACGATGAATCAACATTATAATCACTCAACTAAGTAAAAACTTATGTTTTGCCCAAAGCTTGAAGATCATGAAACTCTGGCCGACCTGGGCACGCCATACGAGGTTCTTGTCCGGATCAGAGTGGAGATGCAAATTGATGGAGAAAGTAAAGAATGAACATTATTGATACGTGGAGACCACCTATCGAAGAGGATATAGTTTAAATCTGACAAGGTACTCCTAGTATTTTACATTATTCATATTAGTTAAAATTATTATTATTATTGTATTTTTTGTCCTCTGAGATAATGTTTTGGTACCTAAGAGGAATATTTATTATTCAGTAAGTAAACATGTACATTCAGTCAGGCAAAAGCAACTGTAACTAAAATAAGTCTTATTAATTCTTAATTAATAATACTCATTATAACAAGTAAATTTAAGTTTGCAATATGCGTATAGTTTCAGAGGTATAATAATTTTACAAAAGTGCATAAAGCGAACATAAAATCTCATCAAAAATAACCTAAAAATGTAAGAGAAAAATTATACTTAACATAGTATTATTATTAGTTCCTTGATTTGATAAAATATTAAAGAAATTCTCTTATATAAAATGTATCAAAAATATAGTAAATGGCACAGTACAGTATTCGATATGGCATTATTAAGATATACAGCATGAAATGGAAATTACTATTATCAGTCCTTAGTTTTAATGAATTAAAATTATGCATACATATTAAAATAACATTTTCGTATTAAATTAATATTAGTATGGTTTATATTTATAACACGGGTGAACGCTTAAATACTAGAAAAGAATTTTATTAATCCTTCATGCATTTATCCATGCTTCGTGGAAAATATAAACAATGTGTACTCTCTAATCTTGCAAACAAGAATAATTAAAATTATTAGTTTCTTAAATTATATCTTGTTAACAGGTTGAAAACTATAGGAGAAAGTTATAAACTTTCTCACACATAAATAAAATATTAACTACAAGTTATCTCGTCGTTCAGAATGTATTCTAGAAATATTTCATAGGTTACATTGTAATGGAAAAGTTTTCAACTTATGATTAATAGCTCTTACTTAATCCATATTTATAATTATTCTTTTAATATAGTTAGATTATATGAATAACAAACAATTACCAATTAATTCCATGTTTAACAGCTGTTGACTTAGATAACAATCCTTCAGTGTAAGTACCTTGCATGTAACTGAAGTTTAAATAATAGATAGCCAGATACTCAATTTAGACTAAAAGTATCTATGTAACTTCAAAAAGCTGATTAGATGTAAAGGCTTATATATAATCCTTTAATAATACCATTTAATGTTTCTTAGTATAAACACTTCTTTAATATGAAAGCATTTTTAAATACTTAATCCTTCGCTAAAGAGAAACTTAATTCTACAGAAATAAATACATTTCATAGACAATCACTGGGCAAGGTCAATTGCTGCTTATATGAAATTTATTATCTTCTCAAAATAAATTTATAATATCACTACATTTCTTTCGACATTTCAATGCCCAATATAACTTAAGTTTCCATTCCTCCATTTGTAAATGAAAATTTCTTATAATTTTGTATATCTAACTTATAAAAAACAGTTGTAAGCCAAAACCTTGGTGTCCTTTTTATTAGTAGGAGGCTACAGTAAACATAAGCTGCTTAACGTTTTTGAAATATTATTGCGCAAAAAACTTTTACCACATGGAAAAACAGTAATTTACTTTTATAATAATGCAATTAAGGTGGCTAATTTAATTTAGAAAAGTATGGGCGTACAAACAAAAATTAGTTAGGACACTTAATTGTGTAACTCGGTGATCTTTTTATTTTTCATCATGGGAAGAAAGCACGAGAAAGTAGTCAGTTATCTTATAACTAGTGGTAATCGTATTCCGACGAAAGGTATATTTTGTAATATCTCAGATTGAAATAGAAACATTTATCAATTTGAGAAAACGGTTTAGTACCAAATATCTCAGTATTGGACCTTATTTTTACAATTTTATTTTCAATCGAGATAAAATATTATTAAGAGAAAAGATTGACACCTTTTGAAGACATGAAATATAAAACTAAAATCAGTTAAAAAATGTCCCCATACTAATAAACAAAGGTTTGGAAAAACAAAAATAATTATTATTGTAAACTTCTTTATGGGCATAGAATATGAATGTATATAACCCATACACATATATGAACAAATATCATTAATAGCACATATATCAACACACAATATTATAGGACCTTAATCAATTAAATGGATTTAAAAAATTTAAGGAATATTTACGATCTGCGAATAGATTAAGTGATAATGAAACCACAAAGCTTCACTTGGACAGGCTTTAAATAGAATTATCTTGGCGATAATTCCATAGACTTTACTAGGTTCAATATTTCTAATAATAGTTTTTTTGTATAAACTTTCTATAGTTTATATGTCATCCGATTAGTATTATTTTCATAATGAAAATAATAAAAAATAAAATTTTTTGTTTTAAAAAATGAAAAATAAATTTCACTGAGATGAGTTGAAATTTGAAATTCTAATTTCTTCACATCCAAAACTTTATCTTGAATTATATTTATTTTTTTCACATTATTGCTGCTTGTTTGCTGATAGTCTGTAATCCGATTTAGCAATGAAATTACTTCTCCTTTGTTAATATTCATTGTATCTTCTAATTCTGAAAATTTATTTTCCAATATTTCATTTCTTGATTCTTCCTCTTCCTTCTCTATTTTATTTTCCAATTTTCTGTTCTTAATTGTAACTTCATCATCTGCAACTTGATTTTGCAATGCATTAATTTCTTCTTTAATACTACTGGTTATTTTTATAATTTGTATTTCATCCGTGATCTGGGGTAAATTACTTGTGAAATCTATTTCATAATATTGCTTCGACGTTACTGATCCGTTGTTTGGTTTTGGTATGGATTCGGTGGGTCGTTGCTGTGTTGGCCTGCTCCGAAAAAATTCGCCTCTAGTTGATTTAATCTCTCTGTTAATTCCCTTATAATACGATTCTGGTCATCTTCTATATGATGCGCCTCATTTCCAACCGTTCTCATCGATACTGTTTGCGGATACGCTTGAGTTTGCTGGTTATTGTGTTGCGCTGATCTCGGTTTATTAAAGTAGTTAAATTGCGATTGAGGATCCCATGGTTGTTGATAATTAATTTGTGGTACAAAATCTTGTATTTGATAAATAGATTAGGTTGGGGTTGATTGTAATACGGTTGTTGTTGCCTTCGATTATGGTTCTGTTGGTAATTCCTTCGGTTATATTATCTTGTATCGTTATAATTCGGTTGGTAATCTTTCTGTTTATTTTCATATTTCCTATCTCTGTAATCCCTTCCGTAAAACCTCTGAACAATATGAGATGCCTCATTCCTAAGTATACTGTCTATGTCCTCTTACGTTTTAAATACTAAATGATAAATAAAATCCGTAAGCATAGGATGTAAGTTCTGTACTGCGTGGTGACTGATTTGTTTGTAATAAAATGACATCTCGTCGTCCTTGCTTATAACACTTGCATCAGCATATGTTCTAGCGATGAGATCGCATCTCTTCTCAGTCAGTCTTGAGATGTACAATATCGGGTTTTCATTATTAAAGGGTTTTGTCACGAGTATTTCGGCTATTCATTGTTCCCTCAATCTAAGAATCCTGATATTTTCGTTTTAAGAAATTGAAGAGTTCCTCTATCGATCGGAAATGTTTATCGAATGTCGCCGTTTCCGCATCCCCTTCAACTTTTTGCGTGGATTGCATTATTATTTTCGCCTTGTTTATTTCATGATAGGCATTATCCGTTTTGCAATACAAATTATATAGAAACTGCACTCCTGTGATATATTTAATTAATTTTTTTGGGTTTCCATCATACGATGAAATTAATTTAAATTCACTAGCGTTTATTTCCATGTTGGTATTCATTGTTTCGTCAAAGTTTCTGTTGGTGTTGAGTCTGTCTGTTATAGACATATATATAAAAAATAAATATAGAAAAAAACAATTTCGAACCTTGTCTTTCCTTCTTCCTAAGAGGTGTCTGATAGCGTCGAAAGATCATACAAAAAAAGATATTGACCTGAGCTATGTATTTATATACTAGCAACTTCTTTCTCCAGAGTAATTTTGATTCTTCAGAAGATGGATCTTTGATGATCGGTCTCCGAAGAGGTTTCGCAACCACTCTATTCTTGAAAAGATTCTTCGATGAATTTTTCCACAAAATTGCCCTCAGGTCCCTGTTCGCCGGGTGCCAGTTAAATAATCTTTCACCGGTTATCAGTTTTTAAAAAGCACTTTATTCAGAAGTCTAAACAAGGTTTTAAACTAAGACTGCACATGGACGAGTCTAAATACTAATAACTTATAACAAAAATAAAATGAAAGTACGCTAGGAATATAAGAATATGAATTGAATAGGGGCTTGGTCACACTCCGAGAGCCAATATATAGGAGAGGAATGTTGTCATGGATTAGCAATGTTTAGGATTAGTTGAGGTTTCTTAACTATATATGTGGAAATATTTATTTTTAAATTCTGTTTTATCTAGTGTTTTTGTACAATTTATATTATATATTGAACAATATTTCATATTTTAAATAAAATACCATAAATAATAGAATTTGTAAGTAGACGCACATTTCATTTCTTTAGTGTTCAGTATCATTAATGGTTTCTTATATTTTCAGGCTGTTTAGAACGAATGACTGCAACTCAAACTGAAGCTAGTCATTTGATAAATAGTGACAGAACAACTGCAGTAACATTAACTGTTAACGTAGGCGAAAAGCCTCTCAAGTGTACGTATTGCAGATATGTAGCAGCTACAGCTGGTGACTTAAAAATGCACATAACCTATGTTCACGATAGAAAGCAGTTTCTTAATTCCCATTCAAATAACTGTTATAATGCTGCAAAAGGTAGAAGTTTCAAAAGAGGTCTAACATCCATGCTTAAAGGCCTCAAACTGAATGAAGGAGAGAAGCCTCACAATTGTATCCATTGCAGTTATAAAGGAGCTACAGCTTCTGATTTTAAAATACACATAGTGGATGTTTATAAATCAAAGAAGCCTCGCAATCGCCTTTGTGAAACTGTAAAAGATAGTGGTTCGGGCAGTGCTGTAACACCCATGTACAGAGACCTCAAAATAAATACAAAAGAGAATCCTTACGTTTGTATGCAACGCCGTTATAAAGCAGATAGAGCTGCTGAATCGGATATACCTTACACATCTCCATATTGCGGTTTTAAAGAACTTACACCTGTTGGTTGCTAGAAGTTTGGAAGGAAAAGTCACATCCATGCTTGAAGACCTGAAACTAAATTAGTGTTTTCAGTGCAGTGATTATGGACACCTTTGTTATAAGAAAATCACATTAGTGAATGATACCTCTAGATAGATTCCAATGATATAACTTATAGGCTATGGATTTGTGTACACTTAATTTACATTATGTTTTTTTATTAGTTTTCGAAAATAAACCCACTTCCTGTTATTATTGTCTTATTTGTATGATTCCTCCACCATTCTACGATTAAAGGAATTATATTATGCTCCGCAGTCCTTTTTGTTTGCTTTTTATTAAATTTATGATTTATGATAAGAATTGCAGACGTTGCCATAGCTTTCCACTTGGCAGCTCGATTAATAGATTCAAAGGCTTTCTTGAAGTCGAGAAACACTGATTACAAAGGTGCTCAGGTGTGTACAAACAATTTGAGTGTTCAATGATATGCTTTACCGTGTTTACTAGATCAATGCATGATTTTTTCTTTCTGAAAGCTTTTGCCCTCTTCTATGGAGGTGACCGATTTGATCCTTTAGGATTATGCGGGACGATATTCTTCCTGTTGTGGAAAGCAGCATTACAGCTCTCCAAATGTCTCAAACAGACGAATTTTCTTATTCCATCCTCATACGGATGAGCTTATTTTATCAGATCTAAGGACTCAATCACATTGAAATGCATTGCCTGAATTATTTTGGCAAGTTCTGGTTGCTATATTTATAGAAGTATTGTAATCGATTGATTCATCTGAGTTTTCATCATCCTGATTTTCTTCTCCACATACAGTTTATTTCCTCCTGAAAATGCTCTCTCCGCGTTTGAATCTGTTCTATTTCAAAAGTACCATAACCTCCGCATTTCCTGTTCACTGACTTTTCTCCATGGTTCTTAATTGTGATGTGGTAGAGTTTAGGAGTGTCCCCTCTCTCGGATGCTTCCTCTTATCTATCTCTCCTGAAACTTTGTTTGATATCATGGTGCTTTTAATTATATTCCCTAAATGCCTTCTCCTTTCCTGCTATTGAGTTAGCATTATTTTTAATCAGTTTCAATGCCTTTCTCTCTTCTATATTCTATGTTTCACATTCATTTTTAATATTTAAAGCTTTGGATGTATTCTACTTTTTAAAATATGTATGAGTATATAATAAGTAAATATAGACACTATCTCCAGCACACGATCGTACATTGTGACTTCATAAAAATGAGTTTCCGGAGAACATCATTATTAGCCAGTCCACAATCTGCCTGTATAGTGTTGCTCCATTTCGAAAGATAGTAACACAAAAATATATTTCAAAAAATAGCTCTGAGAACCAGCAATAAGAAGTGCCTGTCATTTTGAGCAGAGTATTAAATTAAAGATCCCGTTTCCCTAATCAATAATAAGTTATGTTTGCTTTTTTATTTTTGAACTATAATCAGACAAAGTTGTTAGAACTGTGTTTGCAATTTTAACTCGGTCTCTGTTTTACAGAGTGAGGTTTATATATACGTTTGTTTAATAGAATGCCCCCAAAATAAGACCAGCACCATGGTAAATTATTACGTGTTAATTAATATTACTCAATAGTTAAAAATATCCCATCATATTGATTAAGAGTATCAAATTAATGATCTTAGTACCGATAATTTGTATTATTTTTTGTACTTTAATTATATAAGTTCTTAAAACTAGTTTTTTTTTTGTTTTTTTTTTTTTTTTTGTTCCGGCATTTGTGCACCGCGGCCTCAGTGAGACCTATTGTGCGCCGTCCATATCCCTGTCCTATATATGTGACAGGCCCACGGCCTTTGCAAATCTGAGGATACTGAGTGGATCGATCAGTTCACATAGTTTGGGGTCTACAATGCGATCACTACCAAAGTGAAGGTATCGCCTTCTAGCTAGGTTATCACAGTCACATATTATATGACGTGACGTTTCTCCCTCTTTCTTGCAGAATCTGCAGATTGGTGATTCCACTATCCCCAAATTAAAGAGGTGCTTGTTTAACCGACAGTGACCTGTATAGAGTCCTGTCACACTTTTGAGTGTCCACCTGTCCATTGATAGAAGTACTGAGCTTCTTTTCTTACAGGGTCCATCAAGAAACAGTTTCGAGTGTTCCTGTTTCTTAGTTTCTCTCCAAACTAGTTAGTAAAACTGTGTTCACGGATCTCAACAACCGGTTAATTTTGTTAGAGGCATGACATTTTGCATGTTAGTTCAATTTGTTGGGAGGATGGTGCTAAAAATAAAAGTAATATTATAGAAGCTAATGGCTAATATAAATAATTCAATAAAACTTAGTAAATCAATGAAGTGGGAGTGATTAGTAAGATAGCTGAAACCTTATTTGTGTGATACTGCAATTTTAACTAATTTTTTCTTAGCCATCATATAGGAAATTAATACATATGTTTATCTTGCCTAAGCTATAAATAGACTATCTTGTTGTGTAGTATAAAAAAAATCAGTTTGGCACATGTATAAACAAATATTATAATTGATTCCTAGCTAAATATGTGTTTCTTTAAATTAACACACATCCTATTATAAAACGTGCAGTTATAAAAGAAGAAAGCTGTGGAGAGGCAGAAATTCTTTTATCTTAACATACACTGGCATCACGCCAACGGTCTTTAACTGCCTGCTGAATAACATATTAGGGTGTAATTATGTTAGTTTGTTTATAGGGATTAAAACCGTTATGTACTCCAATTGTAACATGGTTTTCTACATTCTATTGTTGGTATTTGCTGACATAACAACAATATTTATTTACCTGTTCAAAAAATTATTTGTCTTTAGCAAAAAGAGGGTGGACGAAAGGATGCACACTTGCCTTGCCAGAACCCTGTGTCAGTGAAGAATCTGTATGTACTTCACACACAGCATATGGTAAGACCATATAAATTTCTGAAAAACCCAAATAAACTTAACTGATAATCCCTGATTTTGAAGCTAACAAAGTAAAGCTTCTCTCTCTCTCTCTCTCTCACTAACATTAAGTGAGGTTTTATATCAATTTTTTACCCTAAACTTAAATTTAATGATACTCAACAGTATAAATAAATTGTCAATAGTTTTTCTATAGTATGTAGTCAGTCCTTTTGAAACCCAGAATAAAATTTAAGCAGAATATTATTCTATCAACCTAAGCCCATAGACCTCAAAGGACAAGGAAGCAAATAGCTTTTCAATTGTATTTATGAAAACATTCCTACAACGTATATCGAAATCTTCGAGCTTCAGGGGCTACAAATAAAGCTACCCCACAAGAAATAAAACATAAATTAAAGGCACAATACTTTGGAACAAAGTTTTAATTATTTACACACTTGATATTCTGCAATACTAATGAAGCAATCTGGTTTAACAATTAGTTCTAGTATGAAAGTATATTTTCTCTACTGGTTTATGCACTACAAACCAATTCTGCAAGTTTTATTTTGTAAGGATTTACTTCTGACTAAAATGGTAGTTATTTAGGATAGCTAAAATTGAAAAAGGGAGATCCTCTACTTCCATTCATGTACTCATCGACCGTCTTTTCTCTGTATATCTGTCTCTAGTGGTAGATAGGTTGAAAACAAAAACAAATAAAACTCCACATTTTCGCCAAAAATAATCATTAGATGTTTATTTATGAAGAGAAAACTTAATCATTGAGTGGGAACAGTTTTTAATTAACTAGTTGTTGACAGGGAAGGTTCACTTATTGTTTCTCGACACCAACCAAACGGGTATCACAGTACAATTATTAAATTATCATTATTATTCAAAAACAGTCTTAATTTTGTAATAAAAATTACATTCAAACAAGATTGAAAAATTAAAAACAAGAAATGAAACTCTATAAAACTGAAAACTCAAGGGTGCCCCCCCCCCCTACATAATAGTACAAAACGTCACAGTTAAGACGCGTGACGACTCTGCTTTTGACAGAGTCGAGTATGTTCAACCTTTTCCAGAATAAATAGCTCCAGTGGACTCTCTCTCACCACTGCGCCGAGATCAGCTACACCTCAGCCGAGCTCTCCCACACTCCTCAATTCCTTCACCCAACCTTCAAATAAGTCCCTCCTATTAAAAAGATCCTATTTATACCGATAATTTTCATCTTATTTGTCCCCATTCCTCTATTTTCAAATTAGGAGCTTTGAAAGGGGAAAAAAGATAATTAACTTACACATTATATAAAATGTAGCTAAGCTACAGTAAATTTAATTAGCACGATGTGCATTTATTATGTCAAGATTCCATATTATGGAATCTGTAACTCACTCTGTGTACTTTGAATAAAGGGTTTAAAAAAAATCTAACCGACCTGCACCCGTTGCTTGCTACGCCGTTGGTAGGTGAGTTCATTCGCCGGAAACACATCAAGTTTTTTTACTCCTGGCAGCTTCTCACAAACCCAGTGTTTAACATTACGACCCCACCACCCTTCCCGCATCTATGGCAACAGATGTCGGGGAAAATTAGGTTAAGAAAAAATAGTTTGTTAGATGCAAGTTAGTTTTGAGTTTTTTATAATTCATAAGGCGAGTCTTATCACCTTTGTACATTTATTGTACACGTATCTCAGAACATCTCCAATGATCGTTATCGCAATATATTACTAATATTTAGTAATACAAATTATATAATGTAACTACAGTACATGTAAATTTACTGTATAATGTAAATAGATTCGTGGTCAGAATTTATATTCGACTTGTATAATTTTATAACCAAGGGGTATGGGGGAAAAAATCTGTCTCAATGCACTTACTGCCTGGGTATAAAAATGGATAGGCACCTCTATGTCTCCACCCATTTCATCGGCCAGCTCTGCTGTACGGTGCCCCACAATATATACTCGCCAATACAGGTAAAAGTCTGCAGCAATTTCAGAATGGGATCATGAGAAAAGTGGTCAGAAATACCTCTCAAGAAGTTAACAACACCGATCTGCACCCGTTGCTTGGGGTGCCGTCGATGGATGACTTCATCCACCGGAGAAATCAGTACGAACGAAGTCTTACCAGCTCACACACCTGATGACATCCTCCAATCTCTCTCTGGGCCTCGAGCTCATGCTATACAAAAGCATACTCAGGCCGGCCCTGCTGAACGGTGCACCGCTTTTTAGTCATTTGACTTTTATCAATTTCTTTGACTACATACCTCACCAACCCCGTGTTCAACGTGGTTTCCCCATCGATGGCAGCAGGCAGTTGGGGCAGGAACGCTTTCGGTTTAGGATAATTTGTAAGTCAGTCGTAAGATAGTTTGAGGTCCTTTGTATGTAATCCGTAGGTGAGCTTCATCGCCCGGTCCAGAAACTGCTACAGACAAGAGGAGTCTCCCTGATAGAGTACCATGATAACAGTCTATACGGCACATCAGCTTATGCATTTTGGAACACTACTACCTTGTGACAACAACTGTAGTCTGGATCATTCCGTTATTCTGTGGTAGAACTGTTCTTGGACTAATTTCCCTCAAGCTTCTCTCAAAGCTCTTAACTTAAAGCTTTCATCCTTTAACATTTTCCAATGATGAGCTTACTTTGCCAGATCTTAAAAGTGTTAGATTCCATCTTGCAGTTTCGGTGAGGTCTAAAGATTCGCTTTGCACCAGCTTCTTCACCTACCTCTATGCTAGCATTCTCTATGGTGCGGTTCAGGAAGCTTCTACTGTCATCAATTCGCAAGTCACCTCTTCCCCCTGCCGGTAATAAGCAAAACATTAATATTTTAGTTGGGATTATATGTAAGTTTATTATCACATCCTCTTAAAAATAATATTTATACTGATTTTAGTACCTACAGGGGTGAAATGGCATTGTTCATTTGATTTTGAGTGCAAGATAGCAGGTAGAGTTAATTTAATTCCTATTGCCTGTGTTTATTTAATAACTGGAGTGATGGAAGCTAAGCAATGAAGCAGGGAGTATTAACCACTCTTTTTGTGGTTAAAGAATTAATGAATTAGAATAGTTTTTTTTAGATGTGCACATACAGTTTAACTTTTTATCTGTGGATGACCAGTTTTTAATTGATACTAAAATATCAAGAAATACTTCACCAGTAATATGTCAGTGCTATTGAAACTGTGCCAAGTACAAAACCAAATGTCTGGCTATAATTCCGGGTTTCCTGTGGTACCATCTAACACTTGCCAATAATGTTTTAACTCCAGATTTAGGGTGTGGAGTTTACATTAATTTGTTAGTAGCTGCCTTATTTTAACATTGATGCAATATTAATTCAGTAGATTCTTCATTGATGTTTTCTTTGAAAATAAATTGGAAATTTCTATAGTTCTTAACCATGTTAAACAAGTGGTCCCGTTAATTTACAAGTACAAGTTTTTTATTTAAGGGCTGCTATTACCTTGTAATATAAGTAATAAGTGTCGAGGATGTATTATTGTTGATGCGACTTATTTTTTTATTTATTGGAAAAGTACCCTTTTCCAAGTAGTATATCAAACAGTTTTTTGAGATAACAGTATTAAACATTCCTAGTGCTACTTACAATGTAGAAGAAAAATTTTGTATGATTATGGACAGGATTTCGAATCCTGAAGTTTCTGGTGCTTCTCAATGGAAGTTCCTTTCAGGCATCGCCTATCTGCAGGGGAATTTCTAATAATTTAGCTATACATTTTTTTCAATTTGAGGGTTGAAGTTTATCTAAGATTGAAATGCTATGCTGGTGGTGCAGCCAAAATATAGGCTAAAATCATCAAATTTGAACAACTTTTAATACAATTATTTGCAATAGTTGTAAAATATCAATTTTTTTAATCTAATATTTAAGAAAGACAGTTATAACCTATTACTTCTTAATTATAATTTTCTAATTTTTAGAAAGTGGTGGCAAACTGACTTCTGACCTAACACCCTCATCATCAGATCAGATCCCTGTTTTCATCAATGTTAATCTTGTATCAGACAGGTATATATTTCTACTTGCGTTTTTATTCTATTATTTCTTGAGAATTACAAATTATTTTGTTACAAGAACAATTGCCTAGTTGGGTAATGCAAAGAAGAACTAAGGAGATTATCTGGTATAACGGTTTTTTATCAATCATCAATGTAAAAGAGATTAAAATGTTGGAGACATGTTTGCGTGGCTTGAGAAAAGTTATAGTGTAGGATGCCATTCTCTAGAAAACCTCCAACTCATTTTTTCAGCGAGATCATTTAGTAAGCATAGGCAGGAGACACGACTTCATTGCTGCAAGTAAAGAAACTATAGATAGAGTTTTAAATTTTGTAATAAAGTCTGTATGGATTAAATCAATGTTTTTATCTTGACCTCTGAAAAAAATGGTTTTAGAGTGGTGACTGGGTAAGCACTAATCTGCGAGGAGACAGTTTGGAGTATAGTTGAGATCCTCAATAGCCTCGAATGGTTGGCACATCTTCTTTAACGCCTGCCTTTGGCTAGCAATACTAACTTTATTGTGGCTTTTTTATCACTCTTTCATGGGAATTCTTGAGGAAGTGCAACTTCTTGGGCCTTGTTTCAATTTTCTATCACCAGACCTATACTTGTGTAAGGTCTACTGCAGGATATTAAGTGTACCACTGACAATATTATTATCCAGTAGGAACTTGTCTAGGAAAAAATCTGCTTATATTGTTCTGACATGGCTATACATTGCCTTGCATTCTCATGACAAAAATCAGAAAACAATTGCTTTCATAGTTCGCAATCCATGATGTATAATTTTAACAATCATAAATAGCAGTTATGAAAATTTAGGCATCCCCCTAGTGCACAAATTTTTAAATTCTGAAGCTGATCTGTTATTTTCTCTTTGGAATTGAAATAAAATACATTGTGTCCAATGTACTGGCTGCCAACTTCATTCTCAATACCACAAAATCTTACTTATTAAATGTATTTCTCGTATAATATACATGAGAACCTAAATTTTTGTTATGTTTCAGAGATCACATCTTCGGCCATATTTTTGTTCGCAATTATTTATTTATTATTTCCTTCATGATTGCCTAAATGCTTTATATTAATTATTGATACATAAATAACACAAATAGTTGTAAATGCATACTTTTTGTAATACTGTTGAATATAATTAATATGAGGTTTCCAATTAGTGTGTCAAAGAGATCATGGTAGCACTCTGTCATTTCATGTTATTACTGCTTTAACATGGGTAACTTTAAATTCCAACAGTAGTATAAATATTTTTTATGGCAGATTTTAAGATAAATATAGCAATATAACTATAATGGTTCTTAGGGACGACAGAAAAACAAGGTTGTGTTGCTCTGTAAAACAAAGTTTATTTTCTTTTAATTGATAATTAGTTTACGGGTTTACAAATAAAATCTAAATTAATACCTGTAAAACAAAGAAACGACATTCAATGTTTATTCTCCTGTCGATTCTGTTTGTTTTATAATAACAAATAATTAAAGTCAAATATTACATTTAGCTTGCCTAACACTCACGTAATCTCCCTGCTGATAATGCTAGTATCATTCTCTTCAACACCTGCATTATCTATGTTGGCGCGGCGGGCTAATTCAAATTAAAGAAATACATTTTCTTTACATAACCAATCAAAATCGAGTGTATTTCCTGTAATATATTATTTTCAATTTTTTTGGAGTAACAAGTAACAGTGTAGGAGAGTAAAAAATAAATAGTTATTCCTTGATTCTATAACATCTGTGAATTGTTGGCTTTCTACAACCTTAATATTTACTTTTTTTACTGTTTAAATCTTTATTTGAAGAAAATTACTATCTGCCTAAAAAGGGCAATAGATGATTGTGATAAATGATCTCTTTCATACCATAACTGTTTACTTTAAAAAACAAAATAATGGTCAGAACGTAAAACATGGGAAATATCGTAAGAATAGTAAAGATATGATTGGCAAATTAAAATTTTAAAATAGATTCTCGAAAACTTTTTGACAGTTTTATAGATACATTTTTTTGGGGTCAAATATATACTTACTTCTTCAAAGCAGTAGTGGTTATAAGGTAATTTTCCTCACGATAACTAAATGGGCTCATCTGTAACATATAGTGTATACTTTTGGACCATTGCAATATATTGGTTGGTTATAATAATTCCTAACGATGAATCAACATTATAATCACTCAACTAAGTAAAAACTTATGTTTTGCCCAAAGCTTGAAGATCATGAAACTCTGGCCGACCTGGGCACGCCATACGAGGTTCTTGTCCGGATCAGAGTGGAGATGCAAATTGATGGAGAAAGTAAAGAATGAACATTATTGATACGTGGAGACCACCTATCGAAGAGGATATAGTTTAAATCTGACAAGGTACTCCTAGTATTTTACATTATTCATATTAGTTAAAATTATTATTATTATTGTATTTTTTGTCCTCTGAGATAATGTTTTGGTACCTAAGAGGAATATTTATTATTCAGTAAGTAAACATGTACATTCAGTCAGGCAAAAGCAACTGTAACTAAAATAAGTCTTATTAATTCTTAATTAATAATACTCATTATAACAAGTAAATTTAAGTTTGCAATATGCGTATAGTTTCAGAGGTATAATAATTTTACAAAAGTGCATAAAGCGAACATAAAATCTCATCAAAAATAACCTAAAAATGTAAGAGAAAAATTATACTTAACATAGTATTATTATTAGTTCCTTGATTTGATAAAATATTAAAGAAATTCTCTTATATAAAATGTATCAAAAATATAGTAAATGGCACAGTACAGTATTCGATATGGCATTATTAAGATATACAGCATGAAATGGAAATTACTATTATCAGTCCTTAGTTTTAATGAATTAAAATTATGCATACATATTAAAATAACATTTTCGTATTAAATTAATATTAGTATGGTTTATATTTATAACACGGGTGAACGCTTAAATACTAGAAAAGAATTTTATTAATCCTTCATGCATTTATCCATGCTTCGTGGAAAATATAAACAATGTGTACTCTCTAATCTTGCAAACAAGAATAATTAAAATTATTAGTTTCTTAAATTATATCTTGTTAACAGGTTGAAAACTATAGGAGAAAGTTATAAACTTTCTCACACATAAATAAAATATTAACTACAAGTTATCTCGTCGTTCAGAATGTATTCTAGAAATATTTCATAGGTTACATTGTAATGGAAAAGTTTTCAACTTATGATTAATAGCTCTTACTTAATCCATATTTATAATTATTCTTTTAATATAGTTAGATTATATGAATAACAAACAATTACCAATTAATTCCATGTTTAACAGCTGTTGACTTAGATAACAATCCTTCAGTGTAAGTACCTTGCATGTAACTGAAGTTTAAATAATAGATAGCCAGATACTCAATTTAGACTAAAAGTATCTATGTAACTTCAAAAAGCTGATTAGATGTAAAGGCTTATATATAATCCTTTAATAATACCATTTAATGTTTCTTAGTATAAACACTTCTTTAATATGAAAGCATTTTTAAATACTTAATCCTTCGCTAAAGAGAAACTTAATTCTACAGAAATAAATACATTTCATAGACAATCACTGGGCAAGGTCAATTGCTGCTTATATGAAATTTATTATCTTCTCAAAATAAATTTATAATATCACTACATTTCTTTCGACATTTCAATGCCCAATATAACTTAAGTTTCCATTCCTCCATTTGTAAATGAAAATTTCTTATAATTTTGTATATCTAACTTATAAAAAACAGTTGTAAGCCAAAACCTTGGTGTCCTTTTTATTAGTAGGAGGCTACAGTAAACATAAGCTGCTTAACGTTTTTGAAATATTATTGCGCAAAAAACTTTTACCACATGGAAAAACAGTAATTTACTTTTATAATAATGCAATTAAGGTGGCTAATTTAATTTAGAAAAGTATGGGCGTACAAACAAAAATTAGTTAGGACACTTAATTGTGTAACTCGGTGATCTTTTTATTTTTCATCATGGGAAGAAAGCACGAGAAAGTAGTCAGTTATCTTATAACTAGTGGTAATCGTATTCCGACGAAAGGTATATTTTGTAATATCTCAGATTGAAATAGAAACATTTATCAATTTGAGAAAACGGTTTAGTACCAAATATCTCAGTATTGGACCTTATTTTTACAATTTTATTTTCAATCGAGATAAAATATTATTAAGAGAAAAGATTGACACCTTTTGAAGACATGAAATATAAAACTAAAATCAGTTAAAAAATGTCCCCATACTAATAAACAAAGGTTTGGAAAAACAAAAATAATTATTATTGTAAACTTCTTTATGGGCATAGAATATGAATGTATATAACCCATACACATATATGAACAAATATCATTAATAGCACATATATCAACACACAATATTATAGGACCTTAATCAATTAAATGGATTTAAAAAATTTAAGGAATATTTACGATCTGCGAATAGATTAAGTGATAATGAAACCACAAAGCTTCACTTGGACAGGCTTTAAATAGAATTATCTTGGCGATAATTCCATAGACTTTACTAGGTTCAATATTTCTAATAATAGTTTTTTTGTATAAACTTTCTATAGTTTATATGTCATCCGATTAGTATTATTTTCATAATGAAAATAATAAAAAATAAAATTTTTTGTTTTAAAAAATGAAAAATAAATTTCACTGAGATGAGTTGAAATTTGAAATTCTAATTTCTTCACATCCAAAACTTTATCTTGAATTATATTTATTTTTTTCACATTATTGCTGCTTGTTTGCTGATAGTCTGTAATCCGATTTAGCAATGAAATTACTTCTCCTTTGTTAATATTCATTGTATCTTCTAATTCTGAAAATTTATTTTCCAATATTTCATTTCTTGATTCTTCCTCTTCCTTCTCTATTTTATTTTCCAATTTTCTGTTCTTAATTGTAACTTCATCATCTGCAACTTGATTTTGCAATGCATTAATTTCTTCTTTAATACTACTGGTTATTTTTATAATTTGTATTTCATCCGTGATCTGGGGTAAATTACTTGTGAAATCTATTTCATAATATTGCTTCGACGTTACTGATCCGTTGTTTGGTTTTGGTATGGATTCGGTGGGTCGTTGCTGTGTTGGCCTGCTCCGAAAAAATTCGCCTCTAGTTGATTTAATCTCTCTGTTAATTCCCTTATAATACGATTCTGGTCATCTTCTATATGATGCGCCTCATTTCCAACCGTTCTCATCGATACTGTTTGCGGATACGCTTGAGTTTGCTGGTTATTGTGTTGCGCTGATCTCGGTTTATTAAAGTAGTTAAATTGCGATTGAGGATCCCATGGTTGTTGATAATTAATTTGTGGTACAAAATCTTGTATTTGATAAATAGATTAGGTTGGGGTTGATTGTAATACGGTTGTTGTTGCCTTCGATTATGGTTCTGTTGGTAATTCCTTCGGTTATATTATCTTGTATCGTTATAATTCGGTTGGTAATCTTTCTGTTTATTTTCATATTTCCTATCTCTGTAATCCCTTCCGTAAAACCTCTGAACAATATGAGATGCCTCATTCCTAAGTATACTGTCTATGTCCTCTTACGTTTTAAATACTAAATGATAAATAAAATCCGTAAGCATAGGATGTAAGTTCTGTACTGCGTGGTGACTGATTTGTTTGTAATAAAATGACATCTCGTCGTCCTTGCTTATAACACTTGCATCAGCATATGTTCTAGCGATGAGATCGCATCTCTTCTCAGTCAGTCTTGAGATGTACAATATCGGGTTTTCATTATTAAAGGGTTTTGTCACGAGTATTTCGGCTATTCATTGTTCCCTCAATCTAAGAATCCTGATATTTTCGTTTTAAGAAATTGAAGAGTTCCTCTATCGATCGGAAATGTTTATCGAATGTCGCCGTTTCCGCATCCCCTTCAACTTTTTGCGTGGATTGCATTATTATTTTCGCCTTGTTTATTTCATGATAGGCATTATCCGTTTTGCAATACAAATTATATAGAAACTGCACTCCTGTGATATATTTAATTAATTTTTTTGGGTTTCCATCATACGATGAAATTAATTTAAATTCACTAGCGTTTATTTCCATGTTGGTATTCATTGTTTCGTCAAAGTTTCTGTTGGTGTTGAGTCTGTCTGTTATAGACATATATATAAAAAATAAATATAGAAAAAAAACAATTTCGAACCTTGTCTTTCCTTCTTCCTAAGAGGTGTCTGATAGCGTCGAAAGATCATACAAAAAAAGATATTGACCTGAGCTATGTATTTATATACTAGCAACTTCTTTCTCCAGAGTAATTTTGATTCTTCAGAAGATGGATCTTTGATGATCGGTCTCCGAAGAGGTTTCGCAACCACTCTATTCTTGAAAAGATTCTTCGATGAATTTTTCCACAAAATTGCCCTCAGGTCCCTGTTCGCCGGGTGCCAGTTAAATAATCTTTCACCGGTTATCAGTTTTTAAAAAGCACTTTATTCAGAAGTCTAAACAAGGTTTTAAACTAAGACTGCACATGGACGAGTCTAAATACTAATAACTTATAACAAAAATAAAATGAAAGTACGCTAGGAATATAAGAATATGAATTGAATAGGGGCTTGGTCACACTCCGAGAGCCAATATATAGGAGAGGAATGTTGTCATGGATTAGCAATGTTTAGGATTAGTTGAGGTTTCTTAACTATATATGTGGAAATATTTATTTTTAAATTCTGTTTTATCTAGTGTTTTTGTACAATTTATATTATATATTGAACAATATTTCATATTTTAAATAAAATACCATAAATAATAGAATTTGTAAGTAGACGCACATTTCATTTCTTTAGTGTTCAGTATCATTAATGGTTTCTTATATTTTCAGGCTGTTTAGAACGAATGACTGCAACTCAAACTGAAGCTAGTCATTTGATAAATAGTGACAGAACAACTGCAGTAACATTAACTGTTAACGTAGGCGAAAAGCCTCTCAAGTGTACGTATTGCAGATATGTAGCAGCTACAGCTGGTGACTTAAAAATGCACATAACCTATGTTCACGATAGAAAGCAGTTTCTTAATTCCCATTCAAATAACTGTTATAATGCTGCAAAAGGTAGAAGTTTCAAAAGAGGTCTAACATCCATGCTTAAAGGCCTCAAACTGAATGAAGGAGAGAAGCCTCACAATTGTATCCATTGCAGTTATAAAGGAGCTACAGCTTCTGATTTTAAAATACACATAGTGGATGTTTATAAATCAAAGAAGCCTCGCAATCGCCTTTGTGAAACTGTAAAAGATAGTGGTTCGGGCAGTGCTGTAACACCCATGTACAGAGACCTCAAAATAAATACAAAAGAGAATCCTTACGTTTGTATGCAACGCCGTTATAAAGCAGATAGAGCTGCTGAATCGGATATACCTTACACATCTCCATATTGCGGTTTTAAAGAACTTACACCTGTTGGTTGCTAGAAGTTTGGAAGGAAAAGTCACATCCATGCTTGAAGACCTGAAACTAAATTAGTGTTTTCAGTGCAGTGATTATGGACACCTTTGTTATAAGAAAATCACATTAGTGACTGATACCTCTAGATAGATTCCAATGATATAACTTATAGGCTATGGATTTGTGTACACTTAATTTACATTATGTTTTTTTATTAGTTTTCGAAAATAAACCCACTTCCTGTTATTATTGTCTTATTTGTATGATTCCTCCACCATTCTACGATTAAAGGAATTATATTATGCTCCGCAGTCCTTTTTGTTTGCTTTTTATTAAATTTATGATTTATGATAAGAATTGCAGACGTTGCCATAGCTTTCCACTTGGCAGCTCGATTAATAGATTCAAAGGCTTTCTTGAAGTCGAGAAACACTGATTACAAAGGTGCTCAGGTGTGTACAAACAATTTGAGTGTTCAATGATATGCTTTACCGTGTTTACTAGATCAATGCATGATTTTTTCTTTCTGAAAGCTTTTGCCCTCTTCTATGGAGGTGACCGATTTGATCCTTTAGGATTATGCGGGACGATATTCTTCCTGTTGTGGAAAGCAGCATTACAGCTCTCCAAATGTCTCAAACAGACGAATTTTCTTATTCCATCCTCATACGGATGAGCTTATTTTATCAGATCTAAGGACTCAATCACATTGAAATGCATTGCCTGAATTATTTTGGCAAGTTCTGGTTGCTATATTTATAGAAGTATTGTAATCGATTGATTCATCTGAGTTTTCATCATCCTGATTTTCTTCTCCACATACAGTTTATTTCCTCCTGAAAATGCTCTCTCCGCGTTTGAATCTGTTCTATTTCAAAAGTACCATAACCTCCGCATTTCCTGTTCACTGACTTTTCTCCATGGTTCTTAATTGTGATGTGGTAGAGTTTAGGAGTGTCCCCTCTCTCGGATGCTTCCTCTTATCTATCTCTCCTGAAACTTTGTTTGATATCATGGTGCTTTTAATTATATTCCCTAAATGCCTTCTCCTTTCCTGCTATTGAGTTAGCATTATTTTTAATCAGTTTCAATGCCTTTCTCTCTTCTATATTCTATGTTTCACATTCATTTTTAATATTTAAAGCTTTGGATGTATTCTACTTTTTAAAATATGTATGAGTATATAATAAGTAAATATAGACACTATCTCCAGCACACGATCGTACATTGTGACTTCATAAAAATGAGTTTCCGGAGAACATCATTATTAGCCAGTCCACAATCTGCCTGTATAGTGTTGCTCCATTTCGAAAGATAGTAACACAAAAATATATTTCAAAAAATAGCTCTGAGAACCAGCAATAAGAAGTGCCTGTCATTTTGAGCAGAGTATTAAATTAAAGATCCCGTTTCCCTAATCAATAATAAGTTATGTTTGCTTTTTTATTTTTGAACTATAATCAGACAAAGTTGTTAGAACTGTGTTTGCAATTTTAACTCGGTCTCTGTTTTACAGAGTGAGGTTTATATATACGTTTGTTTAATAGAATGCCCCCAAAATAAGACCAGCACCATGGTAAATTATTACGTGTTAATTAATATTACTCAATAGTTAAAAATATCCCATCATATTGATTAAGAGTATCAAATTAATGATCTTAGTACCGATAATTTGTATTATTTTTTGTACTTTAATTATATAAGTTCTTAAAACTAGTTTTTTTTTGTTTTTTTTTTTTTTTTTGTTCCGGCATTTGTGCACCGCGGCCTCAGTGAGACCTATTGTGCGCCGTCCATATCCCTGTCCTATATATGTGACAGGCCCACGGCCTTTGCAAATCTGAGGATACTGAGTGGATCGATCAGTTCACATAGTTTGGGGTCTACAATGCGATCACTACCAAAGTGAAGGTATCGCCTTCTAGCTAGGTTATCACAGTCACATATTATATGACGTGACGTTTCTCCCTCTTTCTTGCAGAATCTGCAGATTGGTGATTCCACTATCCCCAAATTAAAGAGGTGCTTGTTTAACCGACAGTGACCTGTATAGAGTCCTGTCACACTTTTGAGTGTCCACCTGTCCATTGATAGAAGTACTGAGCTTCTTTTCTTACAGGGTCCATCAAGAAACAGTTTCGAGTGTTCCTGTTTCTTAGTTTCTCTCCAAACTAGTTAGTAAAACTGTGTTCACGGATCTCAACAACCGGTTAATTTTGTTAGAGGCATGACATTTTGCATGTTAGTTCAATTTGTTGGGAGGATGGTGCTAAAAATAAAAGTAATATTATAGAAGCTAATGGCTAATATAAATAATTCAATAAAACTTAGTAAATCAATGAAGTGGGAGTGATTAGTAAGATAGCTGAAACCTTATTTGTGTGATACTGCAATTTTAACTAATTTTTTCTTAGGCATCATATAGGAAATTAATACATATGTTTATCTTGCCTAAGCTATAAATAGACTATCTTGTTGTGTAGTATAAAAAAAATCAGTTTGGCACATGTATAAACAAATATTATAATTGATTCCTAGCTAAATATGTGTTTCTTTAAATTAACACACATCCTATTATATTTATTTCACATTATCTTTGTTATTAACTTTTGATTATTTTGTTTTTAGACTATTGACAATATGCTCATCTCAAGATACCATTAAGATTAAAAGAAGCACTGGACAAGAGTGGATTTTTATTATTTTAGAATGTTCAATATCTGTTTTAGTAATTTCTAAAAATTTTTTTGTTATTGTTTATAAAAATTATATTTAGTTTTAGAATACTCGACTATTTTCTTTATCCATATCCATTTCTAATTATAGTGTTTATACACAATATTGTAAGCATTGGTTGCTTATAACTAAAATTAGGTAATTAGTGTCTAGGCCCCACTTTTTGCATTGGATTGTAACTGGTTACTATAACTGTGCCTGCGGACATTTTTAATTTTAATAAAAAAAACAGCTTTTTATCAATCATCAAGAGTACCTGTTAATTACAATTCTAATACAAATACTTCAACATATTGCTAACAAATCTATCTTTATATATATTATAACGTTATTTGGAATTTAAAATTTGTTTGGGACTTTTGTCTCACCGATAAGAAGCACATAAGATTCAACACGCTCGATGTCACAGTCGTTAAGGTCTCTCCCCCCACCCCCCGAAAGGTTAACAATTTTTTTTTTTTACGATTAATAAGAAACGAGATCCTCGATCCTTCCAGCCACCAAAAAGTATAGAGTGGCCCATCAGCCTCCTCCCAGTCAACACTCTGGATAGCACAATGGAGACTTACATCATAGTTAAGACGTATGACGTCTCTGCTTTTGACAGTTCAGTGGCTCTTTGTGGTAAGGGAACTGCAGGAACTAGAGGCCCTCCTAGGAACCTCATGAACTAGTGGGCCGCTACCTCAACCAACGTAGGGTGGTCATCTCAGGGAATATGAGGTGAAAGCAGCTGTGGAGCAAGACTGTCCCCAGGAGTCAGTGTTTGGGTCTGCCATCTCTAAATTAGCGTTTAACAAGTTCCTAATGACCCTGGACCACTGCGGAATCCCTGCAGTGGCCTATGTTGTTGGTGTCAACCATAAAGGCAAACTATCAACCAGAGGTCGGAATAAGAACCACGCCTTCGGTACCTAAATGGAAGCATGGTACAAGTCAAGGAAGTAGACCATGGTTGTGAAGAAGACTACTTGCCACACTGATAAGATGGAAGATGCCTGGCCAAGCTCACTCAATTTGCTTGGATATAGGGGGAGGGCATGGGAAGTTACCTACAGGAGTAGCCTGGGTAAAACACTGTACCTTTTGCCCTACATCAAGTGACTGGTGGGTTCAGTCATGAATAGTACCACCATGATAGGAGGCATAATGTGGTGTATCAGGTTCCTAGGAACCTCTACTAGGTGTTGGGAACCCTTAGATTTACCTGCCATTAGTGGCCGAGACATCTCAATAAGAGTGAGAAACATAACCCAGCAAGTGCTATAGTTAACAATTAACATCAGCTCGAACGCTTGTGGGTATTGACCTAGTCTGTCGAAAACGTGCAGTTATAAAAGAAGAAAGCTGTGGAGAGGCAGAAATTCTTTTATCTTAACATACACTGGCATCACGCCAACGGTCTTTAACTGCCTGCTGAATAACATATTAGGGTGTAATTATGTTAGTTTGTTTATAGGGATTAAAACCGTTATGTACTCCAATTGTAACATGGTTTTCTACATTCTATTGTTGGTATTTGCTGACATAACAACAATATTTATTTACCTGTTCAAAAAATTATTTGTCTTTACTAAAAAGAGGGTGGACGAAAGGATGCACACTTGCCTTGCCAGAACCCTGTGTCAGTGAAGAATCTGTATGTACTTCACACACAGCATATGGTAAGACCATATAAATTTCTGAAAAACCCAAATAAACTTAACTGATAATCCCTGATTTTGAAGCTAACAAAGTAAAGCTTCTCTCTCTCTCACTAACATTAAGTGAGGTTTTATATCAATTTTTTACCCTAAACTTAAATTTAATGATACTCAACAGTATAAATAAATTGTCAATGGTTTTTCTATAGTATGTAGTCAGTCCTTTTGAAACCCAGAATAAAATTTAAGCAGAATATTATTCTATCAACCTAAGCCCACAGACCTCAAAGGACAAGGAAGCAAATAGCTTTTCAATTGTATTTATGAAAACATTCCTACAACGTTTATCGAAATCTTCGAGCTTCAGGGGCTACAAATAAAGCTACCCCACAAGAAATAAAACATAAATTAAAGGCACAATACTTTGGAACAAAGTTTTAATTATTTACACACTTGATATTCTGCAATACTAATGAAGCAATCTGGTTTAACAATTAGTTCTAGTATGAAAGTATATTTTCTCTACTGGTTTATGCACTACAAACCAATTCTGCAAGTTTTATTTTGTAAGGATTTACTTCTGACTAAAATGGTAGTTATTTAGGATAGCTAAAATTGAAAAAGGGAGATCCTCTACTTCCATTCATGTACTCATCGACCGTCTTTTCTCTGTATATCTGTCTCTAGTGGTAGATAGGTTGAAAACAAAAACAAATAAAACTCCACATTTTCGCCAAAAATAATCATTAGATGTTTATTTATGAAGAGAAAACTTAATCATTGAGTGGGAACAGTTTTTAATTAACTAGTTGTTGACAGGGAAGGTTCACTTATTGTTTCTCGACACCAACCAAACGGGTATCACAGTACAATTATTAAATTATCATTATTATTCAAAAACAGTCTTAATTTTGTAATAAAAATTACATTCAAACAAGATTGAAAAATTAAAAACAAGAAATGAAACTCTATAAAACTGAAAACTCAAGGGTGCCCCCCCCCCTACATAATAGTACAAAACGTCACAGTTAAGACGCGTGACGACTCTGCTTTTGACAGAGTCGAGTATGTTCAACCTTTTCCAGAATAAATAGCTCCAGTGGACTCTCTCTCACCACTGCGCCGAGATCAGCTACACCTCAGCCGAGCTCTCCCACACTCCTCAATTCCTTCACCCAACCTTCAAATAAGTCCCTCCTATTAAAAAGATCCTATTTATACCGATAATTTTCATCTTATTTGTCCCCATTCCTCTATTTTCAAATTAGGAGCTTTGAAAGGGGAAAAAAGATAATTAACTTACACATTATATAAAATGTAGCTAAGCTACAGTAAATTTAATTAGCACGATGTGCATTTATTATGTCAAGATTCCATATTATGGAATCTGTAACTCACTCTGTGTACTTTGAATAAAGGGTTTAAAAAAAATCTAACCGACCTGCACCCGTTGCTTGCTACGCCGTTGGTAGGTGAGTTCATTCGCCGGAAACACATCAAGTTTTTTTACTCCTGGCAGCTTCTCACAAACCCAGTGTTTAACATTACGACCCCACCACCCTTCCCGCATCTATGGCAACAGATGTCGGGGAAAATTAGGTTAAGAAAAAATAGTTTGTTAGATGCAAGTTAGTTTTGAGTTTTTATAATTCATAAGGCGAGTCTTATCACCTTTGTACATTTATTGTACACGTATCTCAGAACATCTCCAATGATCGTTATCGCAATATATTACTAATATTTAGTAATACAAATTATATAATGTAACTACAGTACATGTAAATTTACTGTATAATGTAAATAGATTCGTGGTCAGAATTTATATTCGACTTGTATAATTTTATAACCAAGGGGTATGGGGGAAAAAATCTGTCTCAATGCACTTACTGCCTGGGTATAAAAATGGATAGGCACCTCTATGTCTCCACCCATTTCATCGGCCAGCTCTGCTGTACGGTGCCCCACAATATATACTCGCCAATACAGGTAAAAGTCTGCAGCAATTTCAGAATGGGATCATGAGAAAAGTGGTCAGAAATACCTCTCAAGAAGTTAACAACACCGATCTGCACCCGTTGCTTGGGGTGCCGTCGATGGATGACTTCATCCACCGGAGAAATCAGTACGAACGAAGTCTTACCAGCTCACACACCTGATGACATCCTCCAATCTCTCTCTGGGCCTCGAGCTCATGCTATACAAAAGCATACTCAGGCCGGCCCTGCTGATCGGTGCACCGCTTTTTAGTCATTTGACTTTTATCAATTTCTTTGACTACATACCTCACCAACCCCGTGTTCAACGTGGTTTCCCCATCGATGGCAGCAGGCAGTTGGGGCAGGAACGCTTTCGGTTTAGGATAATTTGTAAGTCAGTCGTAAGATAGTTTGAGGTCCTTTGTATGTAATCCGTAGGTGAGCTTCATCGCCCGGTCCAGAAACTGCTACAGACAAGAGGAGTCTCCCTGATAGAGTACCATGATAACAGTCTATACGGCACATCAGCTTATGCATTTTGGAACACTACTACCTTGTGACAACAACTGTAGTCTGGATCATTCCGTTATTCTGTGGTAGAACTGTTCTTGGACTAATTTCCCTCAAGCTTCTCTCAAAGCTCTTAACTTAAAGCTTTCATCCTTTAACATTTTCCAATGATGAGCTTACTTTGCCAGATCTTAAAAGTGTTAGATTCCATCTTGCAGTTTCGGTGAGGTCTAAAGATTCGCTTTGCACCAGCTTCTTCACCTACCTCTATGCTAGCATTCTCTATGGTGCGGTTCAGGAAGCTTCTACTGTCATCAATTCGCAAGTCACCTCTTCCCCCTGCCGGTAATAAGCAAAACATTAATATTTTAGTTGGGATTATATGTAAGTTTATTATCACATCCTCTTAAAAATAATATTTATACTGATTTTAGTACCTACAGGGGTGAAATGGCATTGTTCATTTGATTTTGAGTGCAAGATAGCAGGTAGAGTTAATTTAATTCCTATTGCCTGTGTTTATTTAATAACTGGAGTGATGGAAGCTAAGCAATGAAGCAGGGAGTATTAACCACTCTTTTTGTGGTTAAAGAATTAATGAATTAGAATAGTTTTTTTTAGATGTGCACATACAGTTTAACTTTTTATCTGTGGATGACCAGTTTTTAATTGATACTAAAATATCAAGAAATACTTCACCAGTAATATGTCAGTGCTATTGAAACTGTGCCAAGTACAAAACCAAATGTCTGGCTATAATTCCGGGTTTCCTGTGGTACCATCTAACACTTGCCAATAATGTTTTAACTCCAGATTTAGGGTGTGGAGTTTAC
Source organism: Acanthosoma haemorrhoidale (assembly GCA_930367205.1). Classification (NCBI taxonomy): domain Eukaryota; kingdom Metazoa; phylum Arthropoda; class Insecta; order Hemiptera; family Acanthosomatidae; genus Acanthosoma; species Acanthosoma haemorrhoidale. The sequence continues at coordinate 56,234,394 of OV884009.1, read as the reverse complement.
ATTAATTTGTTAGTAGCTGCCTTATTTTAACATTGATGCAATATTAATTCAGTAGATTCTTCATTGATGTTTTCTTTGAAAATAAATTGGAAATTTCTATAGTTCTTAACCATGTTAAACAAGTGGTCCCGTTAATTTACAAGTACAAGTTTTTTATTTAAGGGCTGCTATTACCTTGTAATATAAGTAATAAGTGTCGAGGATGTATTATTGTTGATGCGACTTATTTTTTTATTTATTGGAAAAGTACCCTTTTCCAAGTAGTATATCAAACAGTTTTTTGAGATAACAGTATTAAACATTCCTAGTGCTACTTACAATGTAGAAGAAAAATTTTGTATGATTATGGACAGGATTTCGAATCCTGAAGTTTCTGGTGCTTCTCAATGGAAGTTCCTTTCAGGCATCGCCTATCTGCAGGGGAATTTCTAATAATTTAGCTATACATTTTTTTCAATTTGAGGGTTGAAGTTTATCTAAGATTGAAATGCTATGCTGGTGGTGCAGCCAAAATATAGGCTAAAATCATCAAATTTGAACAACTTTTAATACAATTATTTGCAATAGTTGTAAAATATCAATTTTTTTAATCTAATATTTAAGAAAGACAGTTATAACCTATTACTTCTTAATTATAATTTTCTAATTTTTAGAAAGTGGTGGCAAACTGACTTCTGACCTAACACCCTCATCATCAGATCAGATCCCTGTTTTCATCAATGTTAATCTTGTATCAGACAGGTATATATTTCTACTTGCGTTTTTATTCTATTATTTCTTGAGAATTACAAATTATTTTGTTACAAGAACAATTGCCTAGTTGGGTAATGCAAAGAAGAACTAAGGAGATTATCTGGTATAACGGTTTTTTATCAATCATCAATGTAAAAGAGATTAAAATGTTGGAGACATGTTTGCGTGGCTTGAGAAAAGTTATAGTGTAGGATGCCATTCTCTAGAAAACCTCCAACTCATTTTTTCAGCGAGATCATTTAGTAAGCATAGGCAGGAGACACGACTTCATTGCTGCAAGTAAAGAAACTATAGATAGAGTTTTAAATTTTGTAATAAAGTCTGTATGGATTAAATCAATGTTTTTATCTTGACCTCTGAAAAAAATGGTTTTAGAGTGGTGACTGGGTAAGCACTAATCTGCGAGGAGACAGTTTGGAGTATAGTTGAGATCCTCAATAGCCTCGAATGGTTGGCACATCTTCTTTAACGCCTGCCTTTGGCTAGCAATACTAACTTTATTGTGGCTTTTTTATCACTCTTTCATGGGAATTCTTGAGGAAGTGCAACTTCTTGGGCCTTGTTTCAATTTTCTATCACCAGACCTATACTTGTGTAAGGTCTACTGCAGGATATTAAGTGTACCACTGACAATATTATTATCCAGTAGGAACTTGTCTAGGAAAAAATCTGCTTATATTGTTCTGACATGGCTATACATTGCCTTGCATTCTCATGACAAAAATCAGAAAACAATTGCTTTCATAGTTCGCAATCCATGATGTATAATTTTAACAATCATAAATAGCAGTTATGAAAATTTAGGCATCCCCCTAGTGCACAAATTTTTAAATTCTGAAGCTGATCTGTTATTTTCTCTTTGGAATTGAAATAAAATACATTGTGTCCAATGTACTGGCTGCCAACTTCATTCTCAATACCACAAAATCTTACTTATTAAATGTATTTCTCGTATAATATACATGAGAACCTAAATTTTTGTTATGTTTCAGAGATCACATCTTCGGCCATATTTTTGTTCGCAATTATTTATTTATTATTTCCTTCATGATTGCCTAAATGCTTTATATTAATTATTGATACATAAATAACACAAATAGTTGTAAATGCATACTTTTTGTAATACTGTTGAATATAATTAATATGAGGTTTCCAATTAGTGTGTCAAAGAGATCATGGTAGCACTCTGTCATTTCATGTTATTACTGCTTTAACATGGGTAACTTTAAATTCCAACAGTAGTATAAATATTTTTTATGGCAGATTTTAAGATAAATATAGCAATATAACTATAATGGTTCTTAGGGACGACAGAAAAACAAGGTTGTGTTGCTCTGTAAAACAAAGTTTATTTTCTTTTAATTGATAATTAGTTTACGGGTTTACAAATAAAATCTAAATTAATACCTGTAAAACAAAGAAACGACATTCAATGTTTATTCTCCTGTCGATTCTGTTTGTTTTATAATAACAAATAATTAAAGTCAAATATTACATTTAGCTTGCCTAACACTCACGTAATCTCCCTGCTGATAATGCTAGTATCATTCTCTTCAACACCTGCATTATCTATGTTGGCGCGGCGGGCTAATTCAAATTAAAGAAATACATTTTCTTTACATAACCAATCAAAATCGAGTGTATTTCCTGTAATATATTATTTTCAATTTTTTTGGAGTAACAAGTAACAGTGTAGGAGAGTAAAAAATAAATAGTTATTCCTTGATTCTATAACATCTGTGAATTGTTGGCTTTCTACAACCTTAATATTTACTTTTTTTACTGTTTAAATCTTTATTTGAAGAAAATTACTATCTGCCTAAAAAGGGCAATAGATGATTGTGATAAATGATCTCTTTCATACCATAACTGTTTACTTTAAAAAACAAAATAATGGTCAGAACGTAAAACATGGGAAATATCGTAAGAATAGTAAAGATATGATTGGCAAATTAAAATTTTAAAATAGATTCTCGAAAACTTTTTGACAGTTTTATAGATACATTTTTTTGGGGTCAAATATATACTTACTTCTTCAAAGCAGTAGTGGTTATAAGGTAATTTTCCTCACGATAACTAAATGGGCTCATCTGTAACATATAGTGTATACTTTTGGACCATTGCAATATATTGGTTGGTTATAATAATTCCTAACGATGAATCAACATTATAATCACTCAACTAAGTAAAAACTTATGTTTTGCCCAAAGCTTGAAGATCATGAAACTCTGGCCGACCTGGGCACGCCATACGAGGTTCTTGTCCGGATCAGAGTGGAGATGCAAATTGATGGAGAAAGTAAAGAATGAACATTATTGATACGTGGAGACCACCTATCGAAGAGGATATAGTTTAAATCTGACAAGGTACTCCTAGTATTTTACATTATTCATATTAGTTAAAATTATTATTATTATTGTATTTTTTGTCCTCTGAGATAATGTTTTGGTACCTAAGAGGAATATTTATTATTCAGTAAGTAAACATGTACATTCAGTCAGGCAAAAGCAACTGTAACTAAAATAAGTCTTATTAATTCTTAATTAATAATACTCATTATAACAAGTAAATTTAAGTTTGCAATATGCGTATAGTTTCAGAGGTATAATAATTTTACAAAAGTGCATAAAGCGAACATAAAATCTCATCAAAAATAACCTAAAAATGTAAGAGAAAAATTATACTTAACATAGTATTATTATTAGTTCCTTGATTTGATAAAATATTAAAGAAATTCTCTTATATAAAATGTATCAAAAATATAGTAAATGGCACAGTACAGTATTCGATATGGCATTATTAAGATATACAGCATGAAATGGAAATTACTATTATCAGTCCTTAGTTTTAATGAATTAAAATTATGCATACATATTAAAATAACATTTTCGTATTAAATTAATATTAGTATGGTTTATATTTATAACACGGGTGAACGCTTAAATACTAGAAAAGAATTTTATTAATCCTTCATGCATTTATACATGCTTCGTGGAAAATATAAACAATGTGTACTCTCTAATCTTGCAAACAAGAATAATTAAAATTATTAGTTTCTTAAATTATATCTTGTTAACAGGTTGAAAACTATAGGAGAAAGTTATAAACTTTCTCACACATAAATAAAATATTAACTACAAGTTATCTCGTCGTTCAGAATGTATTCTAGAAATATTTCATAGGTTACATTGTAATGGAAAAGTTTTCAACTTATGATTAATAGCTCTTACTTAATCCATATTTATAATTATTCTTTTAATATAGTTAGATTATATGAATAACAAACAATTACCAATTAATTCCATGTTTAACAGCTGTTGACTTAGATAACAATCCTTCAGTGTAAGTACCTTGCATGTAACTGAAGTTTAAATAATAGATAGCCAGATACTCAATTTAGACTAAAAGTATCTATGTAACTTCAAAAAGCTGATTAGATGTAAAGGCTTATATATAATCCTTTAATAATACCATTTAATGTTTCTTAGTATAAACACTTCTTTAATATGAAAGCATTTTTAAATACTTAATCCTTCGCTAAAGAGAAACTTAATTCTACAGAAATAAATACATTTCATAGACAATCACTGGGCAAGGTCAATTGCTGCTTATATGAAATTTATTATCTTCTCAAAATAAATTTATAATATCACTACATTTCTTTCGACATTTCAATGCCCAATATAACTTAAGTTTCCATTCCTCCATTTGTAAATGAAAATTTCTTATAATTTTGTATATCTAACTTATAAAAAACAGTTGTAAGCCAAAACCTTGGTGTCCTTTTTATTAGTAGGAGGCTACAGTAAACATAAGCTGCTTAACGTTTTTGAAATATTATTGCGCAAAAAACTTTTACCACATGGAAAAACAGTAATTTACTTTTATAATAATGCAATTAAGGTGGCTAATTTAATTTAGAAAAGTATGGGCGTACAAACAAAAATTAGTTAGGACACTTAATTGTGTAACTCGGTGATCTTTTTATTTTTCATCATGGGAAGAAAGCACGAGAAAGTAGTCAGTTATCTTATAACTAGTGGTAATCGTATTCCGACGAAAGGTATATTTTGTAATATCTCAGATTGAAATAGAAACATTTATCAATTTGAGAAAACGGTTTAGTACCAAATATCTCAGTATTGGACCTTATTTTTACAATTTTATTTTCAATCGAGATAAAATATTATTAAGAGAAAAGATTGACACCTTTTGAAGACATGAAATATAAAACTAAAATCAGTTAAAAAATGTCCCCATACTAATAAACAAAGGTTTGGAAAAACAAAAATAATTATTATTGTAAACTTCTTTATGGGCATAGAATATGAATGTATATAACCCATACACATATATGAACAAATATCATTAATAGCACATATATCAACACACAATAATATAGGACCTTAATCAATTAAATGGATTTAAAGCATTTAAGGAATATTTACGATCTGCGAATAGATTAAGTGATAATGAAACCACAAAGCTTCACTTGGACAGGCTTTAAATATAATTATCTTGACGATAATTCCATAGACTTTACTAGGTTCAATATTTCTAATAATAGTTTTTTTGTATAAACTTTCTATAGTTTATATGTCATCTGATTAGTATTATTTTCATAATGAAAATAATCAAAAATAAATTTTTTTTTTTTAAAAATGAAAAATAAATTTCACTGAGATGAGTTGAAATTTGAAATTCTAATTTCTTCACATCCAAAACTTTATTTTGAATTATATTTATTTTTTTCACATTATTGCTGCTTGTTTGCTGATAGTCTGTAATCCGATTTTGCAATGAAATTACTTCTCCTTTGTTAATATTCACTGTATCTTCTAATCCTGAAAATTTATTTTCCAATATTTCATTTCTTGATTCCTCCTCTTTCTTCTCTATTTTATTTTCCAATTTTCTGTTCTTAATTGTAACTTCATCATCTGCAACTTGATTTTGCAATGCATTAATTTCTTCTTTAATACTACTGGTTATTTTTATAATTTGTATTTCATCCGTGATCTGGGGTAAATTACTTGTGAAATCTATTTCATAATATTGCTTCGACGTTACTGATCCGTTGTTTGGTTTTGGTATGGATTCGGTGGGTCGTTGCTGTGTTGGCCTGCTCCTAAAAAATTCGCCTCTAGTTGATTTAATTTCTCAGTTAATTCCCTTATAATACGATCCTGGTCATCTTCTATATGATGCGCCTCATTTCCAACCGTTCTCATCGATACTGTTTGCGGATACACTTGAGTTTGCTGGTTATTGTGTCGCGCCGATCTCGGTTTATTAAAGTAGTTAAATTGCGATTGAGGATCCCATGGTTGTTGATAATTAATTTGTGGTACAAAATCTTGTATTTGATTATTAGGTTGGGGTTGATTGTAATACGGTTGTTGTTGCCTTCGATTATTAGGATTATAATTATTTCCTTGGTAATTATAAGGTTGAGGCTGATTATGGTTCGGTTGATTGTATACGGTTGTTGTTGCCTTCGATTATGGTTCTGTTGGTAATTCCTTCGGTTATATTGTCTGTTATCGTTATAATTCGGTTGGTAATCTTTCTGTATATTTTCATATTTCCTATCTCTGTAATCCCTTCCGTAAAACCTCTGAACAATATGAGATGCCTCATTCCTAAGTATACTGTTATGTCTGGATAGGAACGTATAAAGGGAAAACACACTCTTTATACCACTATTATATTTAATGAACTGATACACTTTTAATAAATTAGTTACGTTGATTCGTAATGAACTGAACAACTAAGAGAAGGTAACACACGAGAGCGGGATTAGGCTGGCTCACATAATCAATACTGCAATCGATACACAACAGTTTCCCATGCTAATTAGAATAATTAAAAGAATAGACATATTATAGTCTGCGTAAATCAGGTGGTAAATTGAGTTACATAGTCTAGCAGTTTTCCTGGTGGCCTCCGCTTTCTGCCTGATCGTCTCAGAATGGGTTCTGGCTGGACCCTAGGTTGCTCTTGTTGTTGCTGCGGGCGGGTCGATGGTCTTGGACTTGGATCTGGCTGGACGTCTTCTGGAAGATTACTTAATTATGTAGTGAAGCTTCCCAATTTTTTGGATTACAGTTCCGAGTCTCCATGTTGGTTTGCCAGTGTGGGGGTACCACCTTGCTTGTATGCGATCTCCCACGCTTAGTTGACGTGTACTACCCTGAGTGGTGCTGGAAAGAGCTGGTGTTTGTGGAGGTGGTTTCAGCAGATCTAATTGAATCGGTATTCTACGTTGTAGGTACAATTCCGATGGTGATTTCCCACATGCTAGCGGGGTTGACCTGTATCGCATTAAGATTTCTTGGACTTTTCTTTGGAGAGGTAACGTAGAACTAGTCATGGCCTGTAATTTCTGTTTAAAGGTCTGAATATTACGTTCTGCGATTCCGTTGGTGGCGGGATGGCCTGGGGCTATGAACTTTTGTTGAATGCCATGGTGCGTACAGAATTTGAGAAATGTTTCGCTTTTGAATATTGTTGCGTTATCTGAAACTAGGACTCTTGGTAGGCCGTGAGTTGAGAATATATCTTGAAGGTATTGAATGGTTGAATCTGTTGTTGGTGCATTCTTGGAGAAACGGACTTCTAGCCAGCGGGACTTAGCGTTTACTAAAACGAAGAAGTCGTGGTCTTGGAATGGTCCCGCATAGTCCATATGAACCCTATCAAAATTCTCTGAGGGTTCATCCCAGTGATGGATGGGTGCTTTGGGGGGATTTTTTCTAATTCGTACGCATTCCTGACAAGCTCTGACAAGATGTTCAATGTCTTTATCTAGATTTTTCCAGTAAACGTATTGGCGGGATAACTGCTTCATTTTTACAACCCCTGCATGGGTGTGATGAAGTTCATTAAGAACTGCTTGTTGTAAGGACGTTGGAACGACTACTCGTTGTCCTTTAAAAATTATGCCGTTTTGCAGGTAGAATTCTGTGATATTATTTTCGCCATTCAAAAGGTCTGATTTTATTCTGGTTAGTTGCTCATCTCGTGAGGTTTCTTCAGCGAGAGTTTTATAATTGAGCGTATCGTTGGAAATAGTATAAATGGTTTCGTTAGAAGTTAACGAGACTTCTTCTTCAATATTTTGTTCGAGTTGGGAAATATTTTCCTGTATAGAGGATCTTGAAAGGAAATCGGCGTGTACATTTTCTTCTGCCTTTTTATGTTCAATTTGGTAGTCGAAGTTTGTGAGCCAGGTTGCGTAGCGTAGAAGTCTAGCGGACGTCATTGCTGGAATGTGTGCATTCTCGTGCAGAATGTGGGTCAGTGGTCGGTTATTGGTATAAAGGATAAACTTTCTGCCATAAATATAATAATAAAATTTTTTGAGAGCAAAAACGATAGACAAGGCCTCTCTGTCTAGTTGGCTATAGTTCATCTCGGTTTTGGTCAATGAACGTGATGCGAAAGCGATAGGTTTTTCTATGCCATTTATGGTGTGTGAGAGTACTCCCGCTACCCCGGTTGGTGAGGCGTCGCAAGCTACCGAGAGAGGGAGGTCTGGATTGAAAGGTGTTAAGACTCTATCACTAGAAATTTCGTTTTTTAATTGTGTAAAGGCTGATTCACATCTGGAAGACCAGTAGAATTTTTTATGCTTTTGTAAAAGCAGTCTCAATGGATACGATAGTGTTGAAATATTCGGAATAAATTTGGCATAATAGGTCACCATGCCCAAAAACCTCTTGACGTCGTCTTGATTTTCTGGTCTTGGTGGCTTCGTAATGGCCGCGACTTTAGCCGGGTCTTTCGAAATTTTGCCTTGTTCGAATACATAACCTAAGTATTGAATTTTGGTCTTGAATAGCTCACATTTTTCTCTATTGAGGTGCAAATCGAATTCTTGTAGTCTGTCGAGGCAAGCAATCAAATTTTTATAGCAGTCCTCTCTTGTTTTCTCATGAATTATGATGTTATCAAAGTATGTTGTGACCCCTCGTAGGCCTGCTAGGACTTTGTCCATGATAAGATGGAATTCATTTGGCGCGGTTTTGATGCCAAAAGAGAGGCGGTTAACCGTATAGGTTCCTTTTTGGGTAATGATCGTTTGAATCTTTGGGCTTTCTTGGTCGACTGGGACCTGGAGGTATGCTTTAACTAAATCCAGTGAGCAATAATACGTTGAACTATTGAGTGCTGTAAGAAGGTCATCAATTTTTGGTATAGGATAATGTGCGTCCTGAAGTTGAGGGTTTACCCCCACCTTATAATCGACACATAGGCGCACTTTACCATTGGCCTTGGGGACGACTACTAAAGGGGAAGCCCAGTCACTCTCTTGGACTTTCGAGATGATATTTTGCTTTTCAAGTGTCTCGAGTTCTTGCTCTACTTTTGCTTTCAGGGCTTGCGGTACTTCTCTAGCCTTAAAAGCTACGGGTTTTGCGTTGTTTCGTAATTTAAGGGAAATCTTGAAGTTTTTGCAGCAGCCCACAGTTTGTTGAAATATCGCCGGGTATCTGTTAAAGATCACATTTTCGACGTTAACAGGAATTGTTGAATGTATGGAATTATTATTGATTTCCCAACATCAATTTCTTGCAAATCGATGTTTAGGTGTCTGATCCAGGAACGGCCCAGAAGTGGGGAAAACTTATCTGAAACGACGTAAAGTGTCTCTATTGAGTTTATGTCCTTATATTGAACCTCTACTTCTACTACTCCAATGGGTGCGAAAATACCTGAGGTGTAAGAGCGAAATCGGATGCTGGTATTTTGAAGTTTCTTGTTAAGGTTCAGACGATTAAAATTTGATTCATTTAAGAGTGTTTGTCCAGCTCCTGAATCCACTTCAAATTGTTGAATTATATTGTTGATTTTTACTTGAACGACATACTTCTGTGTGTCTTGATCCTGACTGTTAATTTCATATATTGTGTACTGATCATGGAGGAATGAATCTTCTTCTGAGTCTACTGCCTGCACTCCTTTTTTCTCTGACATTAATCTTTTTAGACACACTTTTTCGACATGCCCCAACTTTTCACAGTATTGACATTTTAACTTAGTCGAATCAACTCTGCAATTTTTTGAAATGTGATTATTTTGGGCACATTTTAAACAAAGCCCTTCAATTCCAAGGTGCTTCAAATTAAGGCGTGTGTATCTTGAATTTGATTTATCTTTAGGTTTTGCATTATAGTTATTTTGACTCCTACTTCGTGGTCTCGAAAGTCTATGTACACTGTTTGAATTATTTTCTGTGGGTATATTGAATTGCTGACTTGCCTCATTTGATGCTTCTAGGGTTTGTGCCTTTGAGACAGCGTCAGAAAATGTTTTTGAGTCATCCAAAAGAAGTTGGTGGCGTATGTCTTGGTTAGAGAGGCCTCTGATAAACTGGGAGTGTAAAAAAAGGTCTGCCACAGACTTCTCACATTCACATTTAAAGCTGCACGCAGGGACGAATTTTCGTAATTGGGTGACAAAATCTTGGATAGATTGGTTAGGTGCTTGTTTCTGTGACAAAAATTTATGTCTTTCAACTAAAATATTTTTTTTTTCGGTCAGTTGATCGTCAAGGGTTTTAGTGATTTCATCAAATGTTAATGTATTGAGTTCTTTTGGTGCTACTGATAGTTTGAGCAATTCAAAATATTCAGGGCCAATGCTATTTAAAAGAATCATTTTTGCTGAGGCCTTGTCTGACGATAAGCCTTTTAGGGCAAGAAAGTTATCAAACCTTTCTTTGTATTGTTGAAAAGTTTCCGTGTTTTTATCAAAAGTATCAAACTTACTTACATTATGTTGAGGAAGTGTTGAAGAAGAGCTTTGATGTAAGGATGAGAATTTTTCTAACATAATGGAAAATTGTTGTTGTTGTAGTTGCAAGAACTGGGCGAATTGAGCAGGGTCCATTGTTCCAGGTTGACAATAAAATTTGAGATTAAATATCACTTTTCTCTGTCTTTATCCTCGTCGCCACTTTGTTATGTCTGGATAGGAACGTATAAAGGGAAAACACACTCTTTATACCACTATTATATTTAATGAACTGATACACTTTTAATAAATTAGTTACGTTGATTCGTAATGAACTGAACAACTAAGAGAAGGTAACACACGAATGCGGGATTAGGCTGGCTCACATAATCGATACACAACATATACTGTCTATGTCCTCTTACGTTTTAAATACTAAATGGTAAATAAAATCCGTAAGCATAGGATGTAAGTTCTGTACTGCATGGTGACTGATTTGTTTGTAATAAAATGACATCTCGTCGTCCTTGCTTATAACACTTGCATCAGCATATGTTCGAGCGATGAGATCGCATCTCTTCTCAGTCAGTCTTGAGATGTAAAATATCGGGTTTTCATTATTAAAGGGTTTTGTCACGAGTATTTCGGCTATTAATTGTTCCCTCAATCTAAGAATCCTGATATTTTTGTTTTAAGAAATTGAAGAGTTCCTCTATCGATCGGAAATGTTTATGGAATGTCGCCGTTTCCGCATCCCCTTCAACTTTTTGCGTGGATTGCATTATTATTTTTGCGTTGTTTATTTCATGATAGGCATTATCCGTTTTGCAATACAAATTATATAGAAACTGCACTCCTGTGATATATTTAATTAATTTTTTTGGGTTTCCATCATACGATGAAATTAATTTAAATTTACCAGCGTTTATTTCCATGTTGGTATTCATTGTTTCGTCAAAGTTTCTGTTGGTGTTGAGTCTGTCTGTTATAGACATATATATAAAAAAGAAATATAGAAAAAAATAATTTCGAACCTTGTCTTTCCTTCTTCCTAAGAGGTGTCTGATAGGGTCGAAAGATCATACAAAAAAATATGTTGACCTGAGCTATGTATTTATATACTAGCAACTTCTTTCTCCAGAGTAATTTTGATTCTTCAGAAGATGGATCTTTGATGATCGGTCTCCGAAGAGGTTTCGCAACCACTCTGTTCTTGAAAAGATTCTTCGATGAATTTTTCCACAAAATTGCCCTCAGGTCCCTGTTCGTCGGGTGCCAGTTAAATAATCTTTCACCGGTTATCAGTTTTTAAAGAGCACTTTATTCAGAAGTCTAAACATGGTTTTAAACTAAGACTGGTCTGCACATGGACGAGTCTAAATACTAATAACTTATAACAAAAATAAAAAGAAAGTACGCTAGGAATATAAGAATATGAATTGAATAGGGGCTTGGTCACACTCCGAGAGCCAATATATAGGAGAGGAATGTTGTCATGGATTAGCAATGTTTAGGATTAGTTGAGGTTTCTTAACTATATATGTGGAAATATTTATTTTTAAATCCTGTTTTATCTAGTTTTTTTGTACAATTTATATTATATATGGAACAATATTTCATATTTTAAACAAAATACCATAAATAATAGAATTTGTAAGTAGACGCACATTTCATATCTTTAGTGTTCAGTATCATTAATGGTTGCTTATATTTTCAGGCTGTTTAGAACGAATGACTGCAACTCAAACTGAAGCTAGTCATTTGATAAGTAGTGACAGAACAACTGCAGTAAAATTAACTGTTAACGTAGGCGAGAAGCCTCTCAAGTGTACATATTGCAGATATGTAGCAGTTACAGCTAGTGACTTAAAAATGCACATAACCTATGTTCACGATAGAAAGCAGTTTCTTAATTCCCGTTCAAATAACTGTTATAATGCTGCAAAAGGTAGAAGTTTGGAAAGAGGTCTAACATCCATGCTTAAAGGCCTCAAACTGAATGAAGGAGAGAAACCTCACAATTGTACCCATTGCAGTTATAAAGGAGCTACAGCTTCTGATTTTAAAATACACATAGTGGATGTTTATAAATCAAAGAAGCCTCGCAATCGCCTTTGTGAAACTGCAAAAGCTAGTGGTTCGGGCAGTGCTGTAACACCCATGTACAGAGACCTCAAAATAAATACAAAAGAGAATCCTTACGTTTGTATGCAATGCCGTTATAAAGCAGATATACCTGCTGAATCGGATATCCCTTACACGTGTCGATATTACAGTTTTAAAGCACTTACACCTGTTGATTTTAAAGCACTTACACCTGTCGATTTTAGAGCACATGTATATGATTGTCACAAAGCTCACCAGTGTACACATTGTAATTATACGTCTTCAGCTAGTCTTATGAAAAAAACATGTAACAGTTGTTCACAAAGACTTGAACCCTATCAAAATGTATGTTTATAAATCAAAGAAGCCTCGCAATCGCCTTTGTAAAACTGCAAAAGCCTAATAGTTCGGGCAGTGCTGTAACAGCCATGTTGGGAGGATGGTGCTAAAAATAAAAGTATTCCTATAGAAGCTAATGGCTAATAGAAATAATTCAATAAAACTTAGTAAATCAATGAAGTGGGAATGATTAGTAAGATAGCTGAAACCTTATTTGTGTGATACTGCAATTTTAACTAATTTTTTCTTAGGCATCATATAGGAAATTAATACATATGTTTATCTTGCCTAAGCTATAAATAGACTATCTTGTTGTCTAGTATAAAAAAATCAGTTTGGCACATGTATAAACAAATATTATAATTGATCCCTAGCTAAATATGTGTTTCTTTAAATTAACACACATCCTATTATATTTATTTCACATTATCTTTGTTATTAACTTTTGATTATTTTGTTTTTAGACTATTGACAATATGCTCATCTCAAGATACCATTAAGATTAAACGAAGCACTGGACAAGACTGGATTTTTATTATTATAGAATGCTCAATATCTGTTTTAGTAATTTCTAAAACTTTTCTTTGTTATTATTTATAAAAATTATATTTAGTTTTAGAATACCCGACTATTTTATTTATCCATATCCATTTCTAATTATTGTGTTTATACACATTATTGTAAGCATTGGTTGCTTATAACTAAAATTAGGCAATTAGTGTCTAGGCCCCACTTTTTGCATTGGATTGTAACTGGTTACTATAACTGTGCCTGCGCTCATTTTTAATTTTAATAAAAAAAACTCCTTGTTATCAATTATCAAGAGTACCTGTTAATCACAATTCTAATACAAATACTTCAACATATTGCTAACAAATCTATCTTTATATATATTATAACGTTATTTGGAATTTAAATTTTGTTTGGGACTTCTGTCTCACCGATTAAAAGCACATAAGATTCAACACGCTCGATGTCACACTCGTAAAGGTCTCTCCCCCCCCCCTCCACCCCGAAAGGTTAATGATTTTTTTTTTTACGATTAATAAGAAACGAGATCCTTGATCCTTCCAGCCACTAAAAAGTATAGAGTGGCCCATCAGCCTCCTCCCAGTCAACACCCTGGATAGCACAATGGAGACTTACATCATAGTTAAGACGTATGACGTCTCTGCTTTTGGCAGTTCAGTGGCACTTTGTGGTGAGGGAACTGCAGGAACTAGAGACCCTCCCAGGAACCTCATGAACTAGTGGGCCGCTACCTCAACCAACGTAGGGTGGTCATCTCAGAGAATATGAGGTGAAAGCATCTGTGGAGCAAGACTGTCCCCAGGAGTCAGTGTTTGGGTCTGCCATCTCTAAATTAGCGTTTAACAAGTTCCTAATGACCCTGGACCACTGCGGAATCCCTGCAGTGGCCTATGTTGTTGTTGTCAACCATAATGGCAAACTATCAACCAGAGGTCGGAATAAGAACCACGCCTTCGGTACCTAAATGGAAGCATGGTACTACTCAAGGAAGTAGACCATGGTTGTGAAGAAGACTACTTGCAACACAGATAAGATGGAAGATGCCTGGCCAAGCTCACCCAATTTGCTTGGATATAGGGGGAGGGCATGGGAAGTTACCTACAGGAGTAGCCTGGGTAAAAAAACTGTATCTTTTGCCCTAAATCAAGTGACTGGTGGGTTCAGTCATGAATAGTACCACCAGGATAGGAGGCATAATGTGGTGTATCAGGTTCCTAGGAACCTCTACTAAGTGTTGGGAACCCTTAGATTTACCTGCCATTAGTGGCCGAGACATCTCAATAAGAGTGAGAAACATAACCCAGCAAGTGCTATAGTTAACAATTAATATCAGCTCGAACGCTTGTTGGTATTGACCTAGTCTGTCGAAAACGTGCAGTTATAAAATAAGAAAGCTGTGGAGAGGCAGAAATTCTTTTATCTTAACATACACTGGCATCACATCAACGGTCTTTAACTTTAACTGCCTGCTGAATAACATATTGGGGTGTAATTATGTTAGTTTGTTTACAGGGATTAAAACCATTATGTACTCCAATTGTAACATGGTTTTCTACATTATATTGTTGCTATTTGCTGACATAACAACAATATTTATTTACCTGTTCAAAAAATTATTTGTCTTTACTAAAAAGAGGGTGGACGAAAGGATGCACACTTGCCTTGCCAGAACCCTGTGTCAGTGAAGAATCTGTATGTACTTCACACACAGCATATGGTAAGACCATATAAATTTCTGAAAAACCCAAATAAACTTAACTGATAATCCCTGATTTTGAAGCTAACAAAGTAAAGCTTCTCTCTCTCTCACTAACATTAAGTGAGGTTTTATATCAATTTTTTACCCTAAACTTAAATTTAATGATACTCAACAGTATAAATAAATTGTCAATGGTTTTTCTATAGTATGTAGTCAGTCCTTTTGAAACCCAGAATAAAATTTAAGCAGAATATTATTCTATCAACCTAAGCCCACAGACCTCAAAGGACAAGGAAGCAAATAGCTTTTCAATTGTATTTATGAAAACATTCCTACAACGTTTATCGAAATCTTCGAGCTTCAGGGGCTACAAATAAAGCTACCCCACAAGAAATAAAACATAAATTAAAGGCACAATACTTTGGAACAAAGTTTTAATTATTTACACACTTGATATTCTGCAATACTAATGAAGCAATCTGGTTTAACAATTAGTTCTAGTATGAAAGTATATTTTCTCTACTGGTTTATGCACTACAAACCAATTCTGCAAGTTTTATTTTGTAAGGATTTACTTCTGACTAAAATGGTAGTTATTTAGGATAGCTAAAATTGAAAAAGGGAGATCCTCTACTTCCATTCATGTACTCATCGACCGTCTTTTCTCTGTATATCTGTCTCTAGTGGTAGATAGGTTGAAAACAAAAACAAATAAAACTCCACATTTTCGCCAAAAATAATCATTAGATGTTTATTTATGAAGAGAAAACTTAATCATTGAGTGGGAACAGTTTTTAATTAACTAGTTGTTGACAGGGAAGGTTCACTTATTGTTTCTCGACACCAACCAAACGGGTATCACAGTACAATTATTAAATTATCATTATTATTCAAAAACAGTCTTAATTTTGTAATAAAAATTACATTCAAACAAGATTGAAAAATTAAAAACAAGAAATGAAACTCTATAAAACTGAAAACTCAAGGGTGCCCCCCCCTACATAATAGTACAAAACGTCACAGTTAAGACGCGTGACGACTCTGCTTTTGACAGAGTCGAGTATGTTCAACCTTTTCCAGAATAAATAGCTCCAGTGGACTCTCTCTCACCACTGCGCCGAGATCAGCTACACCTCAGCCGAGCTCTCCCACACTCCTCAATTCCTTCACCCAACCTTCAAATAAGTCCCTCCTATTAAAAAGATCCTATTTATACCGATAATTTTCATCTTATTTGTCCCCATTCCTCTATTTTCAAATTAGGAGCTTTGAAAGGGGAAAAAAGATAATTAACTTACACATTATATAAAATGTAGCTAAGCTACAGTAAATTTAATTAGCACGATGTGCATTTATTATGTCAAGATTCCATATAATGGAATCTGTAACCCACTCTGTGTACTTTGAATAAAGGGTTTAAAAAAAATCTAACCGACCTGCACCCGTTGCTTGCTACGCAGTTGGTAGGTGAGTTCATTCGCCGGAAACACATCAAGTTTTTTTACTCCTGGCAGCTTCTCACAAACCCAGTGTTTAACATTACGACCCCACCACCCTTCCCGCATCTATGGCAACAGATGTCGGGGAAAATTAGGTTAAGAAAAAATAGTTTGTTAGATGCAAGTTAGTTTTGAGTTTTTATAATTCATAAGGCGAGTCTTATCACCTTTGTACATTTATTGTACACGTATCTCAGAACATCTCCAATGATCGTTATCGCAATATATTACTAATATTTAGTAATACAAATTATATAATGTAACTACAGTACATGTAAATTTACTGTATAATGTAAATAGATTCGTGGTCAGAATTTATATTCGACTTGTATAATTTTATAACCAAGGGGTATGGGGGAAAAAATCTGTCTCAATGCACTTACTGCCTGGGTATAAAAATGGATAGGCACCTCTATGTCTCCACCCATTTCATCGGCCAGCTCTGCTGTACGGTGCCCCACAATATATACTCGCCAATACAGGTAAAAGTCTGCAGCAATTTCAGAATGGGATCATGAGAAAAGTGGTCAGAAATACCTCTCAAGAAGTTAACAACACCGATCTGCACCCGTTGCTTGGGGTGCCGTCGATGGATGACTTCATCCACCGGAGAAATCAGTACGAACGAAGTCTTACCAGCTCACACACCTGATGACATCCTCCAATCTCTCTCTGGGCCTCGAGCTCATACTATACAAAAGCATACTCAGGCCGGCCCTGCTGAACGGTGCACCGCTTTTTAGTCATTTGACTTTTATCAATTTCTTTGACTACATACCTCACCAACCCCGTGTTCAACGTGGTTTCCCCATCGATGGCAGCAGGCAGTTGGGGCAGGAACGCTTTCGGTTTAGGATAATTTGTAAGTCAGTCGTAAGATAGTTTGAGGTCCTTTGTATGTAATCCGTAGGTGAGCTTCATCGCCCGGTCCAGAAACTGCTACAGACAAGAGGAGTCTCCCTGATAGAGTACCATGATAACAGTCTATACGGCACATCAGCTTATGCATTTTGGAACACTACTACCTTGTGACAACAACTGTAGTCTGGATCATTCCGTTATTCTGTGGTAGAACTGTTCTTGGACTAATTTCCCTCAAGCTTCTCTCAAAGCTCTTAACTTAAAGCTTTCATCCTTTAACATTTTCCAATGATGAGCTTACTTTGCCAGATCTTAAAAGTGTTAGATTCCATCTTGCAGTTTCGGTGAGGTCTAAAGATTCGCTTTGCACCAGCTTCTTCACCTACCTCTATGCTAGCATTCTCTATGGTGCGGTTCAGGAAGCTTCTACTGTCATCAATTCGCAAGTCACCTCTTCCCCCTGCCGGTAATAAGCAAAACATTAATATTTTAGTTGGGATTATATGTAAGTTTATTATCACATCCTCTTAAAAATAATATTTATACTGATTTTAGTACCTACAGGGGTGAAATGGCATTGTTCATTTGATTTTGAGTGCAAGATAGCAGGTAGAGTTAATTTAATTCCTATTGCCTGTGTTTATTTAATAACTGGAGTGATGGAAGCTAAGCAATGAAGCAGGGAGTATTAACCACTCTTTTTGTGGTTAAAGAATTAATGAATTAGAATAGTTTTTTTTAGATGTGCACATACAGTTTAACTTTTTATCTGTGGATGACCAGTTTTTAATTGATACTAAAATATCAAGAAATACTTCACCAGTGATATGTCAGTGCTATTGAAACTGTGCCAAGTACAAAACCAAATGTCTGGCTATAACTCCGGGTTTCCTGTGGTACCATCTAACACTTGCCAATAATGTTTTAACTCCAGATTTAGGGTGTGGAGTTTACATTAATTTGTTAGTAGCTGCCTTATTTTAACATTGATGCAATATTAATTCAGTAGATTCTTCATTGATGTTTTCTTTGAAAATAAATTGGAAATTTCTATAGTTCTTAACCATGTTAAACAAGTGGTCCCGTTAATTTACAAGTACCTATTTATTTAAGGGCTGCTATTACCTTGTAATATAAGTAATAAGTGTCGAGGATGTATTATTGTTGATGCGACTTATTTTTTTATTTATTGGAAAAGTACCCTTTTCCAAGTGGTATATCAAACAGTTTTTTTAGATAACAGTATTAAACATTCCTAGTGCTACTTACAATGTAGAAGAAAAATTTTGTATGATTATGGACAGACTTTCGAATCATGAAGTTTCTGGTGCTTCTCAATGGAAGTTCTTTTCAGGCATCGCCTATCTGCAGGGGAATTTCTAATAATTTAGCTATACATTTTTTTCAATTTGAGGGTTGAAGTTTATCTAAGATTGAAATGCTATGCTGGTTGTGCAGCCAAAATATAGGCTAAAATCATCAAATTTGAACAACTTTTAATACATTTATTTGCAATAGTTGTAAAATATCATTTTTTTTAATCTAATATTTAAGAAAGACAGTTATAACCTATTACTTCTTAATTATAATTTTCTAATTTTTAGAAAGTGGTGGCAAACTGACTTCTGACCTAACACCCTCATCATCAGATCAGATCCCTGTTTTCATCAATGTTAATCTTGTATCAGACAGGTATATATTTCTACTTGCGTTTTTATTCTATTATTTCTTGAGAATTACAAATTATTTTGTTACAAGAACAATTGGCTAGTTGGGTAATGCAAAGAAGAACTAAGGAGATTATCTGGTATTACGGTTTTTTATCAATCATTAATGTAAAAGAGTTTATAATGTTGGAGACATGTTTGCGTGGCTTGAGAAAAGTTATAGTGTAGGATGCCATTCTCTAGAAAACCTCCAACTCATTTTTTCAGCGAGATCATTTAGTAAGCATAGGCAGGAGACACGACTTCATTGCTGCAAGTAAAGAAACTATAGATATAGTTTTAAATTTTGTAATAAAGTCTGTATGGATAAAATCAATGTTTTTATCTTGACCTCTGAAAAAAATGGTTTTAGAGTGGTGACTGGGTAAGCACTAATCTGCGAGGAGACAGTTTGGAGTATAGTTGAGTTCCTCAATAGCCTCGAATGGTTGGCACATCTTCTTTAACGCCTGCCTTTGGCTGGCAATACTAACTTTATTGTGGCTTTTTTATCACTCTTTCATGGGAATTCTTGAGGAAGTGCAACTTCTTGGGCCTTGTTTCAATTTTCTATCACCAGACCTATACTTGTGTAAGATCTACTGCAGGCTATTAAGTGTACCACTGACAATATTATTATCCAGTAGGAACTTGTCTAGGAAAAAATCTGCTCATATTGTTCTGACATGGCTATACATTGCCTTGCATTCTCATGACAAAAATCAGAAAACAATTGCTTTCATAGTTCACAATCCATAATGTATAATTTTAACAATCATAAATAGCAGTTATGAAAATTTAGGCATCCCCCTAGTGCACAAATTTTTAAATTCTGAAGCTGATCTGTTATTTTCTCTTTGGAATTGAAATAAAATACATTGTGTCGAATGTACTGGCTGCCAACTTCATTCTCAATACCACAAAATCTTACTTATTAAATGTATTTCTCGTAAAATATACATGAGAACCTAAATTTTTGTTATGTTTCAGAGATCACATATTCATGGGAAATATCGTAAGAATAGTAAAGATATGATTGGCAAATTAAAATTTTAAATTAGATTCTCGAAAACGTTTTGACAGTTTTATAGATACATTTTTTTGGGGTCAAATATATACTTACTTCTTCAAAGCAGTAGTGGTTATAAGGTAATTTTCCTCACGATAACTAAATGGGCTCATCTGTAACATATAGTGTATACTTTTGGACCATTGCAATATATTGGTTGGTTATAATAATTCCTAACGATGAATCAACATTATAATCACTCAACTAAGTAAAAACTTATGTTTTGCCCAAAGCTTGAAGATCATGAAACTCTGGCTGACATGGGCACGCCATACGAGGTTCTTGTCCGGATCAGAGTGGAGTTGAAAATTGATGGAGAAAGTAAAGAATGAACATTATTGATACGTGCAGACCACCTATCGAAGAGGATATAGTTTAAATCTGACAAGGTACTCCTAGTATTTTACATTATTCATATTAGTTAAAATTATTATTATTATTGTATTTTTGACCTCTGAGATAATGTTTTGGTACCTAAGAGGAATATTTATGATTCAGTAAGTAAACATGTACATTCAGTCAGACAAAAGGAACTGTAACTAAAATAAGCCTTATTAATTCTTAATTAATAATACTCATTATAACAAGTAAATTTAAGTTTGCAATATGCGTATAGTTTCAGAGGTATAATAATTTTACAAAAGTGCATAAAGCGAACATAAAATCTCATCAAAAATAACCTAAAAATGTAAGGGAAAAATTATACTTAACATAATATTATTATTAGTTCCTTGATTTGATAAAATATCAAAGAAATTCTCTTATATAAAATCTATCAAAAATATAGTATATGGCACAGTACAGTATTCGATATGGCATTATTAAGATATACAGCATGAAATGGAAATTACTATTATCAGTCCTTAGTTTTAATGAATTTAAATTATGCATACAAATTAAAATAGCATTTTCGTATTAAATTAATATTAGTATGGTTTATATTTATAACATGGGTGAACGCTTAAATACTAGAAAAGAATTTTATTAATCCTTCATGCATTTATACAGGCTTCGTGGAAAATATAAACAATGCGTACTCTCTAATCTTGCAAACAAGAATAATTAAAATTATTAGTTTCTTAAATTATATCTTGTTAACAGGTTGAAAACTATAGGAGAAAGTTACAAACTTTCTCACACATAAATAAAATATTAACTACAAGTTATCTCGTCACTCTGAATGTATTCTAGAAATATTTCATAGGTTACATTGTAATGGAAAAGTTTTCAACTTATGATTAATAGCTCTTACTTAATCCATATTTATAATTATTCTTTTAATATAGTTAGATTATATGAATAACAAACAATTAACAATTAATTCCATGTTTAACAGCTGTTGACTTAGATAACAATCCTTCAGTGTAAGTACCTTGCATGTAACTGATAATAAACTGAGAATATAAGTTGTGAACCGTATGTGAAAATTTCTGTCCCGTTGGCTGCAAATAATTTAAAATCAGAACCCTTTTCTTTCCTGTTGTTTTTGGCGGAATGACTGACACATCAGCTCCACTATCCACCAAAAAGGTCTGTTCGCTGTTTCGATCCGTGATGAACAGTCTGTATGTGCGGCCAAAAGGAATTTCAGCAACAGTTGTGGTCGCTACATCTGCTTCTGCTTGTAGTTTCCCTGCTTTTCAGATTTTCCGTGGTCTGTTTCCCACTGGCATGGAGTTTTACATTTATCTGATCGACATTTTGGTCCAAATCTAAAATGAAAATAGCAATATTTTCCACCATCTCTATACCTACCTCGGCTTTGACTCCTCCTTCGAATTCGGCGAGGTGCTGTGCTGGTATCTCGAGACCTACCAAGACGTTTGATCTCTTGATCCATAGCCTCTAACTTAGCAATCAATCGAGGAAACGAAAAAGGGTCTGGAGCGTTGGGTTTTGGTTCACGAACCTCTTCCATCATATTCTGTGGTCGGATCTCCCAAATTCGGTCTCCAATATCCGCCAGTTTATCTAAATCTCCGTCAGTAATAGTTAAAATGCTTCTGATTTGACTCGGAAGCTTATCAAGCCAGAGAGTTTTAATCAATTTATCAGAAACTTCCGACGTAGCTAGCCCTTTCATGTTTCTAAGAAGCTGACTTGGTTTCATGTCACCAATGTCCAAGCCACTGATTAATTTGCGGATCTGAGGATCTTCACTTTCTCTATAAATATTGAATAATCTTTCTTTGGCTCTTGTATACTTGTCTTTTTCCTCCGATTTTACTAAGTCCCAAATATTTTCAACTGTTTTTAAATCCAACTGAGCTATCAAGTAATTAAATTTTCTCTCTTCCCGGGTTACATTTGAAAGCTCAAACTGGGCCTCGGCTTGGCAAAACCATATTTCGGGCCTTTCCACCCAGAACGGGGGCAATTTTATAGCTACCCTGTCTACATGTAAATTGGGCTTGGTCACTATGTTCTTACCTTTTTCGTCATCATCACCATTTTCGCTTCCGTTCTGCGACATCGTGAACGTCGGGTTCACCAATTGTTGCTCTCTTTATACTT
Organism: Acanthosoma haemorrhoidale; assembly: GCA_930367205.1. NCBI lineage: Eukaryota > Metazoa > Arthropoda > Insecta > Hemiptera > Acanthosomatidae > Acanthosoma > Acanthosoma haemorrhoidale. Next base: position 56,211,579 of record OV884009.1, on the reverse strand, counting down.
TGAGCACAAGGTTTTAGCCAAAAAAAAAAGAAACACTTCACTGTGAAACTTTTGTATTCTCCATTAAGTTTTTTTCACTATAACCCCTCTTTAACCTCCTCACTCACTCATGTCAATCCATATATTTAATCATTGATAAATCGATATTTTTAATAATAGTTATTAATTTTATTGTTATTCTATTGTTACCCTACAGCTCTTACTTAATCCATATTTATAATTATTCTTTTAATATAGTTAGATTATATGAATAACAAACAATTAACAATTAATTCCATGTTTAACAGCTGTTGACTTAGATAACAATTCTTCAGTGTAAGTACCTTGCATGTAACTGAAGTTTAAATAATGGATAGTCAGATACTAAATTTAGACTAAAAGTAACTATTTAACTTCAAAAAGCTGATTAGATATAAAGGCTTATATATAATCCTTTAATAATACCATTTAATGTTTCTTAGTATAAACACTTCTTTAATATGAAAGCATTTTTAAATACTTAATCCTTCGCTAAAGAGAAACTTAATTCTACAGAAATAAATACATTTCATAGACAATCACTGGGCAAGGTCAATTGCTGCTTATATGAAATTTATTATCTTCTCTTTGGAAAATAATAATTGGCCATTATTCTCATAAACTTCAGTTCACCGATAAAAAAAAAATTAAATACAAATAAAACAATAATATCACTACATTTCTTTCGACATTTTAATGCCCAATATAACTTAAGTTTCCATTCCTCCATTTGTAAATGAAAATTTCTTATAATTTTGTATATCTAACGTATAAAAAACAGTTGTAAGCCAAAACCTTGGTGTCCTTTACATTAGTAGGAGGCTACAGTAAACATAAGCTGCTTAACGTTTTTGAAATATTATTGCCCAAAAAACTTTTACCACATGGAAAAACAGTAATTTACTTTTATAATATTGCAATTAAGGTGGCTAATTTAATTTAGAAAAGTATGGGAGTACAAACAAAAATTAGTTAGGACACTTAATTGTGTAACTCGGCGATCTTTTTATTTTTCATCATGGGAAGAAAGCACGAGAAAGTTTGTCAATTATCTTATAACTAGTGGTAATCGTATTCCGACAAAAGGTATACTTTGTAATATCTCAGATAGAAATAGAAACATTTATCAATTTGAGAAAACGGTTTAGTACCAAATATCTCAGTATTGGACCTTATTTTTACAATTTTATTTTCAATCGAGATAAAATATTATTAAGAGAAAAGATTGACACCTTTTAAAGACATGAAATATAAAACTAAAATCAGTTAAAAAATGTCCCCATACTAATAAACAAAGGTTTGGAAAAACAAAAATAATTATTATTGTAAACTTCTTTATGGGCATAGAATATGAATGTATATAACCCATACACATATATGAACAAATATCATTAATAGCACATATATCAACACACAATATTATAGGACCTTAATCAATTAAATGGATTTAAAAAATTTAAGGAATATTTACGATCTGCGAATAGATTAAGTGATAATGAAACCACAAAGCTTCACTTGGACAGGCTTTAAATAGAATTATCTTGGCGATAATTCCATAGACTTTACTAGGTTCAATATTTCTAATAATAGTTTTTTTGTATAAACTTTCTATAGTTTATATGTCATCCGATTAGTATTATTTTCATAATGAAAATAATAAAAAATAAAATTTTTTGTTTTAAAAAATGAAAAATAAATTTCACTGAGATGAGTTGAAATTTGAAATTCTAATTTCTTCACATCCAAAACTTTATTTTGAATTATATTTATTTTTTTCACATTATTGCTGCTTGTTTGCTGATAGTCTGTAATCCGATTTTGCAATGAAATTACTTCTCCTTTGTTAATATTTATTGTATCTTCTAATTCTGAAAATTTATTTTCCAATATTTCATTTCTTGATTCTTCCTCTTCCTTCTCTATTTTATTTTCCAATTTTCTGTTCTTAATTGTAACTTCATCATCTGCAACTTGATTTTGCAATGCATTAATTTCTTCTTTAATACTACTGGTTATTTTTATAATTTGTATTTCATCCGTGATCTGGGGTAAATTACTTGTGAAATCTATTTCATAATATTGCTTCGACGTTACTGATCCGTTGTTTGGTTTTGGTATGGATTCGGTGGGTCGTTGCTGTGTTGGCCTGCTCCGAAAAAATTCGCCTCTAGTTGATTTAATCTCTCTGTTAATTCCCTTATAATACGATTCTGGTCATCTTCTATATGATGCGCCTCATTTCCAACCGTTCTCATCGATACTGTTTGCGGATACGCTTGAGTTTGCTGGTTATTGTGTTGCGCTGATCTCGGTTTATTAAAGTAGTTAAATTGCGATTGAGGATCCCATGGTTGTTGATAATTAATTTGTGGTACAAAATCTTGTATTTGATAAATAGATTAGGTTGGGGTTGATTGTAATACGGTTGTTGTTGCCTTCGATTATGGTTCTGTTGGTAATTCCTTCGGTTATATTATCTGTACTGCGTGGTGACTGATTTGTTTGTAATAAAATGACATCTCGTCGTCCTTGCTTATAACACTTGCATCAGCATATGTTCTAGCGATGAGATCGCATCTCTTCTCAGTCAGTCTTGAGATGTACAATATCGGGTTTTCATTATTAAAGGGTTTTGTCACGAGTATTTCGGCTATTCATTGTTCCCTCAATCTAAGAATCCTGATATTTTCGTTTTAAGAAATTGAAGAGTTCCTCTATCGATCGGAAATGTTTATCGAATGTCGCCGTTTCCGCATCCCCTTCAACTTTTTGCGTGGATTGCATTATTATTTTCGCCTTGTTTATTTCATGATAGGCATTATCCGTTTTGCAATACAAATTATATAGAAACTGCACTCCTGTGATATATTTAATTAATTTTTTTGGGTTTCCATCATACGATGAAATTAATTTAAATTCACTAGCGTTTATTTCCATGTTGGTATTCATTGTTTCGTCAAAGTTTCTGTTGGTGTTGAGTCTGTCTGTTATAGACATATATATAAAAAATAAATATAGAAAAAAACAATTTCGAACCTTGTCTTTCCTTCTTCCTAAGAGGTGTCTGATAGCGTCGAAAGATCATACAAAAAAAGATATTGACCTGAGCTATGTATTTATATACTAGCAACTTCTTTCTCCAGAGTAATTTTGATTCTTCAGAAGATGGATCTTTGATGATCGGTCTCCGAAGAGGTTTCGCAACCACTCTATTCTTGAAAAGATTCTTCGATGAATTTTTCCACAAAATTGCCCTCAGGTCCCTGTTCGCCGGGTGCCAGTTAAATAATCTTTCACCGGTTATCAGTTTTTAAAAAGCACTTTATTCAGAAGTCTAAACAAGGTTTTAAACTAAGACTGGTCTGCACATGGACGAGTCTAAATACTAATAACTTATAACAAAAATAAAATGAAAGTACGCTAGGAATATAAGAATATGAATTGAATAGGGGCTTGGTCACACTCCGAGAGCCAATATATAGGAGAGGAATGTTGTCATGGATTAGCAATGTTTAGGATTAGTTGAGGTTTCTTAACTATATATGTGGAAATATTTATTTTTAAATTCTGTTTTATCTAGTGTTTTTGTACAATTTATATTATATATTGAACAATATTTCATATTTTAAATAAAATACCATAAATAATAGAATTTGCAAGTAGACGCACATTTCATTTCTTTAGTGTTCAGTATCATTAATGGTTTCTTATATTTTCAGGCTGTTTAGAACGAATGACTGCAACTCAAACTGAAGCTAGTCATTTGATAAATAGTGACAGAACAACTGCAGTAACATTAACTGTTAACGTAGGCGAAAAGCCTCTCAAGTGTACGTATTGCAGATATGTAGCAGCTACAGCTGGTGACTTAAAAATGCACATAACCTATGTTCACGATAGAAAGCAGTTTCTTAATTCCCATTCAAATAACTGTTATAATGCTGCAAAAGGTAGAAGTTTCGAAAGAGGTCTAACATCCATGCTTAAAGGCCTCAAACTGAATGAAGGAGAGAAGCCTCACAATTGTATCCATTGCAGTTATAAAGGAGCTACAGCTTCTGATTTTAAAATACACATAGTGGATGTTTATAAATCAAAGAAGCCTCGCAATCGCCTTTGTGAAACTGTAAAAGATAGTGGTTCGGGCAGTGCTGTAACACCCATGTACAGAGACCTCAAAATAAATACAAAAGAGAATCCTTACGTTTGTATGCAACGCCGTTATAAAGCAGATAGAGCTGCTGAATCGGATATACCCCTTACACATCTCCATATTGCGGTTTTAAAGAACTTACACCTGTTGGTTGCTAGAAGTTTGGAAGGAAAAGTCACATCCATGCTTGAAGACCTGAAACTAAATTAGTGTTTTCAGTGCAGTGATTATGGACACCTTTGTTATAAGAAAATCACATTAGTGAATGATACCTCTAGATAGATTCCAATGATATAACTTATAGGCTATGGATTTGTGTACACTTAATTTACATTATGTTTTTTTATTAGTTTTCGAAAATAAACCCACTTCCTGTTATTATTGTCTTATTTGTATGATTCCTCCACCATTCTACGATTAAAGGAATTATATTATGCTCCGCAGTCCTTTTTGTTTGCTTTTTATTAAATTTATGATTTATGATAAGAATTGCAGACGTTGCCATAGCTTTCCACTTTGCAGCTCGATTAATAGATTCAAAGGCTTTCTTGAAGTCGAGAAACACTGATTACAAAGGTGCTCAGGTGTGTACAAACAATTTGAGTGTTCAATGATATGCTTTACCGTGTTTACTAGATCAATGCATGAATTTTTCTTTCTGAAAGCTTTTGCCCTCTTCTATGGAGGTGACCGATTTGATCCTTTAGGATTATGCGGGACGATATTCTTCCTGTTGTGGAAAGCAGCATTACAGCTCTCCAAATGTCTCAAACAGACGAATTTTCTTATTCCATCCTCATACGGATGAGCTTATTTTATCAGATCTAAGGGCTCAATCACATTGAAATGCATTGCCTGAATTATTTTGGCAAGTTCTGGTTGCTATATTTATAGAAGTATTGTAATCGATTGATTCATCTGAGTTTTCATCATCCTGATTTTCTTCTCCACATACAGTTTATTTCCTCCTGAAAATGCTCTCTCCGCGTTTGAATCTGTTCTATTTCAAAAGTACCATAACCTCCGCATTTCCTGTTCACTGACTTTTCTCCATGGTTCTTAATTGTGATGCGGTAGAGTTTAGGAGTGTCCCCTCTCTCGGATGCTTCCTCTTATCTATCTCTCCTGAAACTTTGTTTGATATCATGGTGCTTTTAATTATATTCCCTAAATGCCTTCTCCTTTCCTGCTATTGAGTTAGCATTATTTTTAATCAGTTTCAATGCCTTTCTCTCTTCTATATTCTATGTTTCACATTCATTTTTAATATTTAAAGCTTTGGATGTATTCTACTTTTTAAAATATGTATGAGTATATAATAAGTAAATATAGACACTATCTCCAGCACACGATCGTACATTGTGACTTCATAAAAATGAGTTTCCGGAGAACATCATTAATAGCCAGTCCACAATCTGCCTGTATAGTGTTGCTCCATTTCGAAAGATAGTAACACAAAAATATATTTCAAAAAATAGCTCTGAGAACCAGCAATAAAAAGTGCCTGTCATTTTGAGCAGAGTATTAAATTAAAGATCCCGTTTCCCTAATCAATAATAAGTTATGTTTGCTTTTTTATTTTTGAACTATAATCAGACAAAGTTGTTAGAACTGTGTTTGCAATTTTAACTCGGTCTCTGTTTTACAGAGTGAGGTTTATATATACGTTTGTTTAATAGAATGCCCCCAAAATAAGACCAGCACTATGGTAAATTATTACGTGTTAATTAATATTACTCAATAGTTGAAAATATCCCATCATATTGATTAAGAGTATCAAATTAATGATCTTAGTACCGATAATTTGTATTATTTTTTGTACTTTAATTATATAAGTTCTTTAAACTAGTTAGTAAAACTGTGTTCACGGATCTCAACAACCGGTTAATTTTGTTAGAGGCATGACATTTTGCATGTTAGTTCCATTTGTTGGGAGGATGGTGCTAAAAATAAAAGTAATCTTATAGAAGCTAATGGCTAATATAAATAATTCAATAAAACTTAGTAAATCAATGAAGTGGGAATGATTAGTAAGATAGCTGAAACCTTATTTGTGTGATACTGCAATTTTAACTAATTTTTTCTTAGGCATCATATAGGAAATTAATACATATGCTTATCTTGCCTAAGCTATAAATAGACTATCTTGTTGTCTAGTATAAAAAAAATCAGTTTGGCACATGTATAAACAAATATTATAATTGATCCCTAGCTAAATATGTGTTTCTTTAAATTAACACACATCCTATTATATTTATTTCACATTATCTTTGTTATTAACTTTTGATTATTTTGTTTTTAGACTATTGACAATATGCTCATCTCAAGATACCATTAAGATTAAAAGAAGCACTGGACAAGAGTGGATTTTTATTATTTTAGAATGTTCAATATCTGTTTTAGTAATTTCTAAAAATTTTTTTGTTATTGTTTATAAAAATTATATTTAGTTTTAGAATACTGGACTATTTTCTTTATCCATATCCATTTCTAATTATAGTGTTTATACACAATATTGTAAGCATTGGTTGCTTATAACTAAAATTAGGTAATTAGTGTCTAGGCCCCACTTTTTGCATTGGATTGTAACTGGTTACTATAACTGTGCCTGCGGACATTTTTAATTTTAATAAAAAAAACAGCTTTTTATCAATCATCAAGAGTACCTGTTAATTACAATTCTAATACAAATACTTCAACATATTGCTAACAAATCTATCTTTATATATATTATAACGTTATTTGGAATTTAAAATTTGTTTGGGACTTTTGTCTCACCGATAAGAAGCACATAAGATTCAACGCGCTCGATGTCACAGTCGTTAAGGTCTCTCCCCCCACCCCCTGAAAGGTTAACAATTTTTTTTTTTTTTTACGATTAATAAGAAACGAGATCCTCGATCCTTCCAGCCACCAAAAAGTATAGAGTGGCCCATCAGCCTCCTCCCAGTCAACACTCTGGATAGCACAATGGAGACTTACATCATAGTTAAGACGTATGACGTCTCTGCTTTTGACAGTTCAGTGGCTCTTTGTGGTAAGGGAACTGCAGGAACTAGAGGCCCTCCTAGGAACCTCATGAACTAGTGGGCCGCTACCTCAACCAACGTAGGGTGGTCATCTCAGAGAATATGAGGTGAAAGCAGCTGTGGAGCAAGACTGTCCCCAGGAGTCAGTGTTTGGGTCTGCCATCTCTAAATTAGCGTTTAACAAGTTCCTAATGACCCTGGACCACTGCCGAATCCCTGCAGTGGCCTATGTTGTTGGTGTCAACCATAATGGCAAACTATCAACCAGAGGTCGGAATAAGAACCACGCCTTCGGTACCTAAATGGAAGCATGGTACAAATCAAGGAAGTAGACCATGGTTGTGAAGAAGACTACTTGCCACACTGATAAGATGGAAGATGCCTGGCCAAGCTCACTCAATTTGCTTGGATATAGGGGGAGAGCATGGGAAGTTACCTACAGGAGTAGCCTGGGTAAAACACTGTACCTTTTGCCCTACATCAAGTGACTGGTGGGTTCAGTCATGAATAGTACCACCATGATAGGAGGCATAATGTGGTGTATCAGGTTCCTAGGAACCTCTACTAGGTGTTGGGAACCCTTAGATTTACCTGCCATTAGTGGCCGAGACATCTCAATAAGAGTGAGAAACATAACCCAGCAAGTGCTATAGTTAACAATTAACATCAGCTCGAACGCTTGTGGGTATTGACCTAGTCTGTCGAAAACGTGCAGTTATAAAAGAAGAAAGCTGTGGAGAGGCAGAAATTCTTTTATCTTAACATACACTGGCATCACGCCAACGGTCTTTAACTGCCTGCTGAATAACATATTAGGGTGTAATTATGTTAGTTTGTTTATAGGGATTAAAACCATTATGTACTCCAATTGTAACATGGTTTTCTACATTCTATTGTTGGTATTTGCTGACATAACAACAATATTTATTTACCTGTTCAAAAAATTATTTGTCTTTACTAAAAAGAGGGTGGACGAAAGGATGCACACTTGCCTTGCCAGAACCCTGTGTCAGTGAAGAATCTGTATGTACTTCACACACAGCATATGGTAAGACCATATAAATTTCTGAAAAACCCAAATAAACTTAACTGATAATCCCTGATTTTGAAGCTAACAAAGTAAAGCTTCTCTCTCTCTCACTAACATTAAGTGAGGTTTTATATCAATTTTTTACCCTAAACTTAAATTTAATGATACTCAACAGTATAAATAAATTGTCAATGGTTTTTCTATAGTATGTAGTCAGTCCTTTTGAAACCCAGAATAAAATTTAAGCAGAATATTATTCTATCAACCTAAGCCCACAGACCTCAAAGGACAAGGAAGCAAATAGCTTTTCAATTGTATTTATGAAAACATTCCTACAACGTTTATCGAAATCTTCGAGCTTCAGGGGCTACAAATAAAGCTACCCCACAAGAAATAAAACATAAATTAAAGGCACAATACTTTGGAACAAAGTTTTAATTATTTACACACTTGATATTCTGCAATACTAATGAAGCAATCTGGTTTAACAATTAGTTCTAGTATGAAAGTATATTTTCTCTACTGGTTTATGCACTACAAACCAATTCTGCAAGTTTTATTTTGTAAGGATTTACTTCTGACTAAAATGGTAGTTATTTAGGATAGCTAAAATTGAAAAAGGGAGATCCTCTACTTCCATTCATGTACTCATCGACCGTCTTTTCTCTGTATATCTGTCTCTAGTGGTAGATAGGTTGAAAACAAAAACAAATAAAACTCCACATTTTCGCCAAAAATAATCATTAGATGTTTATTTATGAAGAGAAAACTTAATCATTGAGTGGGAACAGTTTTTAATTAACTAGTTGTTGACAGGGAAGGTTCACCTATTGTTTCTCGACACCAACCAAACGGGTATCACAGTACAATTATTAAATTATCATTATTATTCAAAAACAGTCTCAATTTTGTAATAAAAATTACATTCAAACAAAATTGAAAAATTAAAAACAAGAAATGAAACTCTATAAAACTGAAAACTCTAGGGTGCCCCCCCTACATAATAGTACATTACGTCACAGTTAAGACGCGTTCAGCTACACCATAGCCGAGCTCTTCCACACTCCTCAATTCCTTCACCCAACCTTCAAATAAGTCCCTCCTATTAAAAAGATCCTATTTATACCGATAATTTTCATCTTATTTGTCCCCATTCCTCTATTTTCAAATTAGGAGCTTTGAAAGAGGAAAAAAGATAATTAACTTACACATTATATTAAATGTAGCTAAGCTACAGTAAATTTAATTAGCACGATGTGCATTTATTATGTCAAGATTCCATATAATGGAATCTGTAACCCACTCTGTGTACTTTGAATAAAGGGTTTAAAAAAAATCTAACCGACCTACACCCGTTGCTTGCTACGCCGTTGGTAGGTGAGTTCATTCGCCGGAAACACATCAAGTTTTTTTCTCGTGGCAGCTTCTCACAAACCCAGTGTTTAACATTACGACCCCACCACCCTTCCCGCATCTATGGCAACAGATGTCAGGGAAAATTAGGTTAAGAAAAATTAGTTTGTTAGATGTAAGTTAGTTTTGAGTTGTTATAATTCATAAGGCGAGTCTTATCACCTTTGTACATTTATTTTACACGTATATCAGAACATGTCCAATGATCGTTATCGCAATATATTACTAATATTTAGTAATACAAATTATATAATGTCACTACAGTACATGTAAATTTACTGTAAAATGTAAATAGATTCGTGGCCAGAATTTATATTCGACTTGTATAATTTTATAACCAAGGGGTATGGGGGAAAAATCTGTCTCAATGCACTTACTGCCTGGGTATAAAAATGGATAAACACCTCCATGCCTCCACCCATCTCATCGGCCAGCTCTGCTGTACGGTGCCCCACAATATATACTCGCCAATACAGGTAAAAGTCTGCGGCAATTTCAGAATGGGATCGTGAGAAAAGTGGTCAGAAATACCTCTCAAGAGAAGTTAACAACACCGATCTACACCCGTTGCTTGGGGTGCCGTCGATGGATGACTTCATCCACCGGAGAAATCAGTACGAACGAAGTCTTACCAGCTCACACACCTGATGACATCCTCCAATCTCTCTCTGGGCCTCGAGCTCATGCTATACAAAAGCATACTCAGGCCGGCCCTGCTGAACGGTGCACCGCTTTTTAGTCATTTGACTTTTATCAATTTCTTTGACTACATACCTCACCAACCCCGTGTTCAACGTGGTTTCCCCATCGATGGCAGCAGGCAGTTGGGGCAGGAACGCTTTCGGTTTAGGATAATTTGTAAGTCAGTCGTAAGATAGTTTGAGGTCCTTTGTATGTAATCCGTAGGTGAGCTTCATCGCCCGGTCCAGAAACTGCTACAGACAAGAGGAGTCTCCCTGATAGAGTACCATGATAACAGTCTATACGGCACATCAGCTTATGCATTTTGGAACACTACTACCTTGTGACAACAACTGTAGTCTGGATCATTCCGTTATTCTGTGATAGAACTGTTCTTAGACTAATTTCCCTCAAGCTTCTCGCAAAGCTCTTAACTTAAAGCTTTCATCCTTTGACCTTTTCCAATGATGAGCTTACTTTGCCAGATCTTAAAAGTGTTAGATTCCATCTTGCAGTTTCGGTGAGGTCTAAAGATTCGCTTTGCACCACCTATCTCACCATCTTCTTTACCTACCTCTATGCTCGCATTCTCTATGGTGCGGTTCAGGAAGCTTCTACTGTCATCAATTCGCAAGTCACCTCTTCCCCCTGCCGGTAAAAAGCAAAACTTTGATATTTTAGTTGGGATTATATGTAAGTTTATTATCACATCCTCATAAAAATAATATTTATACTGATTTTAGTACCTACAGGGGTGAAATGGCATTGTTCATTTGATTTTGAGTGCAAGATAGCAGGTAGAGTTAATTTAATTCCTATTGCCTGTGTTTATTTAATAACTGGAGTGATGGAAGCTAAGCAATGAAGCAGGGAGTATTAACCACTCTTTTTGTGGTTAAATAATTAATGAATTAGAATAGTTTTTTTTAGATGTACTCATACAGTTTAACTTTTTATCTGTGGATGACCAGTTTTTAATTGATGCTAAAATATCAAGAAATACTTCACCAGTGATATGTCAGTGCTATTGAAACTGTGCCAAGTACAAAACCAAATGTCTGGCTATAATTCCGGGTTTCCTGTAGTACCATCTAACACTTGCCAATAATGTTTTAACTCCAGATTTAGGGTGTGGAGTTTACATTAATTTGTTAGTAGCTGCCTTATTTTAACATTGATGCAATATTAATTCAGTAGACCCTTCATTGATGTTTTCTTTGAAAATAAATTTGAAATTTCTATAGTTCTTAACCATGTTAAACAAGTGGTCCCGTTAATTTACAAGTACCTATTTATTTAAGGGCTGCTATTACCTTGTAATATAAGTAATAAGTGTCGAGGATGTATTATTGTTGATGCGACTTATTTTTTTATTTATTGGAAAAGTACCCTTTTCCAAGTAGTATATCAAACAGTTTTTTGAGATAACAGTATTAAACATTCCTAGTGCTACTTACAATGTAGAAGAAAAATTTTGTATGATTATGGACAGGATTTCGAATCATGAAGTTTCTGGTGCTTCTCAATGGAAGTTCTTTTCAGGCATCGCCTATCTGCAGGGGAATTTCTAATAATTTAGCTATACATTTTTTTCAATTTGAGGGTTGAAGTTTATCTAAGATTGAAATGCTATGCTGGTTGTGCAGCCAAAATATAGGCTAAAATCATCAAATTTGAACAACTTTTAATACATTTATTTGCAATAGTTGTAAAATATCATTTTTTTTAATCTAATATTTAAGAAAGACAGTTATAACCTATTACTTCTTAATTATAATTTTCTAATTTTTAGAAAGTGGTGGCAAACTGACTTCTGACCTAACACCCTCATCATCAGATCAGATCCCTGTTTTCATCAATGTTAATCTTGTATCAGACAGGTATATATTTCTACTTGCGTTTTTATTCTATTATTTCTTGAGAATTACAAATTATTTTGTTACAAGAACAATTGGCTAGTTGGGTAATGCAAAGAAGAACTAAGGAGATTATCTGGTATAACAGTTTTTTATCAATCATTAATGTAAAAGAGTTTATAATGTTGGAGACATGTTTGCGTGGCTTGAGAAAAGTTATAGTGTAGGATGCCATTCTCTAGAAAACCTCCAACTCATTTTTTCAGCGAGATCATTTAGTAAGCATAGGCAGGAGACACGACTTCATTGCTGCAAGTAAAGAAACTATAGATATAGTTTTAAATTTTGTAATAAAGTCTGTATGGATAAAATCAATGTTTTTATCTTGACCTCTGAAAAAAATGGTTTTAGAGTGGTGACTGGGTAAGCACTAATCTGCGAGGAGACAGTTTGGAGTATAGTTGAGTTCCTCAATAGCCTCGAATGGTTGGCACATCTTCTTTAACGCCTGCCTTTGGCTGGCAATACTAACTTTATTGTGGCTTTTTTATCACTCTTTCATGGGAATTCTTGAGGAAGTGCAACTTCTTGGGCCTTGTTTCAATTTTCTATCACCAGACCTATACTTGTGTAAGATCTACTGCAGGCTATTAAGTGTACCACTGACAATATTATTATCCAGTAGGAACTTGTCTAGGCAAAAATCTGCTCATATTGTTCTGACATGGCTATACATTGCCTTGCATTCTCATGACAAAAATCAGAAAACAATTGCTTTCATAGTTCACAATCCATAATGTATAATTTTAACAATCATAAATAGCAGTTATGAAAATTTAGGCATCCCCCTAGTGCACAAATTTTTAAATTCTGAAGCTGATCTGTTATTTTCTCTTTGGAATTGAAATAAAATACATTGTGTTGAATGTACTGGCTGCCAACTTCATTCTCAATACCACAAAATCTTACTTATTAAATGTATTTCTCGTAAAATATACATGAGAACCTAAATTTTTGTTATGTTTCAGAGATCACATATTCATGGGAAATATCGTAAGAATAGTAAAGATATGATTGGCAAATTAAAATTTTAAATTAGATTCTCAAAAACTTTTTGACAGTTTTATAGATACATTTTTTTGGGGTCAAATATATACTTACTTCTTCAAAGCAGTAGTGGTTATAAGGTAATTTTCCTCACGATAACTAAATGGGCTCATCTGTAACATATACTGTATACTTTTGGACCATTGCAATATATTGGTTGGTTATAATAATTCCTAACGATGAATCAACATTATAATCACTCAACTAAGTAAAAACTTATGTTTTCCCAAAGCTTGAAGATCATGAAACTCTGGCCGACCTGGGCACGCCATACGAGGTTCTTGTCCGGATCAGAGTGGAGTTGCAAATTGATGGAGAAAGTAAAGAATGAACATTATTGATACGTGGAGACCACCTATCGAAGAGGATATAGTTTAAATCTGACAAGGTACTCCTAGTATTTTACATTATTCATATTAGTTAAAATTATTATTATTATTGTATTTTCTGACCTCTGAGATAATGTTTTGGTACCTAAGAGGAATCGGAGAAGAACCCCTGGGGTATACCGTATCGAGTAGCGATGGCCAGAGGTGGTCAGTCCAAGACACTCGCCGCAATGAAGAGAGGCGATTGGCAGGCCACCTCCCCGGAAGAAGCAGCGGCCTACTACATGGAGGAAACATACCCCAGGGATGACCAAGAAAGCGACTCGCCTGAAGACTCCCAGGTAAGATCCCTGACAGAGGCCCCACCCGGAACGGACCTGTACCCACCATGGGACATTTGGGACCTGCGCATCGCCGTGGAGAAGCAGAAGAACGGGAGATCTAAATTTTTGTTATGTTTCAGAGATCACATCTTCGGCCATATTTTTGTTCGCAATTATTTATTTATTATTTCCTTCATGATTGCCTAAATGCTTTATATTAATTATTGATACATAAATAACACAAATAGTTGTAAATGAATACTTTTTGTAATACTGTTGAATATGATTAATACGCGGTTTCCAATCAGTGTGTCAAAGAGACCATGGTAACACTCTGTCATTTCATGTTATTACTGCTTTAACGTGCGTAGCTTTAAATTCCAACAATAGTATTAATATTTTTTATGGCAGATTTTAAGATAAATAGATAACCAATTAAAATCGAGTGTATTTCCTGTAATATATTATTTTCAATTTTTTTGGAGTAACAAGTAACAGTGTAGGAGAGTAAAAAATAAATAGTTATTCCTTGATTCCATAACATCTGTGAATTGTTGGCTTTCTACAACCTTAATATTTACTTTTTTTACTGTATGAATCTTTATTTGAAGAAAATTACTATCTGCCTAAAAAGGGCAATAGGTGATTGTGATAAATGATCTCTTTCATACCATAACTGTTTACTTTAAAAAACAAAATAAAGGTCAGAAAGTAAATCATGGGAAATATCATAAGAATAGTAAAGATATGATTGGCAAATTAAAATTTTAAAATAGATTCTCAAAAACTTTTTGACAGTTTTATAGATACATTTTTTTGGGGTCAAATATATATTTACTTTTTCAAAGCAGTAGTGGTTATAAGGTAATTTTCCTCACGATAACTAAATGGGCTCATCTGTAACATATACTGTATACTTTTGGACCATTGCAATATATTGGTTGGTTATAATAATTCCTAACGATGAATCAACATTATAATCACTCAACTAAGTAAAAACTTATGTTTTGCCCAAAGCTTGAAGATCATGAAACTCTGGCCGACCTGGGCACGCCATACGAGGTTCTTGTCCGGATCAGAGTGGAGTTGCAAATTGATGGAGAAAGTAAAGAATGAACATTATTGATACGTGCAGACCACCTATCGAAGAGGATATAGTTTAAATCTGACAAGGTACTCCTAGTATTTTACATTATTCATATTAGTTAAAATTATTATTATTATTGTATTTTCTGACCTCTGAGATAATGTTTTGGTACCTAAGAGAAATATTTATGATTCAGTAAGTAAACAAGTACATTCAGTCAGACAAAAGGAACTGTAACTAAAAAGAGTCTTATTAATTCTTAATTAATAATACTCATTATAACAAGTAAATTTAAGTTTGCAATATGCATATAGTTTCAGAGGTATAATAATTTTACAAAAGTGCATAAAGCGAACATAAAATCTCATCAAAAATAACCTGAAAATGTAAGGGAAAAATTATACTTAACATAGTATTATTATTAGTTCCTTGATTTGATAAAATATTAAAGAAATTCTCTTATATAAAATGTATCAAAAATATAGTAAATGGCACAGTACAGTATTCGATATGGCATTATTAAGATATACAGCATGAAATGGAAATTACAATTATCAGTCCTTAGTTTTAATGAATTTAAATCATGCATACAAATTAAAATAGCATTTTCGTATTAAATTAATATTAGTATGCTTTATATTTATAACATGGGTGAATGCTTAAATACTAGAAAAGAATTTTATTAATCCTTCATGCATTTATACATGCTTCGTGGAAAATATAAACAATGTGTACTCTCTAATCTTGCAAACAAGAATAATTAAAATTATTAGTTTCTTAAATTATATCTTGTTAACAGATTGAAAACTATAGGAGAAAGTTACAAACTTTCTCACACATAAATAAAATATTAACTACAAGTTATCTCGTCGTTCAGAATGTATTCTAGAAATATTTCATAGGTTACATTGTAATGGAAAAGTTTTCAACTTATGATTAATAGCTCTTACTTAATCCATATTTATAATTATTCTTTTAATATAGTTAGATTATATGAATAACAAACAATTAACAATTAATTCCATGTTTAACAGCTGTTGACTTAGATAACAATCCTTCAGTGTAAGTACCTTGCATGTAACTGAAGTTTAAATAATGGATAGGCAGATACTAAATTTAGACTAAAAGTAACTATTTAACTTTAAAAATGAAAATTTCTTATAATTTTGTATATCTAACGTATAAAAAACAGTTGTAAGCCAAAAGCTTGGTGTCCTTTACATTAGTAGGAGGCTACAGTAAACATAAGCTGCTTAACGTTTTTGAAATATTATTGCGCAAAAAACTTTTACCACATGGAAAAACAGTAATTTACTTTTATAATAATGCAATTAAGGTGGCTAATTTAATTTAGAAAAATATGAGCGTACAAACAAAAATTAGTTAGGACACTTAATTGTTCCATTGTTAATTCCATGTTTAACAGCTGTTTACTTAGATAACAATCCTTCAGTGTAAGTACCTTGCATGTAACTGAAGTTTAAATAATAGATAGCCAGATACTCAATTTAGACTAAAAGTATCTATGTAACTTCAAAAAGCTGATTAGATGTTAAAGGCTTATATATAATCCTTTAATAATACCATTTAATGTTTCTTAGTATAAACACTTCTTTAATATGAAAGCATTTTTAAATACTTAATCCTTCGCTAAAGAGAAACTTAATTCTACAGAAATAAATACATTTCATAGACAATCACTGGGCAAGGTCAATTGCTGCTTATATGAAATTTATTATCTTCTCTTTGGAAAATAATAATTGGCCATTATTCTCATAAACTTCAGTTCACCGATAAAAAAAAAATTAAATACAAATAAAACAATAATATCACTACATTTCTTTCGACATTTTAATGCCCAATATAACTTAAGTTTCCATTCCTCCATTTGTAAATGAAAATTTCTTATAATTTTGTATATCTAACGTATAAAAAACAGTTGTAAGCCAAAACCTTGGTGTCCTTTACATTAGTAGGAGGCTACAGTAAACATAAGCTGCTTAACGTTTTTGAAATATTATTGCCCAAAAAACTTTTACCACATGGAAAAACAGTAATTTACTTTTATAATAATGCAATTAAGGTGGCTAATTTAATTTAGAAAAATATGAGCATACAAACAAAAATTAGTTAGGACACTTAATTGTGTAACTCGGTGATCTTTTTATTTTTCATCATGGGAAGAAAGCACGAGAAAGTAGTCAATTATCTTATAACTAGTGGTAATCGTATTCCGACGAAAGGTATACTTTGTAATATCTCAGATTGAAATAGAAACATTTATCAATTTGAGAAAACGGTTTAGTACCAAATATCTCAGTATTGGACCTTATTTTTACAATTTTATTTTCAATCGAGATAAAATATTATTAAGAGAAAAGATTGACACCTTTTGAAGACATGAAATATAAAACTAAAATCAGTTAAAAAATGACCCCATACTAATAAACAAAGGTTTGGAAAAACAAAAATTATTATTATTGTAAACTTCTTTATGGGCATAGAATATGAATGTATATAACCCATACACATATATGAACAAATATCATTAATAGCACATATATCAACACACAATAATATAGGACCTTAATCAATTAAATGGATTTAAAACATTTAAGGAATATTTACGATCTGCGAATAGATTAAGTGATAATGAAACCACAAAGCTTCACTTGGACAGGCTTTAAATAGAATTATCTTGACGATAATTCCATAGACTTTACTAGGTTCAATATTTCTAATAATAGTTTTTTTGTATAAACTTTCTATAGTTTATATGTCATCCGATTAGTATTATTTTCATAATGAAAATAATCAAAAATAAATTTTTTTTTTTTAAAAATGAAAAATAAATTTCACTGAGATGAGTTGAAATTTGAAATTCTAATTCCTTCACATCCAAAACTTTATTTTGAATTGTATTTATTTTTTTCACATTATTGCTGATAGTCTGTAATCCGATTTTGCAATGAAATTACTTCTCCTTTGTTAATATTCACTGTATCTTCTAATTCTGAAAATTTATTTTCCAATATTTCATTTCTTGATTCTTCCTCTTCCTTCTCTATTTTATTTTCCAATTTTCTGTTCTTAATTGTAACTTCATCATTGGCAACTTGATTTTGCAATGCATTAATTTCTTCTTTAATACTACTGGTTATTTTTATATTTGTATTTCATCCGTGATCTGGGGTAAATTACTTGTGAAATCTATTTCATAATATTGCTTCGACGTTACTGACCCGTTGTTCGGTTTTGGTATGGATTCGGTGGGTCGTTGCTGTGTTGGCCTGCTCCGAAAAAATTCGCCTCTAGTTGATTTAATCTCTCTGTTAATTCCCTTATAATACGATTCTGGTCATCTTCTATATGATGCACCTCATTTCCAACCGTTCTCATCGATACTGTTTGCGGATACACTTGAGTTTGCTGGTTATTGTGTCGCGCCGATCTCGGTTTATTAAAGTAGTTAAATTGCGATTGAGGATCCTATGGTTGTTGATAATTAATTTGTGGTACAAAATCTTGTATTTGATTATTAGGTTGGGGTTGATTGTAATACGGTTGTTGTTGCCTTCGATTATTAAGATTATAATTATTTCCTTGGTAATTATAAGGTTGAGGCTGATTATGGTTCGGTTGATTGTAATACGGTTGTTGTTGCCTTCGATTATGGTTCTGTTGGTAATTCCTTCGGTTATATTGTCTGTTATCGTTATAATTCGGTTGGTAATCTTTCTGTATATTTTCATATTTCCTATCTCTGTAATCCCTTCCGTATAACCTCTGAACAATATGAGATGCCTCATTCCTAAGTATACTGTCTATGTCCTCTTACGTTTTAAATACTAAATGGTAAATAAAATCCGTAAGCATAGGATGTAAGTTCTGTACTGCGTGGTGACTGATTTGTTTGTCATAAAATTTCATCTCGTCGTCCTTGCTTATAACACTTGCATCAGCATATGTTCTAGCGATGAGATCGCATCTCTTCTCAGTCAGTCTTGAGATGTACAATATCGGGTTTTCATTATTAAAGGGTTTTGTCACAAGTATTTCGGCTATTAATTGTTCCCTCGATCTAAGAATCCTGATATTTTCGTTTTAAGAAATTGAAGAGTTCCTCTATCGATCGGAAATGTTTATCGAATGTCGCCGTTTCCGCATCCCCTTCAACTTTTTGCGTGGATTGCATTATTATTTTCGCGTTGTTTATTTCATGATAGGCATTATCCGTTTTACAATACAAATTATATAGAAACTGCATTCCTGTGATATATTTAATTAATTTTTTTGGGTTTCCATCATACGATGAAATTAATTTAAATTCACTAGCGTTTATTTCCATGTTGGTATTCATTGTTTCGTCAAAGTTTCTGTTGGTGTTGAGTCTGTCTGTTATAGACATATATATTAAAAATAAAAATAGAAAAAAATAATTTCGAACCTTGTCTCTCCTTCTTCCTAAGAGGTGTCTGATAGCGTCGAAAGATCATACAAAAAAATATGTTGACCTGAGCTATGTATTCATATACTGGCAACTTCTTTCTCCAGACTAATTTTGATTCTTCAGAAGATGGATCTTTGATGATCGGTCTCCGAAGAGGTTTCGCAACCACTCTGTTCTTGAAAAGATTCTTCGATGAATTTTTCCACGAAATTGCCCTCAGGTCCCTGTTCGTCGGGTGCCAGTTAAATAATCTTTCACTGGTTATCAGTTTTTAAAAAGCACTTTATTCAGAAGTCTAAACAAGGTTTTAAACTAAGACTGGTCTGCACATGGACGAGTCTAAATACTAATAACATATAACAAACAGCCATGTACAGAGACCTCAAAATAAATACAAAAGAGAATCCTTACGTTTGTATGCAACGCCGTTATAAAGCAGATAGAGCTGCTGAATCGGATATACCTTATACATCTCCATATTGTGGTTTTAAAGAACTTACACCTGTTGGTTGCTAGAAGTTTGGAAGGAAAAGTCACATCCATGCTTGAAGACCTGAGACTAAATTAGTGTTTTCAGTGCAGTGATTATGGACACCTTTGTTATAAGAAAATCACATTAGTGAATGATACCTCCAGATAGATTCCAATGATATAACTTATAGGCTATGGATTTGTGTACACTTAATTTACATTAGGTTTTTTTATTAGTTTTCGAAAATAAACCCACTTCCTGTTATTATTGTCTTATTTGTATGATTCCTCCACCATTCCACGATTAAAGGAATTATATTATGCTCCGCAGTCCTTTTTGTTTGCTTTTTATTAAATTTATGATTTATGATAAGAATTGCAAATGTTGCCATAGCTTTCCACTTGGCAGTTTGATTAATAGATTCAAAGGCTTTCTTGAAGTCGAGAAACACCGATTACAAAGGTGCTCAGGTGTGTACAAACAATTTGAGTGTTCAATGATATGCTTTACCGTGTTTACTAGATCAATGCAAGATTTTTTCTTTCTGAAAGCTTTTGCCCTCTTCTATGGAGGTGACCGATTTGATCCTTTAGGATTATGCGGGACGATATTCTTCCTGTTGTGAAAAGCAGCATTACAGCTCTCCAAATGTCTCAAACAGACGAATTTTCTTATTCCATCCTCATACGGATGAGCTTATTTTATCAGATCTAAGGGCTCAATCACATTGAAATGCATTGCCTGAATTATTTTGGCAAGTTCTGGTTGCTATATTTATAGAAGTATTGTAATCGATTGATTCATCTGAGTTTTCATCATCCTGATTTTCTTCTCCACATACAGTTTATTTCCTCCTGAAAATGCTCTCTCCGCGTTTGAATCTGTTCTATTTCAAAAGTACCATAACCTCCGCATTTCCTGTTCACTGACTTTTCTCCATGGTTCTTAATTGTGATGCGGTAGAGTTTAGGAGTGTCCCCTCTCTCGGATGCTTCCTCTTATCTATCTCTCCTGAAACTGTTTGATATCATGGTGCTTTTAATTATATTCCCTAAATGCCTTCTCCTTTCCTGCTATTGAGTTAGCATTATTTTTAATCAGTTTCAATGCCTTTCTCTCTTCTATATTCTATGTTTCACATTCATTTTTAATATTTAAAGCTTTGGATGTATTCTACTTTTTAAAATATGTATGAGTATGTAATAAGTAAATATAGACACTATCTACAGCACACGATCGTACATTGTGACTACATAAAAATGAGTTTCCGGAGAACATCATTAATAGCCAGTCCACAATCTGCCTGTATAGTGTTGCTCCATTTCGAAAGATAGTAACACAAAAAATAGCTCGTGAGAACCAGCAATAAAAAGTGCCTGTCATTTTGAGCAGAGTATTAAATTAAAGATCCCGTTTCCCTAATCAATAATAAGTTATGTTTGCTTTTTTATTTTTGAACTATAATCAGACAAAGTTGTTAGAACTGTGTTTGCAATTTTAACTCGGTCTCTGTTTTACAGAGTGAGGTGAAATTTATATATACGTTTGTTTAATATAATGCCCCCAAAATAAGACCAGCACCATGGTAAATTATTACGTGTTAATTAATATTACTCAATAGCTAAAAATATCCCATCATATTGATTAAGAGTATCAAATTAATGATCTTAATACCGATAATTTGTATTATTTTTTGTACTTTAATTACATAAGTTCTTTAAACTAGTTAGTAAAACTGTGTTCACGGATCTCAACAACCGGTTAATTTTGTTAGAGGCATGACATTTTGCATGTTAGTTCCATTTGTTGGGAGGATGGTGCTAAAAATAAAAGTAATCTTATAGAAGCTAATGGCTAATAGAAATAATTCAATAAAACTTAGTAAATCAATGAAGTGGGAATGATTAGTAAGATAGCTGAAACCTTATTTGTGTGATACTGCAATTTTAACTAATTTTTTCTTAGGCATCATATAGGAAATTAATACATATGCTTATCTTGCCTAAGCTATAAATAGACTATCTTGTCTAGTATAAAAAAAATCAGTTTGGCACATGTATAAACAAATATTATAATTGATCCCTAGCTAAATATGTGTTTCTTTAAATTAACACACATCCTATTATATTTATTTCACATTATCTTTGTTATTAACTTTTGATTATTTTGTTTTTAGACTATTGACAATATGCTCATCTCAAGATACCATTAAGATTAAAAGAAGCACTGGACAAGACTGGATTTTTATTATTTTAGAATGTTCAATATCTGTTTTAGTAATTTCTAAAACTTTTCTTTGTTATTATTTATAAAAATTATATTTAGTTTTAGAATACTCGACTATTTTCTTTATCCATATCCATTTCTAATTATTGTGTTTATACACAATATTGTAAGCATTGGTTGCTTATAACTAAAATTAGGTAATTAGTATCTAGGCCCCACTTTTTGCATTGGATTGTAACTGGTTACTATAACTGTGCCTGCGGACATTTTTAATTTTAATAAAAAAAACTGCTTGTTATCAATCATCAAGAGTACCTGTTAATTACAATTCTAATACAAATACTTCAACATATTGCTAACAAATCTATCTTTATATATTGTTGTGATATTTGATGTTGTGAACTCTATGATGTGGCTTTTGATTTGAAATTAGCGGGCATAAAAGACCCGTGGATCATGGTTTTGAATGTATGGACATTATTTGCTGCTGTTGTATAATATTAATATTTGTCATAAATAATATCAGTGATTAAAGTCCAATATTTTTTTATTGTATTTGTTAACTTTAAAATAAGAAAAGTTAAAATATATGAGACAACTGGCATTGGAAGAAAGAAGGATGAATAAATCAAGAAGGCAAAAGACGAGCATAAAAAGGACAAGAGAGCGGGAGGCAAACCTCTTTTATTTTGACCAGCCCATGAGACAAGGCGAGTCTGGTTATCTTTGATCATCCCATGAGACAAGCAGATGGAAGAACAGTAGATGGAAGAAGAAAAGAAGGATTGAGATGATAGTAGTGGACGTTTACTGATCGTGTGGCACAACACCAACAACAAACACCGAAACCAGATGAAACAAACAGAAAAGGACGCACAAAATAGTAAATCTGGCCAGTCGCGAGTAAACTTAAGGTAAATTTAAAGTTTAGTTTTAACATTGTAATTTTGTCACAGACGTGTTATATGTATATAAATTCATGAATGGATTTGTAACTTAACAATTTTCCTTTTGTCAGAATTCTTTTTTATATTAACAGAATCTTTAAACAACCTCAGATTAATTTAAATATAAACAATATAGATAAAAAGCATAACAATATATTATAACGTTATTTGGAATTTAAATTTTGTTTGGGACTTCTGTCTCACCGATAAGAAGCACATAAGATTCGACACGCTCGATGTCACAGTCGTTAAGGTCTCCTCTCCCCCCCAAAAGGTTAACGATTTTTTACGATTAATAAGAAACAAGATCCTCGATCCTTCCAGCCACCAAAAGTATAGAGTGGCCCATCAGCCTCCTCCCAGTCAACACCCTGGATAGCACAATGGAGACTTACATCATAGTTAAGACATATGACGTCTCTGCTTTTGGCAGTTCAGTGGCACTTTGTGGTGAGGGAACTGCAGGAACTAGAGACCCTCCTAGGAACCTCATGAACTAGTGGGCCGCTACCTCAACCAACGTAGGGTGGTCATCTCAGAGGATATGAGGTGAAAGCAGCTGTGGAGCAAGACTGTCCCCAGGAGCCAGTGTTTGGGTCTGCCATCTCTAAATTAGCGTTTAACAAGTTCCTAATGACCCTGGACCACTGCGGAATCCCTGCAGTGGCCTATGTTGTTGGTGTCAACCATAATGGCAAACTATCAACCAGGGGTCGGAATAAGAACCACGCCTTCGGTACCTAAATGGAAGCATGGTACTACTCAAGGAAGTAGACCATGGTTGTGAAGAAGACTGCTTGCCACACAGATAAGATGGAAGATGCCTGGTCAAGCTCACCCAATTTGCTTGGATATAGGGGGAGGCCTAAAAGGAAGTTAAACAGATAGATACATAACATTGATTAACTGATTAATTTGGTATTTTTATTTTACAATTAGTTTTAGCATTTTTATATTGAAATCATAAAAAGTTCTTTCTAATCAAAAACTACATTTGGTGTTCTAAACATTCAGTCAGAAGTTACAATATTTTGTTTAAGATTTCAATGATTGTAAAATACACTATTACATTTACAAGAAATTATTTTAATAGTAATTTTTTTATGTTAAAAATATTTATTCATAATGTTATATTGAAGAATCAAATGGCATTAGGTTTGCATAATTATACATGTGCAAACAAAAGTACCAGTTGTGTGATAAGCTGTTCAACTGAATTCTATGGTAGATGTTTAATTTTAAAAAATAACACTATTACAAAATAATTCATTAAATTGCAAATATAAAAAAAGCAAATATATTTTCACCTGTAAAATGCCAAGTTCGGGCTAAGATATTGATCAGCATTTAACAGAATTGTACAAAATTTTACACAAAATCGCAATATATTTGTCAACATTTCACATATAACAGAACAAATAAGCAATTCATATAAAATTATTGCCTAATTCGAGAATAATATAAAGCAAGCCTAAAAGGCTTTTATTTATTTTTATAAAGGTTTTTTATATTTATGCTGGTATGAAAGGGTAGTAAAAAGGATTGAGCAAAAAATTAAATGTGTATGGATTCCCTTGATGTAAAAATAAAATCGTTTACTTGAAATTGTGAAGCTGTATTAAATTAAAAAAGCGATCTAATCATATGATTAAGCATAAATAAAAATACATAGATTTTGTGTGTAGCACTTCAGGAAGGGGTATGATTAAAGACCTTGAGAAACATTATTAAAGTAAACATGAATTCAGGGAAAAAAATATCAAAATATTTCTTTTAGAATATCAAGAATATTTGGTGTAAAAAAAAAATAACTTTTTAATTTAAGTATTGATTCTTAAGTGATGTTTATTTACAGAGATTTAAAAAAAAAAATACTGATGGATGATAAAAAAGTTGGTGAAATTGTAAAATTATCGTCCTTTAAAAAAAGTTGGTTTTAAATTACGTTGCCTTACATTATTTTAAAGTAATTGTTTGGTAAACGTTTTAGTGGAATAGTGGATCCTAATGCCTATATATGTTTCAAAAATTACTCTAATCAAGTCAAACATATGCTTTTTTTTTTTCAAAACATTGATTGCAACAATCATTTTCCATGTTTTGAAAAATGACTTTCTCCAAAAGGGAACTTAAAATTTCAGAACTCACATTGTTTTTTATCTTACCAATAAAATTATCCAGCCCTTCGGTGCATAAAAGACGTCTAATTTTGATTTCTGCTAAACTTGATACTGTACTGACATCTTTTGAAGGGAAAATGAGTCCCTCCTGATTTTTGTTGAAATAAGGCAAGGATTGAACTTGGTCATTATCTCTTAGAGCACTTATACAAACGACATATTTAATTTTTTGCTCAATCCATTTCACTAC
Source organism: Acanthosoma haemorrhoidale (assembly GCA_930367205.1). NCBI lineage: Eukaryota > Metazoa > Arthropoda > Insecta > Hemiptera > Acanthosomatidae > Acanthosoma > Acanthosoma haemorrhoidale. The sequence goes on along the minus strand of OV884009.1, from coordinate 56,186,088 downwards.
AAAACCCGAAATGTACCCTACAACCTCTTTTGCAAAGAGGCTGAGGTTGTCTGGAGTAAATTGCAGGGAATAATTTTGTTCCACTAATATTTTCCTGGTCCAAAACAATCTTTTTCAGTTGATTCTAATGGTGATGTCAATAAATTAGCCCCTCTATAACATTCTTTGAAGATCTTTTCAATATGTCCATTTCTTCAAGTGCTATACAATTAGACCCTTGGGGACAACGAGTGGTTTTATGGGTAAGAATTTTTTTGAATGGAGCAATAAATTGCCTCAATGTAGGATTATGTTGCATGCAAATTAGGACCTAATGCACCCAAAGAAAATCTCATTGTTATCTGGGAACAATTTATGTGTGGGTAAACACTTTAATAACCGTTCCTCAATTTCCATAAGATCAGTGTAAAGATTTAAAACACTACTGATACATACCCTAAACCCTACAAATACAGTCCACCTTCAACTATTACAAACAAAATACCATCCGCTTCTTTTAAATTGGCAATGCATTTGTCTTCATCTTTCTAAAAAATGTTTATACTGGCAATGTTAGATTGCTGCATTGGAGCCAGTGGCGTAACTATATCATCTGGGGCCCGTGGCAAATTCCTTTCACGGGGGCCCTATCATTAAGCTTTATTATACTTACGAGTAGTTTAGTTACCCACAACCAATAATTTTTATTATGGTATATATATTTTAATATTTTTATAAATAGGTACAATATTAAAACAATATTTCTGAGCTCACAGCCACTTGGGCCAGGGCCCTCTTGGGTCGGGGGCCCGTGGCATTTTGCCAGCCCTGCCACCCTGTAGTTACGCCTCTGATTGGAGCTTTGACATACTGTCACATAATGGTGTCAAATAATCTGTTAAAAATACGGATAAACTTAACAGTGCCATCAACATCTTCAAAACCAGAAATACTATTGCTATGGCACCATTGGCCTAAAGCATTGGCCACCGAAGAACTAAGGGTTTGTGCGGCTAGTCTAACTTTAATTTTTTGGAGTTGGTACTCAATATGAGATTTTTGCAATTTGTTTCCTAAATGAAACCCCTCTTTGGATAGAAGATTGTGAAGTTTCAATATTAAGTTACAACTTATTAGTTACCCTCTGTCGTAAAACAATTTGTGTTCGCCCAAAGCATTGCTTACTAGTTTCATCATATGGCATGGATCGAGTAAGACATGTACATCTGACATGGTATCTGGGTTATTAAATTTTGTTTGTAAATCGGTTTTTGACTCCCAAGGATATTTGCCATACTTATATTTGAAATAGTTCCATCAAATGTTAAAGAAACATTTATTTGATGCAGAAGATGCAAGCAATTTGTTACAAGAACACGTCTTTGTTCCCCATTAATGCCATAAACTAAAAAATATCCTAAATGTAATATCTAGTGCATATTTATAGATACAAGAATAAATACAAAGGCATCTTTGGTTGCATGTTGGGTCTCAACTAATAATTTTATTTCCATCCCATTCTATTTTCTACTTAGTGGCCATTTCATCCACTATAAGCAAAAAAATTAATGGTTTACCTTCAGCACTTTTTTCTTTTAAAACATCAATTGTTTCAGGGCAAAACCCAGGAGATGCATGGATTGTGCTATACCATTATTAATAAATAATTATACTATAAATATTATTTCTGTATGCTGGAGGCAAAGAGCAATGTCCTTTAAAAATCTTGATTTTATTGCCATCTTACTCAAATGGTTTTAGTATATTGAGAGATACAGCAAACTGTTCAATTTTATTAAAAAAAATGTACAATCTAGCCAGCGCCGGAAATGTAGTAGATAGTGTATTAGCTGCATACACCCAAGGTTGTGGATTCAAACCCAGTCAAGGTGTGGGAAAAAATCAATAATGTGTTTTCCCTCGGAAGGGAAGCCATCGAACATTAAAGAACCCTTTCTAGGTGCAGGGCCCTGATCTGCAAACGTTTAAGGCTTACATCCTGTCATTGGTGAAAAACTCTAGTAAGTAAAATCGATGTAAAATAAGTATTATTGAAAAATAGCATAATCTAAATTTTACAAAACATACATAGCTCTTTTACTTAATATCTTCTGACTCTTACATTAAATATAAACTTAGAAGTAAATGACCCGACCGTTAGACATTTTATTTATTTTTTTTTTATAAAAATAAAATAAATAAACAATATTAGCCTGCTATACTCAAGAAAAATATTCTAATCAGTACATAGCTGCACAAAACTTCATGAATAAATATTAAAAACAAGCTAGCTGTGAAGATAGGAATGTCACTAAAAACTTTAAGCTGCTCTCCTGAAAAATTTACTATTTGTGACATGGTGGCCTACCTCTAGCATACAGATATATGTTTAAAATATCAGTAGCAATCCAAAAACAAAACAAACAATTAAGTACCTGTATGCTTTAGGTGAATAAAAATCAAGTGTTATAGCAAAAGCTCTTACCACAGGTGAGGTTTTATTCTCTTTGTGTTTGACAGGAACAATTATTTTTGTAAATGTAAACCTACCATATTTTCAAGTTTTGAGACACATTCATTGCCAATGAGATTCTTTGATTTCAGTTCTTTAATTAAAAATTTTAATGAATACCTAATACCCTAATGGATAATGTTAATCAATAGAAATTGTACATAAGTATGAATGAATTCTTACATCCCATTTAATAACGTTCTACAAGCAAATTGTAATTTTTGAAATAATGATCCCAATGGTGTGACAAATTCCCAAGTTCATTTATCAATCAATGCGGGGTGTAAGAGAACTGCTTTTAAATATGTATGCTAGTAAAAATAATTCAATGAAACAATTAAAGGGAATCAATCAAGTTAGAGAATTAAGATGATTGGAACGCTGAAATTTGTTGACACTGGCCACTACTACCTAAAGATTTTATGGCTGCTACCGCAGAACATACATACAGAAGGGATACGATTTTCCTGTATCAAAATGAAAGTAGAACCTCCCCATTTGGGCTCAGAAATAAACTAATTATTAATTTATAATAAACCACTATTAGTTACTTATTACTTATTAACCACTGCTTTAGTTTTTATTAAAACATAGGGCCGTTTCTCGTAACAATCTGAAAGTTACTGAGACATAAATTAAATTATGCAGGTTCCATGAAGCAGTTAATGTCTTAAATAGCTCATTGCCCGTTGATATTCTTAACTACGAAGAGAAATCAGCTCCTGCTGTTTTTTCACTTGCCCTCCTGAGTTAAGCCAACACCCCCCCCCCTCCCCAGTTAGGGCATAATGAGCCCTCTTTGAGTTCAAGTCACATCCCCCTTCACCCCTCCCCCTCCCCTACCACCGAACAGAAACCACCACAAAACCCTCACTGAATATTAATAAACACTTTAATTAATTCTTTACAGTCTTAACTTCAGTGATCTACTCTCAATCTGAGAGCTAACATCTATTCTTCCCAACCGAATACTTTAAAACGGTCGAAATCTTTATTTAACTGCCCAATCTGACCGTAAAATTCGTAATTAAATTATTTTCGTAAATAATAAAGACATCGATTTCATTGGGTATTAAATATTATATAAATAATAAGTCGGTTGCCTCTTTTCTTCATAATTTGAATTATATATTTTTTAGTAATATATGCTATTTGGAATGATACGGAAGTTGATTATTGTGCATAATATCCTTCTTAAACATTATTTATCAATTGTTTGTTGCGACGTATCAGGCTGACATCAGTTCATTTTAAGGTTATGTTTTTTTTTAATAAAAAAACAAGAAATAGATTAAAACATTTCCTGACATGGAAATCGTCATATTAATTGAAATAATTTTTGTTTCTTGGTCAGTACTTTTCTGGGAATGATAATCATTTTCTTTTTATTTAGATTTAACCAAATAAAATTTATTTATGTAATTTATGACGAAGTTTAAACTGTGAAAAAACAGTATCAAGAAATACTTGTAACGTGATTATTTAAAAAAACTGATTTTTAGTCATGATTATTGTAGAAACAATTTCTGTTTTTTATGATTTTTTAATCATTATTAGTCATTGTTTACCATATATATCTTTGTTTTTTTTGTTTTCCCCCCCCATTATAAATAAAGTTCCCTTGAAAATAGAAAAATATTTATCTTTAATAGGGTATTTGGACTTAGTAATTATTTATGGTAATTTATTAGTATTCTTCATTTTTTGGAAAATTTTTGAACCAACCACCCGAAGTCGAAATATGGATTGTAAACCTATTTTATTGGTTGTCATTAATATTAATTGCTGCGTATCTTTATTTGGCGATTTACTTGAAAGAAAGTAATTTTTACCATATTTTTTTTTTTTAGATCCGATGAAAATTTATATTTGTGATTTTCAAAATGTATGTATTTATATTTGTGTTAATTTTCAACAATACTAATCAAATCCCCCCTTATATATAATTAAATTGAAGTATGTGTATGTGAAATGTTATGGCCAACTCCTGGCCTAAAACAGGCATATGTTCACATTTGTTATTTTCGTACAACCATTTAAATAAATTATAAAAAATGTGTAAAAGGTTTGTAAGGATTGAAAAAATATAGGAGATACGAGCTTGTATGTTTTAGTTGTAGCTAACGCCGACTCGTCAATAGATGTCACTACCTATTTTGTTATTTTTCCCTATTTCTGTTATTATTACGAATAATGATATTTCGACAATTTTCTATGGCGGGTCGTAAGTAGATGAATATAGAAAAAAAAACACTGTTTACCTAGGGAAGCGAACTTAAAACGTTCACAGCATGAAACCGTTTTCTTCACCAGTGATGTGGTAATACGTTAAGTGTATCCCGTTAGCTTCCATTTCAGGGCGTCCTATGCGAGAAAGAGTTTTTACTACAGCCCACAGGGCATGTTTTTAATAAAAATAGCGCTTTTGAAGCACATGAACCGGCTCATCCATTTAGATCCTACATCAAAAGTTAAATTGTTTCATAAACCATGAATAATGAATGATATAATGCTTTTACTGACAAAAGGGATTAAATATGAAAAAGATAAAAAATTAAGTAATCTACAGTATAAAAGAATTGGGGCTACCGTAAGCTGGTTGGATTAGTCGATGTGCGCTGTCCGGTCTCTGTCAGGACTCCGCTGGCTACCTTCCGCTTTCTCGCTAATTCTATTAACTGAAATAACATGCGTTGCAAACACTATTAAAATGAAAATTCTTAGACCGCTTTGGAGGTATTATGTCAGTGGCCGGCCCCGAAGGTAGAGGCTCTACTTTCAAAAAGGTCGACAATTCGAAATCGATTTTTTTCGGATATGATTGGTAGACGCATCGATTTGCGCAGAAGCCTCAGTTCGTCTTTTTTCAACACCCAGTTCGATAATCTCGTTCAATACACCACGGACTATTCCGACTTCTACATGATTTATCTGTTAATTAATTAGAAACTTCATTATTGCGATAAAATTACAATCCACCTAATTGGGCAATAAGTAATTGTGATAAGTGTTCTGATTCATGCCATTTCTACGATTTTAATTCACTCGCGGATTCATACAGTATTTACAAACAGCTTAGAGACTTCCCAAATCCACATGGTTGTCACCTCCCTCGCATGCGAAAGAGTAAGCGGAAGAGCCAGACTAAGAAGACAATTATTGCATAATACGCTTGAAATAATAATAGTAATAAATTACTTTTAAACATAGCGCGAGCGCTCATTTGAGGTGGTGGGGTAGTCGACCAAAATTGGTCAAAATAACGGCCTTCCTAGAATAAGCCGTTCTCACATTAGGTGCACGGAAAAATCTACCTGCCTATATGGGGCAGATATTCTGATTTTTTTAATACAGTCGAAATCAGACACTTGAAGTGAATACTGCTCCCTCTCCCTCACACTCTCTCTCTCTCTCTCTCTCTCTCTCTCTCTCTCTCTCTCTCTCTCTCTCTCTCTCTCTCTCTCTCTCCCTCTCCCTCTCCCTCTCCCTCTCCCTCTCTTGTGAATTTCATTTTTCTGCATTTTTTCGAATTAATGAATCTAGTTTAAAATTAACAATCAGTAAATAAATTCATTGTAATGCAACATATATTTTATTCTCACATGGAATATGCATCATGGTTAAATAAATTAGAATGATCAATCCCTGATCCGAAAAATCGTTAAGTTATAGTTTTCACACAATTATATTACGCCAATAATATTTCTTTCTGTAGGTAGACGATTTATTTATTTGTTTGTATAGTTTTGCATGTTTATATTGTAGGAATGGTGATATAAATGGAAATATTACGTAAGTCGGAATGAATGCTCCGAATTAATAATGCTAAGTAACAAGAATAGAAAATTTTGAGTTCTGTACGTACTAAAAACCTTGCTTATTTATCACCCATATACGTAATACACCAAGTTATTTTCATCCGGTATTTGTTTATATTTTATTAACAATCGTTTTCTTGTAGCAAATGCTATTGGTGATTGGTAAAAATCGGAACGAGGGCTGTTTCAGAATGGAATAAGTATGATTTCTAATCAATTGTACCGGCTTGAGAGGCCCCTGAATAGATAATTTAAAATTAGAATTTTGTATCAGCAATGTGAAGGAAAATTACGAGTTATTAATTTACCACTCAAGTTAATTGACGTGATAAGATTAGTACCGAGCTAGAAGGCCTCTTTAAGATTGGATAATTTTTATTAATTGAGGCTTTTATAGGCAAATAAGATTGTCTTCAATTTACTTATTAAGTACAGTCTGATTACTTTGCATTATATACATACCTGTATATGGTCATTAGTGCAGGTTAGCTATTCCTATATATATGAAACTTCTTTATTGTGATAAAATTACAATCGGCCTTATTGGGCAATGAGTAATTGGGATAAATGTTCTCATTCATAATATATTTACAATTTTCATTCACTCGCTCATTCATAAAGTATTGACAAACAGCCCAGAGACCTCCCAAATCCACATGATTGTCACCTCCTTAGCATACGAAAGAGGAAGCGGAGTCTTGGGAAGTCCCCCACCCTTCTCTGTTAGCCGCTTCATCGGGTTCGAGCCAGTGGAAGCTGACCCAAGAGCGTGAGAGCCACAGACGCTCAGGACATGATGGGAGAAACTGGTCGTTACCAGGACTCCCACTGTCATGTATTTAGAGCAGGTCACGAGCTATTTCTAGATAGATTATTTTGCGTGTTTTACAATCGGTATAAATTCCTTGGTGAACGCCATATTCCCGAGGTGTTTGATTGGATGAGATAGTAAAATTTATGTATTAAAAAAAACCAACCAACCCTATTGAGACAGGGCCGTTGAAAGCATCTCTTAAAGAGAAACAAACAGTTGTGTTATTTAAAACCTGAAAGCTTCTCAAGTCCCGCGTTAAAAGTATAGCAGATAAAGTGGCACAGTAAATTTTTTTTTCGTATTTTAACAATAAATCTTCGTTAATTTCGTTAAACAAACTTAATACTTTACAGATCTAACCTACGCTTCACCAGTATGGATTGATTATGGCCCTCACCAGAAAAAAATTTTACTCAACGACTTACAACCCCCTACAATGCCAAAATTTGTCCGTTCTCAAACTGAAACATATTCCAAAAAAACGATTGCTTCTGAAAATCCACTAATACGGGAGATTGGTAACCACAGCGAAAATTCTCTCATAAGATACACTCTAGAACTAAACACATGTTAATAAATTAAAAGTTTTTGTTGCATTTAGAGCAAGGATTCCACAATCTAAGTACGAAATAGGTTAAATATAAGTGTACATAAAAAAACTAAAAAAAACTTTTGATTACTATTACCTTAAACATTTTTAAAATTTAATTTGTGAATGTTTTTTGTTATATTGCAAATGGTGACGCGGTTGACTAAAGCGGCAGTGGCCTTTTGACCTGATATAAATACGTGACAGCGGGAGTCCTGGCAATAGCCAGTTTCTCCAATCATGTCCTGAGCGTCTGTGGCTCTCGCGCTCTTGGTCAGCCCAGACTGGCTCGTATCCGGTGACGTGGCTGAGGGAGGAGCGTGGGGGACTTCCCAAGACTCCGCTTTCTCTTTCGCATACGAGGTGGGTGACAATCATGTGGATTTGGGCGATTTCTGGTCTGTTTGAAATACTGTATGAATAAGCGAGTGAATCAAAAATTGTAAATATGGTATGAATGAGAACATTGAACACGATTATAAGGCAGATTGTAACTTTATCACTATAAAGATTTGATTTGAAAACAAATTGATATTGCAGGTAGCCTTATTTAACTTGTGAACATTTGTATTTAATTTGTTAAAACTTTTTGTTGTTTTTTTTTCTTTAGTAGGTTATTATTTTATTTTTCGTACTATTTTTGGCTATATATGATTATATTATTGCCAATACAATAACATAGGAAGGATACCGGAACATGTAATATCTATTTAGTAAGAATTTGAATTGTAAATTGTGAACAAAGTTTTCTTATCTCTCAAATATGTTTCGTTTACATTAATTTTATGAAATTTGATCTAGTCTATTCTATAGCTTTATAACTTTACTGAAGTAGAACACACTAGAAAAAAAAAAAAAAAAAATTTATCCGGGGTGAAAAGAGCAGCTCGAGTGGCCTAGAATGTGTTTGGAATAAATTTAAAAAAATACCATGCACTACCACTATCTAAATAGCTGTTTTGAATTTGTTTAATCGAGGTTTTCCCCGTTTTGTCAATAAGAGGTTGAATTAGCATTCGAAATTCTAGATTCGAAACGTCACAAATCTGAAATTACAAAAAGAATGGAGTCAGTGAATGGGAAGCAAATAGAAGTAGTTTTAACTATTGACTTCTTCTAGCCTAAAAACTGTCCTCTTGTAAAAAGTGTTCTGTCCTCGTAGAAATTCAATCTATTTAAGATGTTATGCCAAAAAATGGTCATGTATCACACTTCAAGCACTTCCGTTGGTCCAAGATCGTTATTATCGGGGCGTTTTTCTTAAAATGCTTACCTCTCTTGTCATTGCTAGAGGCAACCGCCATGCGTAGAGACATAGCGAATCGCTTTTGATACTTGTGTACCACGTTTGATTCCGCTTGTCTAGAAACAAAAAAAATCTTCGTCGAAAATCAAACATGCGTTAATCGTGACATGACAAGCGATACTTCGCTTTCATCTAATTTCACGTCATCTATTATGGTAGCGTTATTTATGTTTTAAATAAATGATCTATGAACAGTCTTATAATGCGGAAAATTTGATAATCCACATCTATCCGAAGATATGGATGTAATATTTGTTACCAACGTACACATTATTCCAAAAGTTGACTCATGATATAAAACTTTTTGTTTTAGTTGAAAGAATAAATGTAATCAAGACAATAAATTTGCTTGATCTTTCAATAGTCACATTCAGCACCTGCAAGATAAGAAAACTATGTTACCATTCTCATGATAAAATCGGAGCTAATTGGTTTGCATTGCAAAGGAAAAAGAAATAGTTTTTTTTCCCACGTGATATTTATTACTAAAATTAATGTATTGTTTGTGAATGCAATCGTATACTGACGATAATCACGATTTATTCCAAAAGTATAAAATATTGCTTAAAACTAGCTTAAAAATCTGACGAAAAGTTGGATTACTTATGTTGCCGACGTGTTTGACAGGTGGCGCTAAACAGCTAGCGGAGTCTTCTCAAAGCTGTTACAGTTCAACGTTTATTTGTTTTGTTTTTTTATACCACATTCACTACTTCTTTATTTGGTTAGTTACTCATTCCCCCTTACGAGGCTGAGTGAACCCTGACCAAACTAATTCCACTCAGTAGTTTGTTGTCAGGCACACTAATTACTGTTCCACAGAGACAGCTGTGAAAAAAAAATACTGACACCATATAAGCATGAATGCACAAGGTTCTGTATGTTCGTGTTACTCGGAAGAATATTTACGTTGTGTTATTCTTTTATTTTAATTTTGCATGTTCGAAGCGAAATAGTCCAAAAATCAAATGAAAATAGAGATAGTATCATTGCACCGACATATTAGGTTGGTGCGAATGAAATGTCGGATTCTTAAGTGAATATATTAAACTGCATATCTTTTTCCAAAAGCTGTTTATTTAATCAAAATATACTCCATTTACTTCAATACACTTTTCCCAACAAGATTTTAATGCATAGATGCCTGTCTTGAAGAAATTTTAATCTTTAGAATCAATGAACTCTGATATGGCATTTTTCAGACTGTCTTCATTTTCGTACTGTTAAAGCCCGTAAAAACAGTTCTAAATGTTTAAATAAATGAAAGTCGGTTGGCGATAGATCCGGTGAATAAGGTGGGTGCTGCAAAATTTCATATTTTAATTCATTTAATTTCGCAATTGTTTTGCACGATGTATGCAGCCGAGTGTTAAATCGATTAAATCGGGTTAGCAATGATGAGCATACGTTCAAGCGATCCAGCTTATTTCGCTCGGTTAGTTCGTGCTGTATCCACTTATCCATTTTTTTCACCTTGCCAATTTGAGGAAGATGTCGCAATATTGTTGTATGGTCAACTTCCATTCTGGGAGCAAGTTCCCTTGAAGAAACAGTTGGATTCGTTTCCACCAATGCTTTCAGAGCATCATTTTTCACAGACGTTTCGGGTCTTCCACGCGGTTCATTTTGCAGGGCAAAATCACCAGACCGAAATTTTTCAAACCAACGCTGCACTTTTCGATCGTTCACAGTATTCTCCCCAAACGCCTGGTTTATATTGCGTGCAGCTTTTGCAGCATTATTACCAAGTTTATGCTCATATAAGAAAATCACACGAATTTCGGTTGAATTCATATCGGTGCAAATTCAAAGCAAATAACAAAAGGGAACACTTTTGAGAAAATCTTCTTTGCTAAAATGTGACTCTGGCAATGGACAGTACGACTATAAACCAGGCTATGTCAAAAACAAAAGCATAACAAAAACAGGAAGACAAACGTTCACATTTAAAGAAAATCCGACATTTTATACGCACCAACCTAATAGTTATCGGGAGAACGCTGACAAGATTGAATGCCATGCTTCGAATATGGTCACCACCGACGGTGATGTTGAAGTTGCCAAAACTATGATACTTGCTATTCCTAAAAACACTTGGAAAACGAGATGGAATAAAGTATGACATGAGGCAACAGTGGGGACGACATCGTATACGAATCGGAAGGTGCCACAGATAATGCTGAAATTTTAAAGGCGTGTGGGGGGTCTGTCCGAGACGGTGAAAATATGTCAAGAAGACATAGGATGGCGGAGGCCTTGGAATATTCAACGGTCATGAATTTGGTGACCGTTGGGGATCGTGAAACGGGGAGGCATTATTTGAAAAGTCATCTAAAATACTTCATTAGTCATCAGGGAAGCTAATAATATGCTTTTCGAGTTGAACGGTTTGAGAGGCAAGAGAAAGGAAGGAATTAAAGATAGGATGATTGCTCCTTGACCGGTTACAGTAACAAACAATGAAAGGAAGATTATCTTTAATGTCCTGGAGTCAAAAGACGACTCCTTACCTGGATTTGGGAAGGTTGGCGGTGTTCTTTTAACTTCATCCTACTGCAAGGTGCACAAATCCAAAAGTTAAAACCGCCAAATCTAAGGTAGCCGCAAACGAGTATAACTGAATTTGTTTTACCACCTTAAAAAACCTTTATTGACATGTATCCTAAAAACCTATATTGAAGGATGTACACGTAGAAAATATCTTTTATAAAAAATGTGCCTAATATCCTTCTACATAAATCTTTTTATTCATTCATCATTTTTGATACAACGTTTCTGAATCAAAAAGTCCCTAATCAGGCATCATCTTTTCATCTAGAATAAAAAATCTTGGCATAATGACAATAAGTAAACATTTTTTTCATTTTAGACAAACATTTTTCACCAAATGTGAATCAAATGCGTAAAACTCAGATGTTGTGTTGTTCCAAATTAAACAACATTAATGAATAAACAAATTAACATTGCCACTTATATTTCGTAGCTAGGAAATCGCCTAGATATTTGAAATAGTCCATGTCAGTTAGCCAGTATTATTTTAGCTGGAAGTTATTGTGTGCTATCAGTTCAAAGTTCTGTATCCTACGTTAATTTGATATGCCCAACTGTTGTCAAAAATTGCTGCATAATATAAATTAATTTCAAAATATAACTGTTTAAGATTAAAAAAAAGTTTATTTATTGTGATTATATCAATATTTTTTCTTTTAGTTGTATAGAGGTTTCCTGATAATTCGCTAATTGAGTCCGAAACGTCACAACAAAAATGATGAATGAATGAAAATTAATATAATATCGTTCATTGATGAGACCGAAGAAAAATCTCACAGGTATTAAGGTATTGTATTTTGACTCTGTGTCTCTTCTACAATAGTAGTCTTAAAAATGACAGCAATCTGAAATTTTGAGATGTAATGATAATGGGGAAAATATTAAATATGAAAATAACTGGGTCCTGTTTCTTCAACCATTAAGCTGAAGACCTTAGAAGCCATTAAAAATTAAAAGTTCCTAATTCTCCTGCCATGGCTAAGGAAACATTAAAAATAATAAAACAAAAATAATTTCATAGCTTTTCCGAAAAATGAAGTTTTTAGAACCAACAAAGAAATGAAAGTGTTCACCATTAGACAGGCCAGCTGATTTATAAACGCAGTGGTGAAAAAAAACTTCATGGTGTACTGCAGCAAAGAAGTATGGTGGACTTTTCAAATATACTTAGATGTAGTAATATGGTACTGTACATATTATGTGTTAAATTACTGTTATAATATTTTTTGTTCATACCATCTGTAAGTTGTAATTTTTAAATTAAGTTGTACACATAAATGGAATTTAAACAAAAAAATACGTAACAATGCAACGTGTAATATCTGTATGCTAGAAAGAAATAAACTAAAAATACCTTGTTATGCAGAGTATTGATTTTTGTCAAGTATCTTTTGTTTATTGCAATAGGCAAACAGTACTGTAATAAATCGTACCGTATATCGGAGTCTGAAGTGAAGTTTCTATTAAGCGACTTGTGAAAAAACTGTTGGCCACATTGGGTAATTGGTCTTGAAGAAAGATAAGACATTAGGGTAGCACATGTGCTAAATGTATTTTCTTTGCGAATATAATTTGGTTTATCATTATCTTGTATTATAATTATGTCAGTTCAATTTGCTTTGTACTTTATAAAGTTTTCTTCATATTTTCAAACATTTTAGTATTTAAGTTGTATGTACAGTGTAAGTTATCTTTAATATTTGCTGTGAACATTTCTGTAAATAGATGCATGCATAGAACTTATTTGCCTTGTGCTCGAAGAAACAGTTTGATCTCTCTGATGATCTTAGCATAGAGCTTATGTCACCTTTACATAATACAGCTAAGGCATGTGCTTTTATTTATTTTATTATTATTATTCAAAATAAAGACTAAATGTACCGCTCAAAAACCAGATTATCTTGAAAGAATATTTTCTGACCATACCTTAGGTTATAGACTATTCTCTTATCCGTGACTGGCGGATCATCAACTTTCCACTGAATTTTGACAGTTTTAATTGGATTTAAATTCACCTTTGCCTTGTTTCCTGGCTTCGTTTTGGAATTCTCGATTGGAATAATTTCGAAGTATGAGCACTGATTCGACCGAAGGCTAAGAATTATCGAGTACTATGTACACTATATGAAGAAAGCAGGGACACAACGGATATAATGTAGGGGTGGGGGTGGTTATATTAATTAGGGGCGGTAAGTTAACAGGTGTGGGGTGGAGGGGGTGGTCGAGGGGGGACGAAACTGCTCAGTGGCACCGGGGCGCTCTGAGGGTTTACATCGCCTCCGCGCGCCTCTCAGTTTCGAGCACTGACGTACTATTGTCGTCTACCGGAAGTCTTCACTCAACATGTCCTCTTCTCCTGCTGGGCTGGTCTCCCGTTGATTGGCTACTTCCGACTCCTCATCGCTAGCCGAAATGATCTTCCTGCTTTGGCTGTTCGCCAACCTGCTTGCACCGGCCGTGTCACAAGGTAGGACCGAAAATCAAATATATCAAAGTCCCCAAAAACCAGAAAAATTACAAGAACCAAAAAAAAAAAAAATTCGCTTCATTATAAATCCGTGTGTATATAACTCGATCATTTCTGTCTTAACTGACATGCTATAATCATTTTTGGAAATACTAAAGAAAAAATAGTAAAATAACATTTATCTAAATTTATCCAAGTTCTCAAAAATACACATGCGCTGAGAATTGTACACACCTGAAATACTCTAACTACTTCCTACTGAAGATATTTTTTGTGTCAGAAAGTAATATAGAGTATTTAGTCAAGGCTGTATTTGTATTAGAAAAAAAAAATTGTTAAGTTTCCCTGAGATAAACATTAGAGACAGGGACTTAACATTAATAATATAGAATTTAATGATAGGCATTTACCGGCTTGAAAGCTTTAAATTTCTTCACAAACACGTCAATATCACTCAAAGACATGTTAAGACTGATTTAAAAAAAAAAAAAACTCAAAAACGAGAGACCGACCGCGGCCGGTTGTAATTTCGTGTGACCTGAAGAATTTCCTAAATTTTCATCAAACACTGAAAACAGTTCACAATCATGCATACAATAGAAGAAGGTTTATAAACTTATTCGCATTTATGCTGCGTAAACACTTCAATTATGACTAAAATTACAATTTTTTACTTTAGCAAAATATTTGGTGGTCACTTTTTGACAAAATTATGAGGTCGAGATACCGTTTCGTTATTGAAAGGAGACGAATTCATAGCACATCCAGAATAGGAACTTCTTAAAAATTTTCTAATTTGTATAACCACTTCAGTATAACCGAAAACATCAAAAGGCATAAGTATCGTTTTCAGTTTTTCGAAGTCTAATTGTAAACAGTAAAAACCGGGAGCCCGAAACGCGTTAAATGCAGACTTTCAGGATTTTATTTGTTTTAATTAAAAATGTGTGGAGTATACCTGTATTTCTAAGAAAATTTCTATGGCCATAACTCTCAGAGTTAGATAATATTTTGTTGTCCGGTCGCGTGATGCAAATGAGTTATGATGAATATTTTGCGTAGGACTATGCAAATGTCACATATAGTTCAACTATACAGTCATTCACTTCGAAATAAATTTATGAATACTTCATTTAAAATTTAATATCTGTTGTAAAAATTGTATACGACGAAAATGCAGGATAGCTGTTGATTTGGACTTGGCCATTACGCTTTTACTATCTGGTGTTCGTGTATGATAATTAGTAATAATACGTTGATACAATCTATATAGTCAATAAAATGAAAAAAAGTATTAGTAATAATAATAAACTTACCATTTTTGCAAAAATCCCTGAAAATGAACAGTTTCATTATTTAATATTTTGAAACTATCTATATATATACACGATTTCAATTTTAAAAACGGCAATTAGTGGGAAAACCTTCTATGAATGCAAGGTAACAATGCTTACTATATTAATTATTATTTATTAGCTCCGCCAATTTAAATTTATTGGGCAGGTATTAATTAATAATTTATTGATACCGGGTATAGCCCCACTAGTTGGCTATACGTACGACGGCTGGTCTAGCGGGACTTAAGAAACACTTAAGGGGCACCTAATCAATGTTTCGAATTCCGGGCATATTTTAACGGAGGCAAGAAGTTCAGTGACATAATTAAAATTTTATGTTCCAAGTTGAAGTTCTCATAACTGTTATTCCTTATAGCTGACACGTACCAGGGCCCGCTGTCGTGGAATTGCACATAATGACATTATGAGTCGAAAGCCTTGAAGTGTCTACCTACCGTTTTTAACGTCATGGCACGGAATGATATTTGCCATATGCATGACTACTGGGTTCATACGCAAGGTATTGTAGTCGGTAAAGAATATATTCAGATGTAACTTTCGATATATTTCTTTGAAACATCAAAAATCAGAAACTATTGTCCAGAAAAGTACTACGGAGAAAGGAACATAAAATCGCCCTAGGTTACCGGATCCAATATTTTGACAATTTACGTTCTGTAGTTTTTACAAATCAAAATTCGGTATTATTGCCAGGAATTTCTTCATACTAACTGTAAGTACAAACGATGCTTTTGGGAAAATATGCCTCGAATAAGGGGAATGAGTTGCGCATGATCAAAGGTGCAACAGCTTCAAAATCGCTAATCTTGATGCAGGAAGGAGGTACGCAAGGGCTACTTTCATTTCAATCTAATATCGCATAGTGACATTTTTTTTTTAAGTTAAATATATACTTTATTTAACAAACAATTCTGAGTGTTGTTCTTTTTTTTTTGAACCAATTTTACTTTAGATAATCTACCCCTATTTTAACCATACAATAATAAACTTGGTATCCTCGAGTCAAAATCGAAACGCAACAGCTTTTTGTCAAATGATGTTATGACGACTGTTTACGTCAGGTGAGCTAATATGAGAATAAAAATTGAATTTTGCATTTTAGCCTAGCGAAAATCGAAAGGGTATAGTTTGAAACAGTAGTTCATTTGTGTGTCCTTGTGCTCAACAACTTTACTCAGCAGTCGAATTGATATCTGTTTGGTTTATCAACACCACCAATCTTTGTATCTTTAATTTTAATTAGGCTACAACAATAATAAGACATAAAACCTGAAAAAGTTTCTCTTCTCTATCAATTGTAAGCTTTCTGGAATCACAACTGAGGGGGAGCTTTTTAACATTTGAAGTTCTAAATATTCCCCGTGTTTAAGGGTGTAAACTCAAAAAGAAATCCAAACAAGAAAAAAAAAATTGAAGTGTCTGAAGCCAACAATTGAACACGCATATTCAATGTAGCTCTAACCGATTTTAATGAATCATAGTTAAACAAAAAATCACGTGATACCACTGACATTGACTTTGTTTATAATGTGGTAAAATAATGCAAAGAAAGATTTGTTGAAAATTGTAAGAGTAGCAACAATAATTTAGTAAAAAGTGTTGCACATAATGTTTCAATTAGGAAGACATAGGTATATAAAGGGATCCATTTTATCCTCAAGGGCCAAAAATATCGAGTGGATTTTTCACAATCCGGACTACATTTCGATATTATTGCTTTCTGATATATATAATTATTTCATAATTACAATTTAGTTCATAATTATCTGACAAAAGTTTCGATGTATATGTTTTTTTATTGTATTCCATGCTCTGCACTGAGGTCAAAATGTGGGAAAATCGATTTTTGCACCTGTTTATTCCCTTCGGAAAACATTTTTTTTGAATTCTCATGTAAATTGTCGTTGACTTTTCTTGCCAGGAGGATCGCCAGGACGTTTTTTTGGGAGCACTTCAAAGTTATTTAGAGAATATTATGTGAATCTTTTCGAAGGAGATATAAATATTACTATATATACAACATACGTCAGTTTTTTTTGGAATAAAAGATATTTCACCGCTTTAGCTAAAAAAATATTCTACATTCGTGAGGTGGATCTATCTTTACCTGGCTAGGCCATTGATTTTTGCCATCAGCCATATTTTAAAGAAACATCCTTTTAAAGTTCGTTTAAGTATGAATATTATTACTTTATTGTACTGATACTTCGGGAAAATCGGGTAATCCCTGGACTGTGTATATATGCGTATATTGTATGAGTGAATACTGTAAATAGTGTATGAGAAAGAGTAAATGCAAATTTGTTAATATGGTATAAATGGGACTTTTTATCACAATTATCTATTGGCATTCCAGGCCAGATTACAATTTTCCGTACGGTTTTTATCAATTTGGTAATAGATTCTTTAAACAAATTGGATTTAGAATCTGTGTGATTGGCCGTCTATATTTCAATATAACCTAAATTTTTCGACTTGATTGCGAATGCCCCTCTTCAACCCTAGCTGAATCTATTAAACATTTCATACTGAACCCGCTCATTGCGATTCGAATAGAAAAAATAATTAAACTTTGTAATTACTATTGTCAGATTTTTATTCCCAGGATTAATGCGTCTTACAATGTTTTGTGTATAAACTTGATTTTTTTTTCATTTATCTTTATTATTGTGAAGTGTTAGAAAAATTGAAACTACCGTTTATGCAACTGTGGTATTTACATACTTCTTGATATATGTCATAATGATGTCATGAAAGACATTACACTCCGTTTTTAAGAAAATAAAAATGAATCGAAGTAGCCAGAAATACAAACTCGGTTAAGCCAAAAATAGTTTAGTTACACATACTTCTTATTTATACTATCCATAATCGTTCTATATTTAGTGATATTATTGTATTATTTCCACTCTAATTATGTGTGCATGTTCGTGTTTCTTAAACAACGGGACGCGTTTAATGCGATGTTTTGAAGGATGCTAAAGTTATGATTAAAAGATCCCCACAATATCGTTCCAAAATTTATTAATTATCATCAGTACATCCCTAGGGAAAATCTGACCAAAAATAAAATACTAATACAATTATGTCGATAGACAAACAATAGTTCGCGTAAGAGATGTGCTTATTAATCACATGGCGTGTCATTAAAATAAAAAAACATAAATAAATTAGATCAGCCGTTAAAAACAACATTAAAATATGTGGATAATATCCTTCCAAATTTTATTCATTATTAGTTTGATGTAATTTCGAGCTGATATCGGTTCATCATCAGGTAATATCACAGCCAAAGACAATAGGTCGCTTTTATTTTTTAATTATTGCTCAATCAAACTGAGCATTAAAATTTACGGAGTGTTACTAATAGCTGGGTATTGTTTTATAATATCCAGCTTTTCTTTTATAGTGTCATATGCCGGAAATATTTCTATTATAAACATATGACATGATAACAGAAAGGCTAAGTAATGGTGATTTATAGTAAACAATAGACATTCAATTATTTGCCAAAAATAAATTATACGCGTTTATATATTTTAACATTTTAAGGTTTTGATGATTTTTTTCAAAACCAGAAACTGTTTTATCCGGCCGAATATCCTGGAATTCCATTTGATTACATGAAAACAAAAAAATATTTTGTAATCCATAAAACGTAATTAATAGTTATTAATTAATTACTTCGTAATAAAGAAATCAGTATTTTTTTTGATGTTGCTAAATAATAAGTTTTTTTGTATTTCTATTTTAACTACAATGTCATAAAAACTGTCATTAAAATGGTGTTCGCAATTATATGTCTTTCCGTGTTTCACAAAAAATGTATAGTATTTTGCATGCTAGTTTAATTTAAATGTATTTCTGGTTTTTATTGGTTTGCTTACCCTAATACAATAATTAAAAAAATTTGACTGTTGCATAAAAAGCATTTGAAATGATATTCTAAATCGCCTATTTTTTAAGTTTAATCGTAAGAATTTGCTATTGCGAGAAACCGCGGTGTCCTGACAGTGAAATTCCACAGTAGCCTTTCCAACCACCCTAATCCTGTAGCACAGTCTTTGCAATGCGCCACTCATCACTATAATCCTCCTCGGAGACTGAAACGGCAGTGGCCTCGTGACGGTGGGAGTCCAGGCAATGGCCAGTTTCTCCAATCATGTCCTATTGTATGAATGAGCGAGTGAATGATGTATGGTATGAATGAGATCATTTATCTGTATTATTATTGCCTTATAAAAGGCAGATTGTAATTATTGCACAATAAAGAAGAAAGAACTTTAATTTAATAACTCAATAGTGCTAGTAATTAAAGTAATCCTATGAAAAATAGTCTCATTTGTCAGTCAATAACCGAATAATGAAAATATATTTTTTTTATGGGTATATTGGGTCGCGTATCGAATGAAAGATATCGATGTGCTGATAAGGAATATATCGTGTTGGGGGTATAGAGGATTATAATTACAAAAATATCATAAAATCAAATCAACGAAAACATTTTTTTTTTAGTATTAAAATAAAACAGCTTTTGCCGTGGTGAAAAGCTCCCGTGTAAAATGACGATCAACTGGGTTTGAAGGTGTTTGCTAATAGATATTATTCAATACACCCTAGGAAATCAATTAAGATGGCGTAATTGATAAGATAATTGCGTGATTGTGCGCACCTAACTATATATAATTTAATTTGAATAAAAATACTTCTCTCTCTAAATACAATTTAACATTTCATTCTTAAAAATCGTTAATTCGACTAAATGTCATAGGGGCTGCATCCACTCAGCTTGCGACCCAGAAGACTATGGATTTGTCAATAAGGACGGTCATTTTGTTTATTACGCGTCCTCTCACCCTTATTCTGACGGAGGTAGATGATAGATTTAAACGGTATCCGGAGTGTTCATTTAGGTGACCAAGAAAACTAACGGTTCGACAATAATATCAGTTTCTAATTATTTTTACAAGTCACCCCCAGGTGGTTTAGGGTAGTTTAAAGTTTTTTTAAGTAGAACGTAACTCATATGAGTCACATATATACATATACATATGTATATATAAAATACATTTTCCAAACTTTGAGGGAAAATGAGTGACGTATCAACCAGTGCCAACCATATCGGTAATGATAAATAATGAGTGGGATGCAACTACAGGTACCGCTGATATCGGATTTGGTTGGGTACGGTCTGGATGTGGGTTCCCCGAGCCTCCGTGAGAAGCGCTGGCAGCACTTCTCACCCTCAGTTCCCCGCCAGCACTCGCCCTCTCACCCTCACACACCTTCCCTCTGAATAACCCTACAAACAATAAATTATATTATCATATATAAAAAAATAAAAGGGTCAAATCCATCGATATGAACTTCCACTTCTCTCAAGTGTGTGAAAAAATTCGCAGATCTCAGGAGATGACTGCGGGTCAAATCAATGCGTGAGAGATGTATGAGATGAGACCAGATCCATAAATAAATTTGACGAAAATAAAAAGTGAACCCAAATATCAAACTAAGCCGCTGTGTACATACAAGCAATAAAAAATTGACAGAAACTAAACTTTGTGGTCATTTATGTTCACAAGGCCAATCAAATTTTGAAAAAAAAACGTGACACTTGAAGAGCTATTTCTCTTGCGAGAATCAGTTTTTTTTTATTATTACATAAAAAAAAATGTTTATAGTGATAACATTTTTTTCATATCAATATAAACTAAATTGACTCTTTTGAAACATATTTGTTGTTTTTTCTAAATCTTTATTTTCAGAAAATTATCCTGATAAGTCAATAGACAATTGTGATAAACGATTTCATTCGTTACGATATTGCATTCACTCTCTCATTCATGCAATATTTATGATACGCATATATATATCATTATTTCTGCGTTAGGGCGAGTTCGATAGTTGGAGCTGGTAGAAAGAGAGTTTGAAAGCCACAGACGCTCAGGACGCAGTGCAAGAACTCCTAATGATACAATATTCACAGAATACCCCATTGTCCCGTCAACAGTGAGCGAGACCCGTCAGGGAACCACGTCGAAAAAAAGATTGTGTATCGACACAGCTGATGCTTGAAACTGATCTTGCTATGAGATTTGGCGATTATTTTTGTTGGAATTGTATTTATATAGTATGGTATGGATATATATAGTATGTGTTGCCGTGTAAAAAATATCAGGTCAGCCAAATGTTAACGTGTAGATTTTCATCAACTCAAATGAAAAAAAAGGTTCACACAAGTGAGTTCACTTGGCTGCCAAATTGAGATTGTGTAGTGCTAACTGACGCATTTGTCAATAATGGTGGTATCGAATTGACGCTGACAGTTGTGGACAGCATGCTCGCGTTCCGTACTCACCGCTAACGGCTGGGTGTCTGTGTTTTTTTTTTATTCTGTTTTTTATAGCTTGCTGCCTAACGGTATTTCTGGTCCCGATGAATCTGCCGCTATAAACAAACCGGTAATTGATTATTGTTTTAATTAAATTGCGGTAAGGGCGTTTGAGGCGGATAGATAAAAAACTGTCAACGCACTGGCAAGTACACTTTTTTTTTTCTCAACCGGACGCTTTGTGCGGAGTCGAAGGGCAAACAATATCGCGGTGGCTGAATCTTGATACCAGTACGGGACCTGTTTTTCATTTGATACTTAAATTCAAAGTATTACATTGCATAGTTTAAAGTATTTTATGGGAATTTTGAATGATATTTAGCTCAAGATACTAAGGAAAATTAACAACAACGTCCTCGTAGCCTGGTGGTTACCATCTAACCACAGAGACCCGGGTTGGATCCTCGGCTCGACCAAGGACTTTGGGGGATAAGTCTGGCCGTGATCGAATCAGCCTTGTGAGGACAAATGAGGAGCTACTTCAATAAATGATTAGTGAATCCTGTTATGAAAACAAAATGAAAGGTTAAAAGATAGCAACACTAGACCTAGCACCACCTACCAATCGATTAAAACGATAAGTTCACAAAAGGACAAAACATATATTGTTGTAAATATAATATTCTGCCTTATGTAAATAATCATTAGCTCCATGTATAGATTGTGCTATTAGGGAAGAAACCAACCTATCAAAGATAATATTTTACTGTATATTATCATTATGATAGAGGTATTTTATGTTTGTTTGTTTTTCCTCTAAATTTAAATTATATCACTATCCATCGATTGTAAAAGCTAATAAGGTGAAAATGAACAACGTATTCAATTTGTCCTTATGTACTGAAATTAAAATAAATGTCTTTCTCTTTATCACTTATTAAGTTTCTTGCGTCTGTCTGCCCTGGGATTCACCCCCAGAGGGAAATTAGGGGGGTGAGTCCCCTCTTCCAGTTAGATCCATCAACATTTACATGGAGGTTTTGAGCTAAAGATCTTGACGTCCTGATCTGACAATATGTTATTTGTATTTTGTGTCGATCCTTTTCGCAATAATAAAGAACGCACCATTGGCGATCCATCTTAGAGCTCTATTATACTAAAGAAAAATTAATTTTTCATTTCATTTAAGAGTTGAATTAAGCTTCATTAAGTAATCTCTCAAAATCTCTAGCTCATTGAAAAATGCCAAATACTATTGGAATGTGTGCACATTGACGCATGAATGGATGATGATGTGGCCAAACAGTTCAGCAGTTAAGAGCTAGTTAAAACGAGCGCGGGCGGGCTCTGTCACCCGATAGCCGTGCCTTATGCGGCCATTTAATTAGGCCAGCTTCGGACTAATTGAAAACTTCAGACAAACTTTCCCGTCCCCTCCCTTAGCATTTAGAAACCTGCGAGTACCGCCATATGCTTACCGTTCGAAGCAGTAACACGGAGATGCTCAACTCAGCGTCGGTATTGAACTTTTGGTGGAGCTGTGGGACAATAGATGTAGAAATTTTCTTACTATTTTTTCATCATTGTCTCTGACATTTACGGCCTACACCCCTATGGTTATTCAGGGGACTCCGAATGACATAAGCCAATTACCGTAGCACATTACTAAATGGAATACATTCTACAAACCATCAGAAATTTACCTTAAACACAGGGTATTTATATATTTGATATATAAATATGAGATTGGTAGTCACCTATTCGAATTGCAAAGAATATTTAATAGATTCCTACGAATAACAACAAATTTACGTAGGCGTAATACCATCTCCTCACTACATGCCAGTCAATGATCAATGACTCTATAACTTAGCAAGGAGCACTCAAAGGTTTATAATAAATTGTTAGGGTGCCTGCAATAATATAATAAAAAGTGTTGTGCGTAATGTTTCAGCTAGGAAGAACATACATGAAGACATTAATTTTCTAGGCCAAGTAGAAGGGTTTCGCTAATTGGTTCGCTGACTTACTGATAATTACAGTGTTATCGTTATTTGCAAGCTAATCAATAAGGTTAAGGTTCATAAAATAATATTTAGAAGGCTATTAATGATCCACTAAGGATGTAAGCATCGAAGGAAGTCATCACCTGTAATTTGCCTTTTTTTTATCGTAAATTTAAGTTTTCTGTTGAGAGTAAAAATCCAATTTGATATATAAGCTTTAAATATATGAATAATAAATAATTCTTTTTTACATTTTTTAAGAAAGGAAACCAAGATATTTTCTTGTCAAAATTTGTTTTATTTTTGGAGCAATTCGATAGCTCATAATTAATTTTTATGTAACTCAGTGACTCAAAATTGAATTGATCTCGAGTAAAAATGAACTTATCGAGTTGTCTGTATCCATTTTGTTGTTATCTTGGCTGTACTATAGTTTTTGAAATGGTAGTCTGCCTCTAACATAAATCACAATGAGTCAAGGCTGGAACTTAAAAAAATATTTCCACGATTGATTTCCGTCGTATTGAAAGTTGAAAACCAGGGAAGTTAACGAAATTGTGCCCATGTAGAATTTTCAAAATCCGGCCAAATGAGAAATCGATAGTTGGATCGCAACATTTCGTTGGTTCCGAATAATGTATGACTTGTGGTAAAATATTCAAACTGGAGATAATTGTAGTGGAGGAATAATTGGTCAGGGTTCATTAGTATTGGCTGGGGGTGATTGGGATGGCATTCTGGGCAGCTAGCGCCAGAGTGGACGGGTCCCGTGGTGCCCGCACGCCAGAGCCTGTTGCCTCTATTTGCATATGCACGTAACCATACATGGCTAATGTTCCCTCTGTTTGTTTGCTACGCACTATTCACCATGTACGCTTCCTCCTGTACCACGGAACCACAATCTCACACGCAGACAACTCTTCTTCCAAATGTCCCTATTTTCCTTTAGTTTAGTTTTTTTAGTGGGATGAAGTTTTGACTTGATCAAGATTTGAAAAAATTATAAAATAAGATACTAAATGATGAATTGTCCCTTGTCAATAAAAATCTCTTGATGTTTATAGCAATATCAATTTGGGTGCATAGTAAATGTAGTTGTATACTAATAGTCAAGAGTCAAAATAGAAAATATTATTAATTATTAATCCT
Organism: Acanthosoma haemorrhoidale; assembly: GCA_930367205.1. Lineage (NCBI taxonomy): Eukaryota > Metazoa > Arthropoda > Insecta > Hemiptera > Acanthosomatidae > Acanthosoma > Acanthosoma haemorrhoidale. Next base: position 56,161,209 of record OV884009.1, on the reverse strand, counting down.
TTATTGTGCTAAAATTACAATCTGCCTTTTTTTTATTTGGAAATAAGTAATTAAGATTAATGCTCTCATTCATAACATATTTACAATTCATCATTCACTTACTCATTCATACAATATTTACAGACAGCCCAGAGGCCTCCCAAATCCACATGCGAAAGAGAAAGCGGAGTCTTGGGAAGTCCCCCACGCTCCTCCGTCAGCCGCGTCACCGGATACGGACCAGTGGAGGCTGACCAAGAGCGCGAGAGCCACAGACGCTCAGGACATGATTGGAGAAACTGGCCATTGCCAGGATTCCCACTGTCACGTGTTTATAGCAGGTCACGAGGCCACTGCCGTTGATGAGTGGTGCAGTGCAATGACTGTGCTACAGAATTAGGGTGGTTGGAAAGGCTACTGTGGAATTTCATAAACTTGGAAGGGATGAGTTCAAGAATGTAGGGTATATTAAGATCGTTATGAAGGGTTTTGTTGCTGACGTAATAAGGGGCATTTACTATTGTTCTCAGGACTTTGGATTGAAAGGATTGGATACGCTTGATGTTCGACTTTTTTGCTGTCCGTATGTAGCTCTATTACGTATGTCCAGATTGGCTTAAGTATAACTTTGTAGGCTATTAATTTATTTTCTATTGAGAGATGGGATGTCCTTTAAAGTAGTCTGTACAGTTGTCCAAAGCGTCTGTTTAGTTCTTGTCTTTTTAGCCTCGTGTGGATTCCAGGTCAGTCGTTTGTCGAGATGGAAACCTAAGTACCGTACTGTTATTAATTGAATCTTCCATGATACTTAAATTGAAAATAATGACAAATTGTCTTTAATTGTAGCGCAGTCTATATCCCCGTTGAAAATATTTGTTCTATATTATAATAATTCAAGCGTTTGTTTCCCTGTTACTTTGTGGTTGCTGTTCATATTGCGCTGGTCTGCCTAACAATTGATTTAAGTTTAAATTATTCATATTCAGCTTCTTCTTCTCTTGGGGAAAAGCCCAAATCCTCGGAGTCAAACGTTGTAATTATTTATATGGCACAGTGGATCTTGTAATATAACACCTGAAAGAGGTTTTAAATTACAAGATGTACGAGTTAATGGTTGAACGACAGTGATGGTGAATATTGAATACTTCCCGACGGAACTCGGCCAAAATCCGTACTTGATTCCTGAGCACACCTTTAGTCCATTCGTTTGCTGATAAGAATACTTAAAAAGTCACACTGTATAAAATAAAAATAAAATAATTAATGGCCCTCTCAATCAGGCTTATCTTAGTGAACGGAATTAGTCGCTAACTACTTCCCTTCCCCGATAATGAATTGTTTTTTGGTTAATGGTTGCCCCTTAATTAGATATGTCTACTACTAGATTTTTCTATGATATCTGGCAACCGTTTTCGAAGACATTTAAAAGCCTAAACTGATACTATCCTGATAGAAAGCTGGTTAGCAATTGGACTGTATGGATTTTTGAAATAATTATTGATTGTAAAAAAGCCTGCTCAGTAAATTCACCTGCAATTCATAGAGAACGGAGTTTATAGAATCTTTCAGTACTACTTTTTTTTCTTTTTTAATTTGTATTTTCTTTTATTATGATAAAATCACAATCTGTCTTATTGGGAAATGAGTAATTGTGATAAATGTTCTCATTCATACCATATTTACAATTTTCATTTCACTCGCTCATTTATAAAGTATTTAAAAACAGCCGAGATACTTCCCAAATCCACATGGTTGCCACCTCCCTCGCATGCGAAAGAGGAAACGGAGTCTTGGGAAGACTCCCACGGTACTCTGTCAGCCGCGTCACTGGATACGAGCCAGTAGAGGCTGTCCAAGAGCGCGAGAGCCACATACGCTGAGGAGTCAGTACTACCAGTAATTCCATTTTAAGCAAAACAAATGTATCGTCCATTGAGTTTTTGATAAATATCTAACTATAGCAATAGTTTAATTTTTTTTCAGGGTACATCCTGATACAAATGAAATTTGGCTTACTTCACATTTAGCATAATATGAGTATATATACTGGCGTCACCATGGTAACAACCAATAAACTACTAATATACACAATTAGTAATTAGTAAACACAAATTAAAGTAAAAAAAAAACTCAAAGGGCACCAATTAATAGTAAAATAACATTAAAAAAAAACACCTAAGTGTTAAGTACCTGTGCTCCCAGTGCCAATTTGTGAAAACTTTAGGACTTGGACTGTTTGGAAATAAACCATTCATGGACAAGTTTCAAACATAGTCACTTTAAATTTCTATCTAAAAAACAAATCCTTGAAGACCTCCGTTACTTAGAGTAATTGGTAGCAGTAACTATAACGGGGTTTTGTGATGGGGACTGTATGTGGTTCAATAACCCCCCGCGTGTGGGGAAAAAAAAAAAAGTTGTAAATCCGGTCCAAGAAACAGAAATAAAAGTTGCGAACGAGACTTAGTACTGACACACTGATTTCCTAAGCACATTTACTACAACTGGAGGCTTAGAGTCACTGTGCTTAGGATTCGTATGTATTCATTAATTTAATAATATGAAAACCATCTATCATCATGTTTGCATTGGTCTACGTTCAATATATTGCCGATTACCCTAATAATGGCACAGCTTTATTTAAATTCACACACTCTATTTGATGTATGGGAGCCTGTTAATGTAAACACCATTTTTTGAATTAGAGAGCAAATGTAAATTCTTAAATATGATATGAATGCGATCTTTTATCACAATTATCTATTGCCCTTCAAGGGGAGTAATTTTATTCAAATAAAGATCCGAATAAATCATAGAACCTTTTTTGGATCGCAGTGGCCCAGGGATCCAGAACTCTCCCGGATCCAGAAAACTCCCGCAACGCGTACGAAAGGAGTTAGCCACAGCCGGAGTATTTTTCTACCGTTCTGGCAGTGAACTGGCTCAAACCCTAATCTGGATTATTCAGCTAGATTGGAAATACCAATTACCGTTCCAGATGCCCTCATTACTGAGGAAAAATTTTTATTTTTATCGGACGATGGTATCTGTGCCGTTCAGGGGTAGAGATAGACGTCCTGCAGTGTTGTTTTAGTCCTTAATTACAGTCTTTCATTTTTATTTCATCAAATATCATAATGAAGGTGCACTTCATCAGGAGAGCAGAGGGAAGTTTGTGTAATCCATTTTTTTTTGTTATTTTCTTTTTTTGCAAAATATTTCTTGAATCCCTGATTTTCCTCCGTAGATTCTTTGCTATATGATAGTGATGAAATATACATTAATCAATAGCTGCGATGTCCTAGCCAAATATTAGTTTACATCACATACTGATAATAATTTTTAAGAGCAGTATAAATAAATTTTAATTTACCTTCAGAAAGTACATTGCAGGATACTATCAAGAAATGGAATCCAGCCATATTTTTGCGAATCGACTTATCTTCACTGATATACATCCCTATATCTTAGCCCCATGCGCACCCTTGGGCAATCAAAAATCCATTTGAAGAAATCCCAATATACCCCCAACATATTTATATATATATATAACACTTGATTCTTGCGCCAAATGGGACCTCCTCCACAAATTTTCTGTTATTAAACTTAATTCCTATCCAATTTTCATATTGCTTCATTCCTATTGCACCGTTGCAACCACTCCTTTCACCACACCAATTTCGACCAAGCCAACATATGTTTTTCTAAATCAATAACAAAATACTGATTTCCATTCCCCACCTATCCCAAAGCTCATCGTACCTCATCACTACCTAACCTTTCCGAACCCGTTGAAAGATTAGACAAATTACCTTCTCTCACGGCAGTATTTTATCTTATAATTTTTTAGAGTTTGACGGACGATATAACGACTTACACGATTATTGTACTTGCATAGCTTCCTATGAAATCTACCATGTCCGGTAAGTAACTTGGAACTCCTGAATTCTGGAAAGGCTTATCTTCCCCTCTCCTGTCCAGTATGAAGTACTTCCTCAAAGTACTTCTTTTCGCAGCCATGCCCTCGTCCAAGGACCCAAGAGTTTAGTCACTGAGGTCGGCCTTCCACCCTCTTGGCTTGATTGAAGATCTTTTATTAGGAGCAACCAAACTTCATCATAACCATGACGTACTTTAATTTGATCTATTCTGATCCATTCTTTGGCGTCAGCCGTGCTCTTGCCTTAACAGGAGCCATACTATCATGGGCGGCCGCTTTCGGACATACCTGCGCGTCTGTACCGAGAATATTGACGTTTCTAGAATTAGATCATCGTTAGAAGAAGTTAATTTAGTAGATTAGGATAAGTTCTACCACGTACACGTACTGTCTTCAAAACGAACCCCTTAAAATGTTTCTACATTGAGTTCAGAGTTCAACTGAAAGTGTTGAACTATTGATCCATTCATTGCTTTAAGGAAGCGACACTGTCCTAAAAGGTCAGGTGGACGTTATTAATAATTAATGTTTTTCAGCAACAATTTCGATTGCGGTATTTAAAATAATAATAATTTTTATTAATATGACTTAATTACATACAGAAAAGTTAAAATAATTTAGTTGAAACGTAGTTTTTACTACCTTATACTCAAGCGGTTTGTAGCAGGTAATTTTTTATAATCCATATTATTAAAAAGATAAGTAATAGTTATCCATAATGTGTTTGCTGTGAAAGTTACGTGATGGTTATATTTAATTTAGTGTTGCTTACTATTTGTTTAAATGATAGGATTGAGCATAAAGTGTGTCGGGACGTCACGAGGGGTGAGACAATCGTTTCATGACGGTCTTACTATCTGACTCCATATTTGATAGATATGTGCCCCGACAATTCACTATGTTCAGGAGAAGAGGTATAGGGTAGGTAGTGTAGGTAGTTTGTGTGGTCTTGGAATGACCACGAATTCACAACCGGTATCTGAGGGTAGGCGAAATCCGTCCGGATCCCAAAGGCGAGTGTGAACCGGAGAGAGGCAGACTGGATTGCCGTGGGAGATACCACTCGGTAAATTTGTAGGGCCACGACAACCGTTGTCCGCGAGGGAGAGGTCTCTCCCAAGGAGCTGCTAGTTTTAGCGAGGCGAAGGCAGAGACTCCAACTAGGAGAGTGTGGGGTCTGACAAGGCCGGACTATAACATAGCGAGGTTAGGAAGAGAGGTCCAGATGTTTTCATAAATGAGAAGGCTTGAACATCAGTGCAGCCGCAAGTCATCAGTTAGAGAATCGTCGGGAGAATAATTTACAGGCCGAGATCTGGCCCTACTTATAGGTCGTTAGACCCAATCATCTGCCTCGTTATTGTACCCAATGAGATCCCAGTATGCGGTGGCGCTTTATTCTCGGCAGCCCCAGCTGGTCTGGGTCACCGATATCTGCCTCTGGGTGAGGGTCCCAGCCGCTATAACTAATTGACTTGCGGCTGCGTCTTTATTGTTTACAACATTTATAATGATTTATGGTTTGGTAATGTTATTTACATTTGTTTAAATTAATTTACAATATATATATATACAATAGAGTATAGGGTGATTTTATCTTATGTAGTCAGCGGTCGCTACAAGTGTATTAGGGTATCGAAATCATCTGGGAAGTGAAAAATAGTATATGAGTAATAAGCCATGAAACAGGCATGGAACTTTTAGACTTCTTAGGTTTCAAAATGAAAACTCTATTTATTTTTTTTTAACAATTTTGTTTTGAAAAAAAGCATTTTGGTTCCCAAAAGGGACTCTAGACCAAGAGAGCTCATCTAACCCCATGGAACATTTGTCTTCTAATCCAGTAAATTTTCAATCGGTAAAATGGTGCCATTCTTGAATTGATCAGAGGGTCTATGATTTCTTCTCTCGTAAATGAATTAAGAATTAACAATTCACAGTAAAAATAGTTGACCAATACTCATTTTGTATGTGGTTGTCAAACAAAAAAAGCCCTCGAGGACACTTTTATGCATGAGAGAAAGTGAGAGTTTGATGGATTAAGAAAATAATCAATGATCTTTGATTATAACACCGCCAAAGGGTTGGAGTTAACCTTCATTAAACTCAATAAAACTTTGACTGACCCGGCACTATATTAAAAGAAAAAGGTTTTTGCTCCGTTCGAGTTTCCACTAGGTACGGGAATCACTTTATGTCCTGAAAGGGTTTTGGACATCCATTAGCTTTGGTACATTCTGCCCCTCAATTTTCTGAATTTTCGTCCATCTCACACTGTGTAGATAACATTGCTCATGAAATTACGTTGGAAGATAAATTAGGACAAGGGGTGTGTATATAAGGCAACTTTTATATATTTGAATTAACTTTTATATTATATAACTTATATATATATATGTTATGGCTAGTGGCAAGCCATTGTTAAGCCTAATAATACAGGGCCTTATGTACCGAGCGAAACGTTGCCGGAAGTTCATGCAAACTCCCTCGCCTTGATGAAGGTGCGACCAGCGACGTCGCAGGACCTGAGAAGAACGATATTCGACCTGGAGAAATTTTCTGGAGAGCAGGTGAGTTAAATCACTTCATTAAAGGCGGTGATAGAATTATGGGGAGAGTAGAAGCGAAGACAAACGAAGGTCTACTAGACTCAGGGGATGCGAAATCAATAAAAGCAGACCTGGTGTGTCGTAGAAAAATAAACGTATTGAACCTGATACAGGCGGATGAGAACACCCCATGGGCCGTGGTGAAGGAACGATTGAAGAAGGCTTACGGAGGAGGCCGTTGGACACCGGAAGAGGATATCTTTCAAATGTTTAGGGAAACGCGACATCCGGGTCAAACGAAAGGCCAATACGCCAGGGAACTGTTGGCACAGTTCAACAATATAACCCAAAAGATGAGGGAAACGATTAATCTGCGCGGAAGTAGAAGCCAGGATAGCCTTCTTGTCGACCATTCTAAAAGTACAGCTAGCCAGGGAGACAGGTAAGCGGCATAACTTACCGGGGGACCGATCGTTCGGGAATGCGCCCAAGATATGATGGATGCTAGCGCCCGTGAAGAGGAAGGCAAACAGGGAGCGGAGGTGAGAGGTTGGTCCAAGGTGACATACCGTACCGGACCGTGTGACGTATGTTAAGGAAAGGAGATACCCGCAAGCGCTGAGACAGCATATCAAGGGAGAGATAGAGAAGTTAAAGAGGCAGGGAATCGTAGTTGACAGCACACCTCCATTGACAGCCCTCTGCGAGCCGTAAAAAAGAAAGGAGTAGTTGGAGAAGAAAAGTACCAAGTAGTCGTCGACTGCAGTAAACTGAATGAGAATACCGTCGACGAAAAATACCCCATTCCTCGATTCGAGGACATTCTTGACAGACTAAGTGGAGCAACGATATTCAGAACACTCGACCTTAAGGCGGGATATCATCAAATGCAGATGCATCAGAGAGATTAGCACAAGATGGCGTTCACATTTGAACGCGGGCACTATGAGTTCACCAGAATGCCTTTCGGGCTAAAGAATGCGCCGGTCACGTTCCAAAGATTAATGGACGAACTCTTCAGAGGTATCGAGGAATCTTACTGCCAGATATATATGGACGATCTCGTAGTTTTCAGCCGAAGCAAGGAAGAACATAAAAAGCACTTGAGACAGGTGTTCCAAAGGATCAGGAAATTCGGGCTGAAATCGCTTGTTGGTAAAGCACAAGTAAGATTTTTGGGCCATATCATCTCAAGAGAGGGTGTGCAACCCGATCGGAGCAAAGTCGAGGTGATTAAGAGGATGGCCATTCCAAAGGACGTCAAAGGAATCTAGCGCCTTCTCGGATCGGTAAACTATTACCGACGGTTCGTACCGGAAATGGCAGAATGCCTCGTCCCGAGAAATAATCTACTCAGGAAGGGACAGAAGGTTAATATCACCCCAGAGATGGAGAACAACATTCGGCGGTTCATGGAACGGTTACAGGGGGATGCAGCAGCAGACTTGGAGAAGAAGAGAACCGCATTATGAGGAGAAGAAAAATACGGTGGCTGAAGGGAAGAGGACAAGCCAAGTAAGAGCTAGAACAATTACAATGTTAATCAATTACAATGTGGGAGGAGACTACGGTGGTATACCCATAATCCGAGTGGTGAGAAGTGTACGGTGCCTGGTAGATGCCGGATGTTCAAGCACAATCTTCAGCAGGAAGGCGGTGGACAGATTGTGTATCAGCGAGGGGGCACCCCGGATCCTGGCGAGCGCGTGTAGACTGATCACCTTGGGAGTGCCGCGCGAAATCGAAGAGGAAACGGTAATGGGATTGGATAGGTGGGCGGCCAAGGAGGAGAGTTTAAAAGTACACGTAGTAGGGAGGATGCCGCGAGAATACGAGGGAATAATCGGGTGTGATCTGATAGGAAGAGTAGGAGCTCGAGTGCATGGATGCATGGAGTGGCTGCAGGAAGAACCGGTATTAGCCTTTCCGGATTTTTCCTTACAATTCACGATCACCACCGACGCCAGTGAGTACGCGTTGGGAGCGGTACTCTCGCAGGATCGCGCTGGAGGGGAAAATCCGAAAGCGTACGATATCCAGGGGGGTGGCGTGGGGTGAGCAGCCGTGCTAGGACTTAGAAGGATGTAGTTAGAATATAAGTATGGTTGTTAAGTGTGAAGAGGATGCACACCCCTTGTATATGGTATGTACGATGGTATGTATAAGGTTTTTAGGTATAAGCATATTGTAAATAGTAGATAAGGTAAATAGGTTAGGTTAGGTTTTACTAGTTGTATATTTAAAAAAAAAATCTTATTATTAAATATATATAGCTTGTAAGGAAAATATACATAGTAGTTATTAAGGTTAAAGAGTGTTTTTGTAAAATATTTCTTTTTTCCTTTGTATTTTATTTTTATTATGCGTTTGTGCTTTTTTATGAATAAAGGAGAAAAACAGAATAACTCAAGGCGCGCTGACCGGTGCAGCATCGGAATACGCGCACCACAGGCGACGTAACCCCATGAGCTCGCTTCATGTGCTTGTGGGGAAACCCCGTTTGAGGTTCACCTCAGGAGGGGAAAAAAAATGTCATCAAGTGAATGCGATCGAGAAGGATGTTTCAGGATCATCGTGAGACATACGGCAATTTGACCAGGAATGGTATCCTGGCGGAGAAGGTGAGCGGGAACTGCTCGAGGGGACTTATGCAGAGGACGGCCCAGGAGACGATAGCTCAGCGGGAGACCGGCCCTCCGACATAGAAGATTTATTGTGCTAAAATTACAATCTGCCTTATTGGGAAATAAGAAGTAAGAAAGTAATTGTGTTCAATGTTCTTATTTATACCATATTTACAATTCTACATTCACTCGCTCATTCATACAGTATTTACAAACAGCCAGCCCAGAGACCTCCCAACTCCACATGGTTGTCACCTCCCTCGCATGCGAAAGAGGAAGCTTGGGAAGTCTCCACGCTTCTCTATCAGCCGCGTCACCGGATTCGTGCTGATGCGGCTGGCCGGAGGAGGCTGAGCAGAGCGCGAGAGCCACAGACGCTCAGGACATGATTGAAGAAAATAACCATTGCCTGGACTCTACTGGCCCGTATTTCTAGCTGGTGACGAGGCCACCACCTAATGACTGTGCTTAGGGGATTAGGATGGTAAGCTAGGTTTCGATGGAATTTCATAAACTAACGAAGGGAGGGATGAGTTCAAGAATGTAGGGTATATTAAGATCTTTATGAAGGGTTTTGTTGCTGGCATAGAAAGGGGCATTTACTATTGTTCTCAATATTATGCAGAATATCAATACAGAGAGACGACGATTACCTGTACCCGTTTGAAGTAGAGCCTCTCCATTCGGGCTCGCCCCACCACTGGTGCTCTACGCGGAAAGGCAATTATAATACCACTGCTGGCTATTATATATTTCCGATCAGACCTACCGCCCATAGCCTGTAATTTACTATTCCTCACGTAATCACTTCATCCTCTTAGGGAAAATAAATGCTTGATTAATTCTACTCATGAATAAGCATACACCGCCTTAATAATGCTTAGCGATGGGTCGATTATACTTTATAAGCACTACATGACAAAAGCCTTAGAGCGGCTTAGACCTATGATTTATTAGTGATTTCTGGACGAAGTTGCCCTTCGATAAGATGCTACTATCCGGTTTCCAACTATCGATTTCGCAAGTGTTCACAGCAGGAATATTCAATTAACCATGCCATCTAAGCTATCCGACTCGGTTTAAATTTACATAAATGTCGAGAGTTTACGTCTGGAACAAGGTTGGAGGTGGATTAATGGAATAACATATGTATTTTTTAACGCAAAACTCGTTCAGGTGTTGGCGGCACGACTTCGCTTCTAGCCCACGAAAATTCTGATCAGCTGAACAACTGCTTGGCTTAATCTGTTGCGTGTGAACTTCCAAGCTGATAAGAGACATACGGCTTTTAACTAAATACCTCTACTTTTTCACAGTAGTACGCCACCGTTTGCAAGTCCAAGCTAAAAACTTCGTTATGTTTTTCCCTGACATACGATAAGTTGTATGACTGATAGGTATTTCCTTGTGGCCCTGTTTTGCCGAATTCCATAATGAACTGAGATGTTGCTAAGATTAGGTAAGGTTTATGATACTTCAGACTCTTTTCAGAAACAATTTTAAAGTGCACATTTGGTTGAGTGTGAACGACATAAGTAAAACAAGTTGGGCATTTAACCGTAATGATCACAAATTAATTACTTTTTTAAACGATAATTACCTATAGATAGAATAGAATAGGAATAAAAAATATTGACCTGGGCTGCCTCAGACGGAGAAAGATATGAACCATTTGCATAAGACCTATCCTATAATTTTACACCTCATTCTAACCAGGAAATACCTCCTATGCAAACAATGTTGGTGAATTTCCAATTTCTCTGATTTCTCCTTCTTTTTCTCCAAAGGACGTCAATCCATGTGAGGTCAAATACAAAGTATCTCGTCGCATATCTCTGGTTATAATCTTGCTGCTCAGATCCTTCGACAACTCCCACCTGAAGTTCTTCTGACCTATATATATATTTAATTGTACTCTTAGAACCACTCGCTACTCACTTCTTTGGAAATGTCTATTATTGTCCTCTTTTAGAAACATGGTAAGTCGCCTAATGATTCTCATATTTCTGCCCAATGAGCTCCATTCTCTCAAACGTCTTCTACTTGCACATATTTAAATCCGATCACCTGATTCACAGCCATTAATTCAGCTTCCGTTTCAGACACTCCACTGCGTTTTTGGTTATAAGAGCAGAGGATCTCTTGACAGCAAACTCGATTGCCGGTTGCTATTCCTACTGTTCCTTTTAACATATGCTGACGTTTATCTCGTCATGTACCATTATCAGCACCCTGCATCCCAACAGCTTTATCAAAATCATGTCACAGAAGTAAAGAACTAGTTTAGCAATGGTGCATTAAGGTCAACGGTGGAAAAAGCGTACACACTACATTTACCTTTCGACGAGGATCATGTTCAACAGTAACCATCATTACCGCTTTCCAATAAAAGAGCTACACTCATGACATATAACACTATGGGACAAGAGTTAAACAGACGCTTTGGATAAAATTAAAGACTGGTTAAGAGAAACTCTGATTTCACTGCACATATATCAGAAGTTTTTAAAATTGGACGTTCTTGTCACGTTCCCTTTTACACCATTAACTCATTGTGTCACAATGATCACAATGTATGTACAACCTTTGATCTTATAAACTCAAGATTTAGCAAATTCTATGAAATCTTATCTGGACATCCAAATCCTGTGGTCAACACCTCCTTATGGAATAACACCCATCCATATAATCCTCCTCGTCACTTTAAGTGGTGGTGGCCTCGCGATCTATTGGCAATAACTGGAAATCTATTGGTACTACTGTCTGTTTCTCTCTTGCTCTCTTTTCGGTCTTCGTGGTTGGAGAGAAAGGGTAGCTTCCTGGCCCCCGATTTTCGGCTATTCCTCGTAGACATAGGAGCTCCTGGGCAGAGTTTGTATGTCAAATAAAGATTAAAAAAAAACATCAATAAGAAACATTACAAAGTAAAATAAACTTTCAAAATTCAGGTATATCATCAGTTTTTCTATGGAAAGGGTCGCTAGAACTGAACTTTATTTTACCACCAGGCAACGCATCATTATGTGGTTATCGCCGAGTACAAATTCACGGCACACGTGTTTTTTTTAACTGATTAATTTAAAAAAAATCGGGGTCTAGTCGGGTAGCCGGGCCCAGCGAGCATTTTTCTTATAATTTGTTATAATTCTTATAATTTGTTTGTTATAATTTGAAAAACGTTTAAAAATATTTTCTTCTTGTGAGCTTTGAAACGGGTTTCGATGGGGGGGGGGGGGGGGTAGTATAATTAAAATAAGTCAGAAAGAATTCACAGGTGGCGTATTTTCAGTTTTCGGTCACTAATCACTGTTTAAATAGAGGGATTCCTCGCACACTCCGAATGCTGAAGCAGTGGTTGTTAGGAGTTAGGACAAACCACTTACCCACAAACTAAAGTTAAGTGTGTAGAACCCAATTATACCGCTTAATTCCCGTTCCGGACAACTCGACTTATCGGCTTCTTCCCTTAATGTTTGTAGTGGCCATAATTTGAATCTTGGGTCTGTGTAGACATGGTAGGCAAGGATATGGTGCAGGATCTATTTTGAAAAAAATGCGAGATAAAGAATTACACGCGCATTAACTAAATTTTGACAATGTACTTTTTTAAATTAAATTCTTGAATATCTACGGAATGGTTAATTAATTGTGAAGAATATAGTTTAAATTTCCCATGTAATCTTTGGTTTACTCAGTTACTCAAAAGTAATAGTTCTTTATGGAATAATGAAATTTACCATTTAAGTGGGGTTCTCTATATTAGTTTGAAATTCGCTTATGATCATATAATCGACTAAAAGTAGTGATATCTATTTCAAAATAAACAATGAATACAGAGAATAACCTAATAAAATAAAATGTATGTCAAAATAAAAAACATAGTACAATAAACATAAATAATATATTACCATAAAATTACATAATGTAACATAGTAAAACACAAAATATAACATAATTATGTAAAATAGAAATGTACTTGGAAATAATTAATGTGTATCTATTTTAACTGTATAAGCAGCTCCAATACTGTTAGATACACTACACTAATATATCAATTTTATTAAGATAAAATTACAATCTGCCTTTTATTAGGCAATGAGTAATTGAGATAAATGTCATCATTCATACCATATTTACAATTCATCATTCACTCGCTCATTCATACAATATTTACAAACAGCCCAGAGGCCCCCCAAGTCCACATGGTTGTCACCTCTCTCGCATGCGAAGGAGGAAGCGGAGTCTTGGGGAGTCCCCCACGCTCCTACGTCAGCAGTGTCACTGGATAAGAGCCAGCGGAGGCTGACCAAGAGCGCGAGAGCCACAGACGCTCAGGACATGATTAGAGAAACTGGCCATTGCCAGAACTCCCACTATCCCCGAATTTGGTGAAACAGATTCTGCGTATTATATAATATGAGTACATTACTATAAATTTTAATTGTAGAATAAGAACGCTTTGAAATTCACTACGAAATGAATTAATACACTGCTGATCGGATAGGAGGATACACAATGAAAATGTACAATAGGATGAGGTTGATAGACACGTGGCTTCATTATCGTAATTTAACTTGACGAATGTGTACAAACGCAAGTGTAAACTACAAGTAAAGGAGGTTAAACACTGTGAAACCACTGGGTTATTGGCTAATGAATTCATGGAATAGTTTATTACACTAAATATTCGCCTAGACAGTTTTGTCCCTAAGAACATCAGTTAATGCACCTTTTCTTGTCACAAATAAAATCTTCCGTAATCATCTTAAAATTCCCACTATCCAAGATAATATTTATTTAAAGTTCCATTAAACATTATCCTATAACCCAAGTATTTGAGCAACTTTACTATCAAGCATCACCCATCCCTGCGATCCTCGGAGATTGAAGCGGAAGGGGACCTGTAAAAGTCCAGGCACTTGCCGGTTTTCTCCCCTCATGCCCTGAGTGGCTGTGATTCTCGTGCTCTTCTTCAGCCTCATCTGCTGGTGATGCGTCTGGAGGAGTACATGGGGGGAACCCCCCAGTCCTTGTCTCCTTCTCCAATGCCGGCTAGGTGACATTGTGCAGGTGAACTGGGGGAATCCTGGGGCTTATATGTATATATTCTATAAATGCCTATTGTTTGTTTGAATGATAGAGTGAATGCAATATTTTAATTATGGTATGAATGAGATCATTTATCACAACTATCTACAGTCCTTTGAGGGTAGATTATTTCTTCAAATAAGAATTAAATAACTTTTTAATAATTTATTTACAGGAGAATTGGAATAGAGGTTGTTATTGGATTAATAGATTTATTGAATCTATTTATAATATCCTTTATTAGTTAATACTAAATAATCGGACCAGACAGTGTGACGCTCAAGATCAGGCCACACGATAATATAACTGCCAAAATACCTGGAATATTGATTATTTTGCATAGTTGTATGTATTTAATATCATTTTGTGTATTTAGAATGTCATTTCTGTTATTCGAAAGTTTGTATTCTGTGTATACAATGACCCGGATTAAAAATAGAATACGAAACGTAAAAAAGGAACGTTAATCCGGACAGGATGCATAATTGAGCGCACGTGGTGGCCGCTTGCCTCATGGTCTATTATTTATTCAAAATTATTCCCTCATTGAATATCAATAAAAACCCTACTGGCCACGTCCATCAACTCCTTGTTAAAAATGTACATTTCGAGGTTTTATTTATTCTAAACGCCTCGTTGTTGTTTGGTATGACGCAGACTTTTTATTATTATTTTAATATCTATTTACAAAAATAAAATTATTAATTCATAATATAATAAGAAGTAATCCAAGATAGCTTTTACAACTTAAAACGGTTAATATCATTTTAGTATGAATTGTATACAGAATAATATATTCAGGTAGTAGCGTAGGGGATGGGGTGATGGCTGTCCACCAGGGGGCGATACATATTTTGGCACGGATTATTAAAAATATTTTTCTCTCAGTTATATAAAAATAATAATTAATAGAATCAATGATTTAACAAAAATGCGTACTGACACCTGTGCGGCACGACATTTTTGCGTTGGTGCGCCGTAAATTTGTATTTGGCGACTGCTACATAAACATACGTCGCCAGGTGGTAAATTTGAGAACTAGCGATACTTTCCATTGAAACATTGATGATATTAATTTTGAGAATGCCAATCAAGACTTTTCCAATAAAAAAGTTGGAGAAATAATTATACAAACACGCTGGAATTTTATCATTAAGTGTACAATACTTATTTATTTTGTATGTTTAGTAATTGTTAATAACCACTATTGATTTTGATTGACTTAAAAGCTCGGCAGAGTGGGGACCACTCTATAGTAATTTCCAAATTTATAGTAGTAAACGCTTCAGTGTTTTATGGTTGTGCTTTTTAAAACACAAACTATCTCTAATTAACGTTTGAATAAAAGTGTTCATAAGGACTTTTATTACAGGATTCTAAAAAGTCTTTTGTGAGTTTGATTGCGTCTTAGATTTTTGGAGTATGTACAAATCCATTTATTTGGAGTTATTCTCGTATACGAGACAATCAATCTGGTGCGTTTACTTTGTACAGTGCATTACTTTTCCGTTTGTTTTACAACTATTAGTACAAGTATTGGACCAGATAAAGTAAAATAGCCCAAGAAATAATAAACCAACTTCTTATTCTCTGAGTAGTGTGTGGAGGAAGCCTGTTGTATATCCACCTTTCATTTTCATTTTCTTGACGGGATTATTCTTCACCTTTATTGAAGTAACTATTCATTTTCCCTTATGGGGATATACTGAGCACGACTCGAACCAACTCAAACAATTTTAGACACGATACTTTTAAAGTTTACTCATTTAAAACTATAAATAAATTTGATATATGATGTAACTCTATAAATAATAAATTAAACAGAAGTAAATATTTTGCCATAAAGAGCAACAGTAAATTAGGTGAGCTGATGGATGCGTTTTCCCCAATTAAGTTTTATAAAATGGTTTTGACGGTATATACAACAAAAAAAATTGATTCTGGAATCACTTAATGTTGTTTTACATGTAATTTTACCGAACGTTTAATTTACATAATGTTTAAATAACGTGATAATAAACGTTATTTAAACATTATTCGACTGAATTTTAAATTTAAATTGGCCCTTCTAGGAGTGGATCATGAAATGGTTCCACTGGAATCAATAACTTCAAACTTAATTGGAACTTCATGCATAATTCTGATATTGAAATGCCAGAATATCTCGCAGGTTTAGGTATTGGTCTAGGCAAAAATGAAAGTTAAATTATAATGTAGTTGAGAGTGGCCTCAAATTAAAAAGGGCGAAAAAAATTACATTAATCACGCGACATTGAAATGAATTACCACTCAACCTTCCAACGATCCCGTCAATCGTTAAATTAGACAGCCAAGAGGAACAAGTTTTCCCCCTGGCACTTTTTTTTTTAAATTCTTAACACTTTTATTTTCTTACGTCATTTAATTACTTAATTACTTCTTGACATATTCTTCTGTCTTAATTATTATTTTAAAACACGATGGTCTCTGTCATTTACTCACAAACCTAATTGAGTTATAACTATCATTATTATTAAAATTCCTATACGGAATATTCACCTACCCGGACTATTAGTCAAGGGTTAGGTTCAGATTATTTAATGTTGCTGAATTTTTGAACTATAAAGCTCCCGAAAGGGTGGTTTGCTCTGGCATGTATTTTCTTCAACGCCTCTAAAATCTTGATTGATTCTAGCGTGTCCTCTGGGTTGAAACCATTGCAGGAAATGGTGGTGGAGGAAAACCTACAACTTTCCAATATATAGATTTGTCTTAATTCTTCAGCTAAATCCTGGTATTCCATCCGCAGCTTATCTATAACCATCTAAGATGCCTGGCCAATTATTGAAACCCGTGTGGTCACTACTGACAGGATCATGATCCCAGTAAGTAGTGGGGATATTTGCTGAAACAAGTGTTGCTGGATAGTATTGAAAGTTAGGAGATAGGTTGCTTATGAAGTTCATCTTCGTGCTAAGGCTTAATGAATAATTTTTGACGTGCACATGAGGTGAGGGAGCCTCTAGAACCTGACATCCTAAAGTCACATGATTTGTAAACTTCACCTTACTCTTACACAGACGACAGGTCGCAGATATCTCCGTCATAAATGTGGTTTGTGGCAATGAGTTGCCCTTCATTACGAAATGAATCCATCGGTTTTCCGTGAGATATCTCGATTTCTCATGGAGGATACGTGATTCCTCCGTGATAGAACCGTCCATGGAGTGTTTTGCTTTTCCAGACATCTGTGCGGGAGGAAACAGTAACATCTTGCTTCTCAGTTCTGGATAGGTGGAGGGTCGTATAGTTATCACTGGGTGACACCACAACTAAAAGAAATTCTGATTAGACCTCGTCATATATTTCATGATAGACAGAATGCCTGTATTGAGGATTTAGGATGTCGTTTTCTCTCGAGAGTACCATCTCTAATCTGGCACATAACGATATTAATTTACCTTATATCCTTGATGTCATCCCTACATCCCTTTTGGAAGATTTTACCAGAAGTAGCATCGTGACTCGATATAAATTTATGAATGGCGATGTCCCATTTTTCCATTCGCGTCCTGAGCGTCTGTGATTCTCGCGGTCTTGGTCAGCATCCATTTACAGGACCCTATCATTATGAATGAGATCGTTGATCATTGAGCATAATTACTTACTGCCCGATAGGGTAAATAGTAATTTTTCTTCAATAAAATGATTTTCCAGTTCTATTTAGTAAATCAAAATGCAAACGATGGTTGGCTTTTTTTCTGAACAAGTTCATATCCAATCAACCGAGATCGTTCCTTTGTATTAATGGATCACTGTATATTTTCATTACTAAGTGTTCGCATCTTTATATGATCATAAAACTAGTCAAGTGTTTGCTTGCACTAATTATTATTAAAATGCATTATAAAATCAGTAATTTTCTCTATAATAATCATTTTTATAAAACTCTTTGTGATATAATCATAAAAACATAAAGGTAGCTATGAAAAGTACCCACCCCTCAAGGATTTGTTATGGATTTATTGCTTCTGATCGATGGACAGTGGGTTTGCAAGTATCGGCATCACTCTTTCTACTGAAACTTAGCAAACCCTCGAAGGTTCTTTGGGATAATTAGGGAGTTTCACAGGGCCAGAGACTTTGAAAGGCATTCTATTCAAAAGTAGCCCCCTCACCCCAGTTCCTAAATCCATCTACTTAACTTTCCACTGATTCCAGATCTAGTTACTGTAGTGACAAGTTTGACATCAAAGATCGGTAATTTTCTTTCTCTACAGACATATCATAATTTACGCTTGAGATGTCTGAAATAGCGCTTGGAAAGTAATTGCTAAACACCAACAAGTATTTTATAAATACTTTCGTTGTCAGCTAATAGTATTATCGACAAGGATGGTTTTCTGCAATATATATATATGAATAATATAGGCACTAGTTTAAACTATATATGTTTTTCTTAGCGAGTTTAAGTAAGGTTTTTGTTCAATGACGGGAAGTATATGAAAACGAAAATGGAACGTTAAAAAATTTGAGCTCAAATATAATTATTTATAAGCTTCTCTCAAACTTTTGATTTCTCCAGCTACTGCTGGGAATCTGTGTAAGATTAATATTAAGTTTTGTTTTCCAAACAGAAAGATATTCCAAAAACCAATGTCTTGGAAGACAAAAATCAAGTATAATACATTTAGTTCATAACCGAAGTAAAAAACATTTATTCTGTATTATAATATTTAAAAGAATGAAATAAAAATGGCGCAGCTAATGCTTATATGAAGTTTGAGCCGTAAAATATATATAAAATACATTGCTAGTTTATGAAATCAATTTGTATTGGAAAATATATGGGTTAAAACTAAATGATGAAATGATTTGATGAGGTAGTTTGGATCAGGGAGTGAGCTATTCAATAAAAATGTATACACTACATGTTGCATATATTTTACGACTGCTTGGAATGTGCTAATAAATTTTTCTTAATTTGCAAAAACGGTATGGACAATCTTTGGATTGTCCTTGGAGATCTGAAAAGATTTCCAAAGAGAGTAAAAAATGTCAATTGCGAATTTCAATTTTTTTTAATTTCAATATTTTATTTATTTAAAATTTTTATGTTTATTTAAAAAGCAATTTTTAGAGATAGAGATGATTAAATAAATAAAATTAAGTACTTTTGGAAATATACTGTATAGTTCTTATAGTTTTTGCTCGAGCCCTACTAGTATCTATCAGAATGGATTCTTTACTTTCTAAGCTCTAAGCTATAGTAATATATAAATATGAAAAATAATCCATCTACATCAGTGCTATGGCAGAGCAACGTTGTGTGTTTAACAGAATATGTATTTACAGCAGGAAAACAATGCCCTCGTTGCTCTCCCCACCATATTACCCCCTCACCTCCACTCGACCATCCCTTACACTATATTTGACTCCGAGAGACACCAACACTTATGGGCTAGGGACCGGTCGGGGTCCATAAATCCATCAGGCCATAATCCAGCCTGTGATTTGTATACGGGTCATTTCACAGCCCCGCTGGGATTCACCTACCCCCGACCGACCCCCCCCCCCCGCACCCTATCTTTAACTATGGACCTATTATAGCGGTATTATATTTAGAGGGTTTTATCTTCCCTACTTGATATCTTCTTGCTGGCAGCTTTGCTCAGGTCTTGCAATACTGTCCAGACATTTTATAATTTTTCCCAAATCTTAAGACGAAAATACTGAAAAATGTTTAAAAGCTATTGTAAACATTTTACCCGACTAAATGTTTATATTAAGAACTAAATTGTATTTTTTAAAATATGCATCTGTACCTTGGAGGAGAACACTAGTTCACGTGACCCTGATTTTACAGGGGTGCAGTTTGAACGGGTTTTATTTTCTTAACTGTTTTGACAACTATTCAAGCGTCATATATCTCCGAGGTATGGATATATAAACCAAAATAATGATACAGAAAGTGAAATTATATTTTTCAAATTATGTTGATCAAAGAAAATCGTCTTTTCTCAACCAATAAAAAAAACGGCGAATAGCTAAAATATAGGCTTACAAAACATTTTCAAGAAATATCTTTTAAATTATTTTTGCGTCACTGTCTTTGATGTGTCCTTAAACAATCGGGACTATCAATCTTACACAGCTCTTGAGCTGGACTTGAGAAATGTTTAAAGTTACCGAAACAGGCCGTGTAGGACGAATTGATACATAAATAAGGACGACTGTAAGTGAAGACTTTATCGAGAGATACTTGGGTGCTTAGCTGCAAATTTAATTTTGTATATAAAAATATTTTTGGGTCTGATATTATTTTCGTTATGTTTTTTCCCTGTGTAATTTATCCTTAATTACTAAGAAACTCTTCTCTTTGACTAATGGAATTACCCTTTGAATAATTACTCCAATATGCTTTTAAATGGAAAGTAAACATTTTAATACTCACATTAGACCTGATTAACAGAGTATTTAACAAATAACACTGAAGAGATTTACCTTTGAAATTGGCACAGCTTTATGGGATTAATACTAATTAAATGGTTATTTGTATTTATAATAGAGAAATGTGTTAATGGAAACCTCCTTTGTTTTAGAAATAAGTCTTATCCTAATTAAAAGAGAGTTAGAAACCTTTAGCGTACAACCTACGAACTTCAAACGAATTCAAAAATGCCAATCCAAAATTCAACGCTCCCTTGAACTAAATGAACTCTTTAAAATTATCTCATTGTAACTGCAGTTCTTGATCTTACTATCACAAGATTTACCGATTCTTGTAATTCCTTCTTCCTTGTAAAACCTATCCACTTATCCAAATCCTATGGTCAACCTAAAGCGGCAGTGGCCTCGCGATCTATTGTAATTAGGCAAGTATGTTATGGGGCACTAATACTCCACTCATGCACTGAGCTTCTGTGGTTCTCTTGCCCTCTTTCCGGTCTTAGTGGTCGCAGAGTGAGACGGGTCGATCTTCTTTGCCTTCAATTTTCCACCAGCTTCACTGGGTAATCCTCGAGAGCATGGGAGCTCCTAGGGAGATTTTGTATGAATGTTGGTATGAGTATAAACTGTATATATTGAGTGAGTGAAGTTTTGTTAAAGGTATGAATAAGCTATTTGACCGCAATTATTGATGCAAAACAAGCTAATTGTAATTTTGCAAATAAATAATTTAAATAGAATTAGGAAGATTCACAAAATATGTGTACTGTTGCATTTTTATAACTATTTATTTAATGTTGAGTATATTACAATTAAACATGTCAGCTAACTGGATCTTTTACTGGTTACCAGAAACGACAATTATTTTCATTTCTCTGATGTATTGCGCAAAATATTGTTTCTGGAACAGTAGTGTAACGAGCTGAACGTTGCGAATTGGAGAGCTGCTGTTGAATTTAGTCATTCGAAATAAACGCAGTACATTACGCAGTACAAAGGATAATGTGTAGCTCTGGCATAATGAAAATAAATTATTTGTCAAAAAAAAAACAGGGTTGGGTGAACTGGTCGTGACAAATTTGTTATTGGCGCATTTATCATTCCTGGCATGGAAGGAAAATAGTGAACCAATTTTACAATTTGATTTTATAGTCAAGAGTGAATATGCGAGTCTGAGCGAAATATCAACGAGGAATGCCGACGATAGTTTACTAGTGTAAATCGGGCTTTAATGTAATCAGTTTATAACTGTTAGACGTATAACTAAACCCAGATTCCATTCTTATAAATATTATATGTTAATTACAACAAGTGAAATGCTAATTTGTCTTCCTGATGCATACCTTTTACAACTTCAATAATGGACTTTTAAATGAAATATAAACAGTCTTACGTAACCAATGAATCCCCAAATTTTAAATTGCCATCTGTCCAATGTTCATCTCGCTAATATATTATTTTAATACAAAACTTTTCATATATACATAGTAGTACAAACATTTTTTTTAAGACATCCGGAAAACCATACGCGAGTATTCAAAAGTAAGTTAATAAAATGTACTTCCTTGTAATTAATATGAAGAAAGTTTATTGTTTACAAAAAAAATAACACGTAAGGTTCGAGGTTGTAGGAGAGTAAATTCTTTGTTGAATACGTTGAAAGTAATTGTTCAATTAAAACAATCGTACACTCTACAATCAATTTAAAAGGTTGAGCTCAATTGGAAAATATCTGACTTTGATCCTTCTGGTGGGTGACATTTAATCCGGTGACAAAAGAATTATTTACGTTTTTTAGCTACCCAAATTTTCCCTCTGCAATATTCCTCGTTGTTGACCTACCTTCATACTCTTTAAGAAAAAAAAAATTATTACTTCATTGCTATTGGGTAACAATGCACTGGAAATTGTCAAGGTTTTAAAATAACACATTTCTGTCTCAAACGATTTGATAGTACAAATTTAGTACATCATGTGTATCATCATGACGGGGTGTAATAAACTAAGAATATCTTACTAAATACTCTGTCGATTCCTTAAAGAGGGACAAATTTCAATCTCAACCGATGTACGTATGTGGGAAGTTCCACTCCTGAAATTTTTATTTACTAATTATATTATTTATTGAGTTTGTTTTATTTACTGTATAATAACATTATTTTTCACTTTACAAACAGGTATGGAGCAATCGCTTCTCGCCTATCTGCACGTTTGATGAAAGTGCCCGTTAAAATGATTCGATGAATCTGAAAATTTATTATTACATGCTGGTTAAAAAAACAATTATTTGTTAATAAACCAGGGAATGTTCCGTTAATTACTAAGCTTTATCACGTCACATCTCAAACGTTATTGGAGCTTTAAAGTACCTACTAATTTTTCCACTGTGGTTAAGACTACATTTCAGTCTTATTGAATAAAATATATTATAAAAAATAATAATAATAATAATAAAAATTATATATTGAAAAAAAGATATTTCAAAAAAGTTGACAAAGTGATTTTCAGTGGCTGAGGGCAATAAATAAAATGAAGTGTTTTTAGCCCTTATTTAGTAAGTTTAATTAATTCAAGCCGATTTTTCTTTTTATCTATTTTTTTACTGCGATAGTGAGTCTATAAATTAATGAAAGAGTTTGTTTGTGTTAGGTTGATGGAAAGAGTTTTCATCAGTTGATTTCACCCAAATGTCTAAAAACTCGACTCAAATTCCTTCTCACACAAGGACTAGATGCATAAGAGCAATAAGACACAATGTTAACAGGGTCGGCTAGTTTGTTATAAAATATTTATAAAAATAATTTAGTTAATATCTGACAATGAGAAATCGACACAGATGTGAGAAAACCAAAACGGAGGAGTGTGTTAAACTTGAAAATGCTAAATAAGGTAATTAACAAAATGCGTGATAATGGTAACATAAGAGTTTCTTAATAACATGTATGTTCCCACATTACCTTTACCCTTGGCCGCAAGTCTTGTACACTAGTTTTTTTAATGCCATTCCTCTTCCTGTTTACGAGACAGCACGGTATTTAGGCTTCCATCTCGACAAAAGGCTGACATACCTAAGCCAATCTGTACATACGGAATAGAGCTATGGGGTACAGGAAAAAAGTCAAACATCAAGCGCATCCAATCCTTTCAATCAAAATTCCTTAGAACAATAGTACATACCCCTTATTGCGTCAACAAAAAAAACCCTTCATAATGATCTTAATATACTCTACATTCTTGAACTCATCCCTTCCAAGTTCATGACATTCCATAGTAACCTATCCAACCACCCTAATCCCCTAGCACAGTCATTGCACTGCGCCACACATAATTTTTTGTGTTCATACCTAGTCCCGTGATTATGTTTCGATATTAGTCCTTCGTTTTTAAACGTGTTTTATTTCGTTAATTTATATGTTTAATACAAATTCAATTTTGTTCACAACCGATGTAATCGCCAAAGAAGACGTGGGTTGTTTGTCGTGGAAAATGTATAAAAAAAATATTCCCTTTGCAAATCGTCCCAATCGAAAATTCTTCAGGAGATTTCCCGTTAAAATTCCGGGGTAACAGGGAGGACAAGGACATAAACACTAATGATTTAATCAAGTTGGCCGCTGGCAGTAAAAGGCGCCGCTCCGTTCGGATGCTCAAGCGTGTGCGTGTGCCCGTATGTCTTTTTAATTTTTAACCTTACAAGCGTGCCAGGCAGATATCTGACTGAACATGGCCCCTACCATGTTATTCTTTATTCAGCCTTTCTAACTAGATCTTCAATTTAGAATAGAATAGAAAAACAAAATTACTCTGGGACCAAGTCCCCTATGAATAGCAATGACGTGCAGGGTATATATTCATTTAGGGCTAGCAAAAAGAACTATAACTATTACAAAGCAAAATGCCAAAGTAAAATAAAGTGTAAACCTCTAAAATATTTATGTATAAATAAGTCAGTACAGTACAATACATCAGATGAAAACCTTTTAAAAAGTACATACAAAAGAACACAAAAGTATACAATAGTTATTGCATGTCACGAGGCCACTGCCATTTTAGTCTCCGAGGAGGATTATAGGGATGTGTGGCACAGTGTAATGACTGTGCTAGAGGATTAGGGCGGTTGGAAAGTTTACTATGGAATTGCATGAACTTGGAAGGGATCAGTTCAAGAATGTAGGGTATGTTGAGATCGCTGTGAAGGGTTTTGTTGCTCATGTAATAAGGGGCATTAACTATTGTTCTTAGGACTTTAGATTGAAAGGATTGGATACGCTTGATGTTCGACGTTTTTGATGTCCCCTCTATTCCATATGTCCAGATTGGCTTAAGTGTAACTTTGTAGATTAGTAATTTATTTTCTATTGAGAAATGTCCTTCGAAGTAGTTTGTACAGTTGTCCAAAGCGTCTGTTTAGTTCTTGTCTTTTTAGCCTCGTTTGTGGGTTCCATGTCAGCCTTTGTATGCAATTGTAAAAATCAAGGAAGGTACCAGCCAAACATCCGGAATTTTATAGCAAAAAATAAAATAAAAACAATTTCATTGTTAAGTCTGTATTAAGTTGCCATAAGAGTTTAAAACCATAAAACATAATGTGTGTTTAGATTATATACTAACGGTTGATTTAAGGATCAGTTTCCTCGCAAATTTTCTCTATTTCATCATATGTTATTTTTAACTGCTTCATCTACATTTTTGCACCAATTATAAACTAAATTTACAATAATTATGCTGCCAGTCTCCTATGCTACCACAGTGTAGTTCAGACATCAATGATGAAACAAAAAAAATTAAACCATCGCTCTCGGTTTCGAATAAAGTCTGAATTTAATTGTACGATTTAATTTAAGAAAAATATAAAAAAAAAAAAAAAAAACTAAAAATCTTAATGATGTCTCAGAGGTCATACGAGATCAGCTTAAGTAAGTTGCTGTGTCATGAGCAAAGATGGCAAGATAGTAAGCAGTAGTAGGAATGCCAGTGGTATAGATGGTAGAGAGAAGAGGGAGGGCAAGAGCACCTTGAGGCAACTCCGTCTCGACTGGAAAGTATTCAGGAAGAGTATTGAGAGCACGATTTTCACATGAATAAAGACAAAAATTTGTCATTTCTTGATTTTAAACATTTTTTAATGTATCCAATCATGGGTTCATACATAGAGTTACAGCAGATCACCCGAGGATTGGTTTGAAATCCTACAAACCCTTTTCTTAGGATTATAAAAGTAACTGTTTGAGTTATATTTTAGAATAATATTATATAAACGGAAGGGCTGAATTTTTCACTATAATGAACAATCCTGATCAATTCTTATATAAAGCAATAAAACATATAAATTACTTTTGAGTTAAATTTGGTACAGTTAGGTTACCAATTCGGTATATATACCGCCACTCACAAATTAGTTCACACCATCTAATCATTTATGGGTTTTGATAATTTATATCATGAACTGGATTTAGTAGAAAAATAACTCATGGTTTTTTTTCCATAATGTTTAATAGTCTAAATATTTGAATTTATACAAAAAAATTACTTATGTTTTAAGTAGAAGAAGCTTAATTTTTTTTCTATTGATTTACCACTAATAAAAAGACAGACGTGATGAAAAAGATAATAAAAACATGTATGGTAGTTAAAACTGACCCAAAATCACCAATAGAATCTTGTATGATGTACATGGCTGTTCACATGTATAATTTAATAAGATTACTTTCAGTTTAAAGAGGTAAACGCATTAAAATTTTGTTTACTAAACGGTTGATAAACTTGGCCATGTTGTTGTTTGGATGGATTAATAAATACTAGTTTTTTGACAGCGTGAACAGTAAAAATACTGCATTGGTGTCAACGAATTTGAGAGTTCTGAGGATGGCAGAATTATCGACTGGTGATTTAATATTAAATAAATAAGATATTTTTAGGAGATTCCAATTTTTTTTTTTTTATATGAAAAACTAATTTTAACACAGCATAAATATAGGTTATATATTATTTTATTGCGACCGATAGGGACATTCCTAGTAATAACTGATAGTGCGAGACTGTGATGGAAATGTGTTAGCGTGATGGGGTAGTTACCCCCGTGTGGAAGGATAGGGTTGATGACGTTTCCCGTTGTGATGCTCGAGGCTTGATGTAACGCGGTATGTGTTATGGCCCGAATTCCGATAAACGCGGCTATACACACACCGAGAGAGACGGGGAGGATCAAATTGCGAGGAAGTGATAACTGGCCCCAATTTTCTTATCAAGCCTAAGTGATGATTCCGATGGGGGCTGGGGGTTGGCTGCTACTCTGGAGTAATCAAAGTGTTTCGCAGGAGCACAGAACAACGTACATCAGAGGTCTCCTACCGTTTACTATTTTTTCGTATCTGCTTGGGCTAATACTGTATCTATTACACAACTGATCCATTATGAAATAATTCGTATTTTGCATAGTATATATTGCGACCAAACTGTTTTGGATAATAACCTGTTGCAATTAAAAAAAGAAAATTTGGTTACATATATATTAACAATTGTTATTGTATACTCTTTCCATTATTTAGTTTATAGTCTCTTCCATTTTAGTATAACCTGTATGTATTCTAGTATGTTTTTAATTAATGTTTGTAAATACACAAATATATATAGAACTTGTTTGCTACTCCTTAAAGGAACAGCCATATCTCCCTAAGCTTAGCTTGGATCTTTTATATTATTGCTAAGGTATGTGCTTTCATTTATTAACTTTATTATTGTTATTTAAAATTAAGGCTGAATATCAACAACCAGCCTATTTTAAAGAAATAACATCTTTTCACCATACCTTAGATTACAATATAAATTAAATAAAGGAGAGATACTCGCAGGACTCGATGATTCTTAAAAAATTGTTTTAATTTTTTTAGCTAAGATATGTTGGTGCTAAAATCTTTTAAAAAAATGTAACTAAAATATAAATATAAGATAAACAACTATTGAAACCGGCTTGAGGTTACCTAATATACGCCAGGTTTCTAATCTCTAAAAACTTCATATTTTGAACACATATGATATTTTTTTTGCGTTGCCGTCTTGAATGCGTTATTAACAATGACAGATTAATCAGAACATAATTCTAGTTTGAGCTTGGACATGAGAAATGTTAATAGTTATAGAATTAGGAGCGTATTTTTTCTTACTTGCCGTTATTGTTTTTTAACGAAGATCTAATCAGAATATTTCAAGGTTTAACATTTCATATAGAGTAAAGGTAAATCTCGGACCGAGCAAAACCTATAACGTGGTACTACCTCTCGACATCACCGAACTCTCTAGCACAAATATGGTAAACTAAGTCGCGGTAGGGTAGCTAGGAATGAAAAAAGAAGGTGAGCCTCATCACCTAGTGTGAATATAAGACTGAGTACTATTAACATCAAAGAATTTATTGTATTATGCACTCCTCCAAATGCATTTAAATGCAGGAAGAGGAGAAATTTGTAAGTCGATTATTATTTTGTTATTTTTCTTTTGTACATTGTATTTGAGGTTTTGAAATAAAAAAAAAAAAAAAAAAATAGGGTAGCTACCTTTCATGTAATCCGAAGGTGAGCCCTATCTACCTAGTCCTATATATTTGTATATCGATCTTTTAACTTCAAAAAGAAATGTTGATTTTGTAAAACTACCCTCCTTCAAGTGCATCTGCGTATGCAGCCCGAGGAGAAATTTTTGTAAATAGTGTTCATTGTATTTGATCATCTGTTTGTAAAAATGTTAAATAAAAAGAGGTTTTGAAATAAAAAAAAAAAAAAAATAGCTACCTTGCAGCGTACTACGTAAATACAAAGTATATAACTAAAGCGAACATATTAGAAACCCAGAAAATGGCAAATGTTCATCATTTAAAGACAGTGTTTTTATATTGATGGACATGAGAGGCATCGAATTTTATTGCGTATCACCATCATCGTATGAACAAATCTACTGCGCCTCTTTGTGTCATCTTGCCTAAAATCCTCAGACAACCCCGCACCACATCCAAATATTGTTCCTACACCCCCCTTCCTCGTTTAATTTGATTGTATTCATTTCGGATAATACAAGTTTATTAATGATTTTGCTCGGTATATAAACTATTCTTAGGTATAATGACCTAGTAGTTAAACCGTCAACTGAGTTTTCTCTTCATGTTACATTGAGTTCCTTCTTTAGATGTTTCCTTTATAGGGTTTTCCATTTACTGGCCACGAGCCTAACAAATAACTAATAGCAGATTTTATTCAAGAATTTAATTTAAAAAAATCTTAATACTCCAAAGAGCTAACACTTCAAAATTCATCTGTATTTTAATATTTACACCATATGAAAACAAATTTCAAAAAAAGGTGTAGCCTCTCCAAACATCTTTTATTTATTTTTACAACAACAGTCCAGGCTTCGCCTATTCAGGCATCTTCAGGACTATGAATGATACTAATGTATTTTTCAAAACCATCAAATATTAGAAGCTGCTAATTTGGTATGCAAGAATGGAAACCACCATTTTGAAAAATAATAAATATCCACATAGTCCTGAAGATGGGCGAATCGTCGACTGATGGTGAAAAAATAAAAAAGAGATTTTTGTAGAGCCGTTACAGCCTTTTTTGAAATAATTTGTTTTTCACATATTTTAGATATAAAAAAAAACTAAATATTACAAAATTTCGTTTCTTTTTTTATTGAGAGATTAGTGGACCAGTGAGCTTTCGCCGAACGTTAAGCACCTTGTATGATGGAACCCGTGTTTCACTGTCAGTGTAGAAATTGAAATTGATACTAAAAACGTTTCCACAAGGTGAATGTCAAAAATTTTGGTGGAAGTGGGGGGGGGGGGGGGGTTAGTTTATATAAAAAAAGTTTACCTGAGTGAGAGAATTTATTTTTGATTCTGGGCTCATTGCTCATGGTTGCCAGACGCCATAGCACCTAAAATAAGCACTTGTTTATGTGGATGAAAGTTAATACCAACAAACTTAAAATTAAATTTGACGCATTGCTCTTTGCCGTCATCCGTTTTTGAAGAAAATCTGATGAAGAGTTTTGAGATCATTTCGTTCTAAAAACAATTTGGATTTCATCATTACAAGAGAAAGGAAATGTTTTTTCTCAATTATAAAAAAAAACCAACAAAAAAAAACAACCGCTTTTGTGACTAATTCGCCTTTCTTTTCGACGGGTTCTTGGCTGGGAAAAAAATGAAAGAAAAGTCAAACATCCGAGACTACTTGGAAAGATAAACAGACCAAACTAGGAAACCAAATCAACAAACTTTTAATTGTATATATAACTCAGTATTTGAGTGGCAACTCCTTGCCCCCATATTATAAAGAAATCTTGTTTATTAACCTTTTTAAGAGCGGCCACGCCGTGTAACGAGTTGAGGCGCAACCTTGGACTAAGTGTAATATTTATTTTCCTCAGGAGGCGAAAAGTCCTCTTTACTGCATTTTTTTTCTCCCCCCCCCCTTCGCTTTTTGAGATACCGTGGTTCAGATAATTGAGAAAAATGCCACGACCTGAAAAATTCTTTTCTTTTATTAAATGAGGGACGTTTAGAACCGGCTGGAGTTATAATAACCTTCAGAAAAAAAAAAAGTTGCTTAAAATTGCTTAAACCTGGTTTCAAACTCGCTCATTATAGTTGCCAAGTTTCGAAGGTTGTACTTTGAAACAGATACATTTAATTGCAATTGCAATTTGATGTCCGTCGTGTAGAAATTGCCTCAATAAAATTTTTTAGTTTAGAAACCATAAGGTTTCCAAATAGGATTATATTAGGCATGGGTAGATACTAGAATATCATGTATCATGGCGCAAGTGATACTGATACTCTTTTGTATTTGATACTTTTATCTGATACAGAATTGAACAGCTGTTTGATACTCTGACTACTGTTGTAATCAACCAACCCTTGACTCCTCTATAGTCGATCTTATAAAATCAGTACCGAAACATTGCGATTTTCAATACGTTCTCTAAACCATAATTTTAACTTACATCATAATTCTAAAATATTTTCATTACTGTGCCATACATCGAAGTGTAATTACCTTAAGCTTTGATTTATTCATTCCGTATATTACATCATCATTGTACATTATATATTGTAGTATATATTACATTCTGATTGTATTCGTAAAAGAAATATGTGTCAGAATTGAAAATATTACTGTAAGCTAATTTCAAACCACACTTTGTTTGAAAAGGTAGATGTGAAAAATATATTCAAATGAATATGTAGCTAATTTAATGGCTATTCAAATTCAGGTTTTATCAAAACAGTTGTTTAAAAATTGTGTTGTAAGTATATTTTTAACGGAACTAGATTTTTGTTTTTATAAAAAGTAATTTGATATCATATTTAATGAATTTATTAAAAGCATCCTTTGTCATATATTTGTTGTATGTTGATAAAATTGATTCTAGCTCTGAAATATTAAGATGTTTTAAAGACATAGTGAGATATTCAAGAATTGACATCTGAAAGGATAAGTCAGAATCAGAAGAGTCACAAGGGGTTGAAACAGTGAGGAGTGGATGTTGATCCAGTCAATGTATCTGCTACTTTTCATTCTGTATCAATGGTAGCTGGAGCTGATTCACCATCCTACAGTCACGGGCTCCATCATTAGTACCCATGTCTGACTGTATCATCAACTCCTTGCATCAACTACTTTTCAGTGTCTAATGCAACGCATCTGATTGATACAACCTTACACATCCCTAGTTTTATAATGAAAAACTGATGTCTGTGATATTTAATTTGGTATATGAAATAAAGACGTATATGAAAGTGAGAGTTTTAAAGATATATTTCAGAGTGAAAGAGAATATTTTTATTATAGTTTTTGTACATAGGCTCATTCCATATGGTTGCCAAACAGCAGAGTGCCTTTAATCTAAAAAACAAATGCACTAGCTATGGGGGACAGAAAAAAACAACATCAAGCGTATCCAATCCTTTCGATCAAAAGTCCCCACTAGTCAAAGCCCTTTATTACGCCAGCAACAAAACCCTTATAACGATCTTAAATCCTACGTTATTGAACTCACCCCTTCCAAGGTCACGAAATTCCATCGAAACCTATCCAACCACCCTAATCCTCTAGCAGTCATTGCACTGTGACAAACATCCCTGTAATCCTCCTCGGAGACTAAAGCTGCAGTGGCCTCGTGATCTGCTGTAAATACGTGACAATGGGAGCCCTGACAATGACCAGTCTCTCTAATCATGTTCTGAGCGTCTGTGGGTCTCGCGCTCTTGGTCAGCCTCCACTGGCTCGTATCCGGTGACGCGGTGGACGGGGGAGCATGGGGAACTTCCCAAGACTCCGCTTTCTCTTTCGCATGTGATGGAGGTGAAAACCATGTGGATTTAGGAGGACTCTGGGCTGTTTGTAAATACTGTATAAATGTGCGAATGAATGAATAATTGTAATTATTGTGTGAATGAAACCATTGAGCACAATTACTTGTTGCCCAATAAGGCAGATAATTTTATAACAATGAAGATTTGATTGATTCATATGTATGCAACAAAACCGAAACAAGAGATACCACAACTAAAAGACTAATATCACGTAGTCCTAAGTAATTAGCGTAATACACAACAGTTTTTACTAAACTATTGTTTCCGTTCTTACCATTTTTGAATTGAATAAAACTTTTGAGAGCTTTCTTTTACTATGTTATAAGTCCAATGTCAGTGGTATGTAGTTGGGAGCTGTAAGTACGCCTAGGTCATTTTATTGTTCTTTGGAATTGATTCTGTATTCTATACAATTCGAGGAAGTTACAGGTCATACTCCAGGATAGCGATAGTGTCAAAACAGACGTAGATGATTGTAACGTCCTATATTTTATATTACTTTTGGGTAGCATTATTAGAATTGTTAATTTTCAAAAAAATGAAAGAGAGATTGCTGGATGGGTTTCAGAATATTTACCGGAAAGTCTCTGGGGTCCATATTTATAAATTATGTCTTTAAATTGATATATAATTCTTCGATACGATCTCCTGATACGTGGTCATCGCTATTTCGTTATTCTTTTTTTTATTGTAAAAAGGTTTTATTTTTTAATTGAAAAATCTTTACCAGAAACAAATTACAATCTGCCCTGAAATGGCAATGGATGATTGTGACAAATGATCTCTTCCATACCATATGTAAAATATCCAATTCACTCTCTCATAAATACAGTATTTACAATATACATACAACACTGTATTGTACTAATTCCAGGAATCCCCCAAATTCATATGCAAGAATGTTCACTCCTCCGCAAAAGAAAAAGAACCAAGGGTCATGTTACTCCTGGAGCTATATTACAGCTAGAAATAGTAGCAGTATAGAGTGAGGGCGAGAAGAGAGGATGAGAGCCGCAGACACTCATGGATATGAGGGAAGAATACTGGCGAGTGTCAGCAATTTTTTTTTAATGCCTAAAATTCCATTTTACCAATTACGAACTATATTTTATTTTATAGTCTGACAGTGAGCGTTGGCTGCCTTGTCGATTTTTCAAAGTTTGTTCGATTCGTGAAAAAGATTTATTTATTTTGACTAAAAATACTTAGTTCCATGAGTCAAACCACCTGAAAATCCATTTACAAGAAAAAAAATAGGTTATATATTGCACAAAAAAAAAAACTGCATTTTCAACAAATAAATAAATTGTTAAATAAAAGAGCTTTGTTAGAATCGAGGCTATAGTTGCATTTTTTTTCGTGATCCCTCTAATCCATAGTATTGAATGAAAAAAAAAAATAATTAAAACAGAGGAAGATTACTAGTACTGATGGTTTGGAAAAAATAGGTATTCTCATTTTTCCAGCAGCTGCATTGACAGACTGGCCAGAAACAATGGGCTCGTCTCGTTCCAATACAAAACCCCATCGTTACGGCATTGGACAAAAAATGAATTAATTTTCTAATGGTTATGTACTCAATTTCAAGTATTAGATTTCATTTTAGAACAAAAAATGCTCTGTATTCGGATCTACCATCTTCAGTTCATTGGAAAATTCGTGTTTAGACTGCACTACAACTGACAACAATAAATATATTTTTTTATTTCTTCAAAAATTTTCCCACTCAGCGAACTATCTAATATACAAAATATGAGACTACAAGTTACACTTTGTTCACAAAAGAACAAAACATATATTATTGTAAAAATGATATCTTGCCTTATACAAGTTATTAAAGAAGATAAAGCCTATTAAAAGTAGATTTTTTTGCATATTAACATTCAATTGGGGTTTATTACTTTTGTTTGTTTCTCTCCTGAACTTTTAGTATAAATACTTAAGATAAATTATGTATCTATGGTAAGAGTATATAGAAATAAAATGAATGATATTTCTGATGAATAAATATTTCTCTCTCTCTCTTCTCTCTCTCTTCTCTCTCTCTCTCTCTCTCTCTCTCTCTCTCTCTCTCTCTCTCTCTCTCTCTCTCTCTCTCTCTCTCTCTCTCTCTTTATTACCGCAATAGCCAAAACATGATAGTTACCCGTAAAGGAGTCGCAATTACTAGGAAATTAATTTCCAAGCCAGAGTCCAGATCGTCTTTCCTTTGTTTGTCTGTCTGCCTGTACATATTTATCTTCTACGATAGTGGTCGTAAAAATTACACTTTTTCACTTTTTATGTAAACTTCGGTTTTGAAATACACTTCATTTAAATGCTCTAGTATTTAATAGTAGTAGGTATATTTGATTGCGGGCAAAGCTCCCTTCTACATTACAAACTCATCCCTTTAAAATGATTGCCATGCGCAAACTGTCCTTTTTTCCACGAAAAGCTTTGCGCTCCTCCTGGTCACTTAAAACGGCATCGTGATCTATTACTGGCCATCACCCGCATGTGTATGAATGAATTATCAGTAATGCTCCACAATTAAGACCTTTATATAAAAATATATACGTATGTAATACATCATATAGAGGCATAAGCATAACCATAGGATTGTCTAAGAGAGTTGAATGTGAAGAAAAATTACTATAAAAAAATAAAGGATAACTCAAACGAAAAATAATTAATTTTATTTGTTAAACCGCCATTGTGACTAAAAATGATTGTACATAGTTCTTCAGTTACGTCACAATATTTCGTCTGTTTCATATATTTATATGCACAAACAGTTTAAAAAGATTGAACATTTTTTTTCATAACGCTATATATTGAATTCAGACAGACGAAGATTTCTCGGTACCAGTTTAAAAGTAAAGGCAGTAGTTGTCTCCATTTGTCACGAATATAGCTGGCTGACATCACTGTTCTGTTGCTGTCCACATATCTAGTTACATCATGCACTAACGCAATCTGAACATCTGTATCAATCACCCGTTCGAACCGGCTAATATGTCGATGACTCCAACTGTTGATCATTATCCCCAATCGTTGAGACTGTTTAGTTAATTCTGTTCTACCTTCAAAAGGGAATTGCCCTAGCTTCAAATAGATTCAAGAGCACAGCTTCATTTAAACAAATAATAGATTATTTTAATTTTGAACCCGTGGGACAACACTGACCCCTAGACTAACTCAAATTACAGAGCGATAAGTCTACTTTCGAATATCGGGAAAGTGCTTGTGGCATGACGGTCACAACCAAAAAAAGTCAACGACCAATCGTATTAAAAACATTGTTAAAAAGAATATGCTTGGTGTTTGATACGACCTGGTCAGGTATCAAGAGGTTGCCCCTTCGACCTTTTAGGAATACTACTTGTATGGTGTGGGTATTGCCAGAAAATAACAAAGTAACCACACATATGTTCGAGCCGATCGAAGTAACTACATCGACAGTAACCACGCTCTCAGTGGAGGTTTTATTTCTGATATATTTTAGAGTATGTCTGTTTCACACACCAGAAGCTCCTAATCCTTCTTAAATAATTATCACTTGCTTCCCAAACTACCTCAAGGGTCCAACTTGGCACCTCATTATGACATAGTGGGTGCGTTTTACAATTTATGGTGGCAATCAACTCCGGTAGCTCTAATTAAAAGTTATTTGTGCCAACGTATAGCGAAATTCCCTTGCATAATTTTAAAATTT
This sequence comes from Acanthosoma haemorrhoidale, assembly GCA_930367205.1. Taxonomy (NCBI): domain Eukaryota; kingdom Metazoa; phylum Arthropoda; class Insecta; order Hemiptera; family Acanthosomatidae; genus Acanthosoma; species Acanthosoma haemorrhoidale. The sequence goes on along the minus strand of OV884009.1, from coordinate 56,125,526 downwards.
TATTAACGACCCTTTATTTTTATTATATTAAGGCTGCTACCCCTTTGGGACGGAGGCATAAGTATAGTAGCTGGTAGATTTTCGTCGCATGTCCCACATTTGTTCTTGAGCGTAGCGAAGCGCCTTTTACTTTTCTAAATTGGCACTTTTTGATTGGTATAGGAACCGCTGGCATGGGGTAACTCAAAGGTACAAATGGGGTAGTAGAGGGCAAAATAAAACAACAAATTTCCGTTGTTGCCGATGAGGAGTTCAGTGCTTGGTTGCTTCCTTTTATCCTTATTTTCTACTTTTTCAACCGGATTCACTTCTTCTTTATTCAAGCAGCTCACGAGGCGGAGTGGACCCCGACCGGATCCATCCCCCAAAGATAATCGCCGTTGGTATAACTTTTTTTCTTTCTTCTCACACGGGGTATTGGTATAACAACCACTAGGCTACATCTTTAAAAATGATTCAATTGATCTGAAATTTTGGTTTTGTATTGCACAATACTTCGGATTATGACCAACCCCCTTCATTTCGAGAACATAGATATTCCAACCTAGTCGGAGCTTGCTGACACTAGTAAACTAGAAATAATCAATAATAAATTTCTAAGAACAATATTTGACAAACTAAGTTACACTACAATAGTTAAGTCCAAAGCTGAATATATATTCTAGATTTTTAAAAACCAATAACCACCAAATTTATAGATAAATGTGAACACAGCTAGAGTTCATAACTCAAAAATGTATTAACTTATATAATTTACCCAACCATCGTTTATTAATATTTTTCCCTCAATTAAAATGTAGGTAAAATGAAGATTTTATTCATGACAAAAAGCGATGATGTGAGTTTTAGACTAGATGCATTATCAAAAAAATATTTTTATTATGTAAACATTGAAAATAAACGGATTTGAATTAAAGACAGCTCCAAGAATTATACACAGGTGGTCTGAAAAGTTTCCGACCTCAACATGAAGATGATAATAAAATAAATAAAAGCTATGTTAGGTCGGAAACTTTTCAGACCACCCTCGTATTATGATAACCAACATTAAATCGCATATTTTTGTAACCCAATCGGCTTTTAATACATTTTCTTATCAATCTACAGACAGAAACTATTCAAAAACAGAACTTTTTTCAAATAATTAATTTTACAGAAACTCAACCTTACGTTTCATTTTCTATTTATTTTAGTGGGTCAACTGACCTGCCAATTATCAGGTCAGAAGAAAAACGTAATGGGAATATTTTTTTTTATCTCAACTAATAAATGTTATTCGGTAGGTTATTGAAGAATATAAAAGCTATGCCGTACACGTCTTCACTGTATATTCACCCCTCCCTCAGCGTAGCATCTTCATACATATATTCTATGAAGTCGTTGCAGTCACAGATGTTCAACACTTGTGACTTATCTGTCTTTCAATAACAGTCTTGTCCTGACAACATTATATCCAGGCTTAAACGCTGCTATGTCGCGTTCAGTACACTATTAAACTATTGTACAGTTCGGATACACGATAATAAATAATAACGAGAGATACGTTTATCTTGAGTTTCTTAAATACTTATTGAATGGTTGTGAAAAAAATCATATAATTACCAGCTCCTTGTTAACTCAATACACCTCAGTGTGTCATACTTTTGCTTAATATCTTACTTATGGTAATCATTGGCTAGAAAGGGTGTTTTAGGAAGAAAGAAAGTGAGCATTAAATTAGTATTAGAAACTTCTGATATCTGAAAGAAAACCTAATAACACTCTAAAACTTCCACTGAGAGTACACCACGTATTGCTTTGATGATGGTCAGAACAGCACTGATCAAAGAACTTTTCAATACATACTACCCTCACAGTTACCTCCAGGGAGAATAAAAAAATATATATGTGGGTGTATCCTATAGACTTATTAGTACTTTTTCATCATAATTAAATTAAAATTCAATTATTGTTTAATATATGAAGTAGAATAATTATATTCACACAGCTGAATCTAGGATCTGCCAGTACAACTCTTGGCTGTATTTCCGAACAAAACTGCCGCAGAAACAAAGTTACAGTTGTTCTAGTCTATTAAGCTATGAAGTTTTATTAACTGCCTATATTTTCGCCATCGGGTTGGAGGAGGTGAAAAAAAAATGTGGCAGCCTTGCGTTGCGGGGAGGGTTGATGAATTGATGCCTAATAACTCACATGGAAGTTTTATGCGTCCAAGCCCCATCGATGCTGCCCGACCGAGATTAATGGAAAAATTTCGATAAGCAAAGTACAGTATATATTAATCATATTGTCAGGACGATAACCTCAAGTTATGGGACTTCATGATTAAAACATTTAATACCTTTATAGGGTGGAGTTCGATTTATTACACTTTGCGAAGTATAATCATAACTCTATGTTTGCAAGTCATTACCGGAGCCTACAGGTGAGGTTGTACTTTAAAACTGCCTCGGTGAACCCTCTTTTGTCTTTCGGTATAACTAATCTAATCAGTCTGAAATTGTGAACATATGTTCCACCATACTTCCGAGCTCATTGTCAGCCACGAGTATATAAATAAATAAAAGGGTTTGTGGTGGGTTTGGCCAAGACTAATGATTTATAGTTAGGTTTTATTCAGATTTATTAATTAATAAGGTTTCTGCATATTATGTCCTGATAACAAGAAAATAATTAAGGTGTTAAACATGATTGGTACTAATCAGTAACTACATCTAGGAACAAAAGAATACAGAACAAAATGAGTTAAAAATACGTGTTGGAGACTAATTAATTAATATGAAACAGTTATTTCACTTCAATTACAAAATTATATAGATAATAGATGAAAAATTTATATGCAAAAACAGCATTGGTCCATTTTTTTCAAATTAATATTTGTTTTTCATTATTAAAACTAAAATCAACGAAGAAGTGAATAAATTCTTGTTAAATTTCAGACTATGGGAACGAATGGAGTTCACTAAACTGTATAATATTTATGTTTAATTATCTAGTTTATTTTAATTCTATTCCTCTCCCTGTAACCGAGACAGTACGGTACTTAGGCTTCCATCTCGACAAACGACTGACCTGGAACCCACATACGAGACTAAAAAGACAAGAACTAAACAGACGCTTTGGACAACTGTACAGACTACTTCAAAGGACATCCCATCTCTCAATAGAAAATAAACTACTAATCTACAAAGTTATACTTAAACCAATCTGGACATACGGAATAGAGCTATGGGGGACAGCAAAAAAGTCGAACATCAAACGTATCCAATCCTTTCAATCAAAAGTCCTGAGAACAATAGTAAATGCCCCTTATTATGTCAGCAACAAAACCTGTAGCTTCATAACGACCTTAATATACCCTACATTCTAGAACTCATCCCTTCCAAGTTTACGAAATTCCACAGTAGCCTTTCCAACCACCCTAATCCTGTAGCACAGTCATTGCACTGCGCCACTCATCCCTATAATCCTCCTCGGAGACTGAAACGGCAGTGGCCTCGTGACCTGCTATAAACGCGTGACAGCGGGGGTCCTGGCAATAGCCAGTTACTCCAATCATGTCCTAAACGTCTGTGGCTCTCGCGCTCTTGGTCAGCCTCCACTGGCTAGTATCCGGTGACGTGGCTGACGGAGGAGCGTGGGGGACTTCCCAAGACTCCGCTTTCTCTTCGCATGTGGATTTGGGAGGTCTCTGGGCTGTCTGTAAATATTGTATGAATGAGTGAGTGAATGATGAATTGTAAATATGGTATGAATGAGAGCGTTTATCGCAATTACTGATTGCCTTATAAAAGGCAGATTGTAATTATAGCCCAATAAAGAGTATTTTATTAGTATTAGTAATTATCCTATTTCGCATGCTAGGTAGGTGACAACCCGGGGGGTTGTTTGTGAGGTCTTTGAACTGTTTGTAAATACTGTATGAATGAGCGAGTGAATGAAAACTGTAAATATGGTATGAATGAAAACATTGATCGCAATTACTTATTGCCCATTAAGGCAGATTGTAATAAGGCAGTATGTATAATAAAGAAGTTTGCATAAAAAAATGTACGGACAGGCAAGCCAAAACCAATTTCTCATTAATTGCTTTAAGTCTAAATTGCTACTATTTGGATTAAATCAATGTAACACGGGTCTTTTAGTCCCCACTTAGGCAGGACAAAAAGATTTCATATTTTACGGCTGGCGGATTCCCATTCATTTTAATACCGCACCCCAAACCAGAGGGTAGGTAGGAAGGAGGTCGGAACGATTCGAATAAAAAATTTAAAATCTACATTTGATGCTTTCAACTCGACAAAATTATGCTGTCTGATAAATTATTTCTGTCGTAAAAGGTACCGGAAAAGGAATAGGGTATAAAAAAAAAAAAAAAAAAAAAATGAGCAATAGAATTCAAACAGCGGAACCGAGAAACGACGTCTGTTAATTTCACCGGAATGACTGCTAATTCAGCGATTCCGTTTGCCGGTAAGCCCTGAGGGTGCATGTCGTTTAAAAGCATGAATAATGCATCGATATAAATCGGCTTGAATCAATTTATTGCACATTACCGAGTGTCGTTTTAAAAAAAATAAATAAAAAAATCAGCAGAACTTCTCCTATATCTTTTCTTCAACTTCAATTTCATCATTTATCACCAATGTACACTCCGCGTGGATAAACAACTTTCCTCACAAGGCCAGGACTGTGAAAATAATTCCACTCACTCGATATGAACAGTTTACACTCATACCAATATTAATATAACATACCAAAACTTCCCAGGTGTCCCCATGCCACCGAGGATCGTGTAGAGAAGTAGGGAGCCCCAGACACTCAGGAGTCGGGGGGGGGGGGAGTAGTCAGTTAGTTATAGAATCACATAACATACTTGTCTACTTTAGATCGCGTGGCTACCGCCGCTTTAGGTTATGAGTAGGACTGTGTCGATAAGTATTACTACATAAGGAGGAGTTGGCCATTGGACTTGGTTCCATAGATAAGTTTTCATGGGATTCGGCAAATCTTAAGACTTTGGATTGAAATGTTTGAATTTGTTGAAGGTTTGTATTGTACAGTTTCTCAATTCTCTGTTAATTAAAATGAGATTTGTATTGAAATCATTTAGAGGTTTACATCAACACGCTTCTCAATTATATGAATTTGTAATAATCCCATATAGCTATGCCAATTTCCAAGTAAACTTTTTATGTTATTTGTTAAATAATCTGTTAATAAGTTCTAATCTGTGAATTATAATTGCTTGTTATTTTAAAGTACATTAGAGTAATTGTTTAAAGGGAAATTTCAATAGTCAAAGATATGACTTTCTTAGTAATTGAGGATAAATTACAGAGGGACAAAACATTTTGAAAATAGCAAATTTTACAAGGTTTTATATAAACAGATATAAAACGACATTTACTGCTGAGCACCCAAATGCCTCTTGACATGGTTTCTTCACTTTATTATATATTGTTGATCGGTATAACCAAATACCAGCGCTCAGAAATCACGTTTTTGGAAATCATGGATCAAAAAGGAGTCTGGAGTCTGAAACGCACATGCCGTGTTCAATTTTTTTTTCTGGGTAAATATGAGCCTTTGGTTTCTGAATTATTGCCAAACCCGAATATTGAGAATCTGCTTTTATTCATAATCCAAACATCATCTTTCGTCTGTACGAATCTTCAACGATAGCGGTCTTAAATGATCCTCACTATCTGAAATTGCAAAGGTACATTGCACACTACCTCGAAATACGCTTATTATCTTTTGTTCAAAAGCAATAGATGGTAGAGAATGGAAAAAAAAAACAGTTGAATAAGAAATTCAGCCGATTTCAGCAGGTATTTTATTTGTTTTACTTATTTATTTTTTTGGCTAATTTTCAGAAATGAATGAGGTAATTAACAAACAAACTGGAATATTTTGGTAAAAAATACCGAGTTATTTTTTCAACATCATTTAATAAGTTTTGATTTTTCTTTGATGGTTATGGACCCATTGAGAATACGATCGCTTGTCAAACCTATTTTCAATAAAGATTTGTCGGTCATTATTTCAACTAATTTAATTTTCTTGCTCTACAGTTCCAGAGATTGAGGTGGTTTAACAGAAAAAAAAAATGCCGACTGTTTAGTAGCTATTTTCATTTCGGAAGAAATAAAATCAGTTCTCCGATGAGAGTATCAAGTTTAGGCTCTTTTGGGTTCTGAACTAGCTCCGTCAGTATCCGTTTGATGTTACCGCAACCGCTGCCTCTTCCAGACCATCATTCATTCATAATTCCCGGTTTTCCGATGAGCCAACGCCCACATCCCCGTGCGCCTTCCTCGAATAGCTCTTCTTAAACCTTCATTCATGTCATTAGCAATTTTCCACCGGGATAAACATATTTTCCTAATGACCGACTACCAGTTTATATAATCGGCCTCGCCTACATTAACATAACATATGTGAAACTAAATAAAATAATATGGTTTCACCTTTAGAGGTTCACATTGTACCCAGGCGCGTTTTCGGGCCGATGTTCATCGAGTATGGAGTACAAGCTCAAATGGTTTTATTGAAATTCGAATCTAGAATCATGTGTTATAATTGTAAAAAAACGACTCTTAGTTGTGTTAGATTGTTTCTTAAGATTAAAAAAAAAGTATGTCTAGCAAGTATGAAAAAATATATGACCCTATAAATAATAAAAAACCTACATTTGTTATGACTACAATGAATCAACATCATAAGAATAACAAAGATAAATGAATATAGGTTAATCACATTCACTGACAATCAAAACTGGCAAACATTCACTGGTATTCAAAATAAAGAAAATTATGAATTATTACAAGAAAGAAAACAGCTTGAAAGGTTGCTAGGATTTATTAAATTAGTCAATGCATAAAAAAGAATAACAATGACAAATTGCTAATTGTTAGAACGGTGGGTGATAAAGAACAGGAAAAAAGTCAAGAGTTAAAGAGATTGGGAGATTTGATGAACAAAGAATGTGAGCTTAGCTAAGCATAACTTTTTCAGGTTATAAATGTTCTTGGTTCAAATCCCTTGATGGAAGATGAATTTATTTCAGTTCCGTTTCATACCCCACCGTTCAGCCCTAAATTGAACTAGGCTACGGTATAAATGGTTATTAGTATATTCATGGGCTTTTTTAGTGAATTAACAATTAGGTAATGATTTTTCCACAAAAGCTTGCTTTGATCGTAAATTAAGGACTGAAGAGGGGTCGTGGTCAAGTCGCGATGGTTATATGAGCAGTCCTATCACAAAACAAAGATCAAGTTGCATATTTTGCAGGGTCATTATTGAAAGTCGTGCAGTCAATAATATAAAATATATAAATAGATAAATCTTAAAAAGATCTTGTGTTAGGGTCTTGATGTGTTATTAACTATTGGAAAAATCAGACTACCTTTTTATGCTGGACATGATTTTTTTTACATTTCCAGTTATTATATTTCAACCAAAAACTAATCATTACATTTTGTGACTTTGCCTGTAGAAGTTAATGATTGAATAATTTTTACAGCCACTAGCGAAGAGGATGAATAACTAACCATGCAAACGAATGATCGATCCCGATTTAATCGTTACGATTTTATAGTTTTTTACACAAACGTTGGCAGTATATTTGCTGAGGGCTAAGTAAGCGTGAGAATACAAAAAAAAAAAGAACGGATTCTTGTATAAAAAACAAACAAAAACAAAACAACCGGCGTGTACTCCGCCGGGATACAAAACAGCACTTACAAAATCTACAGCACCTAATGAACCTGCGGTCGTGTTTAATCAGCCGAAGTGAACGCTTCTTTCACACCGCTTCAGATGAGTTTACGAACAATTGACTTTTTTTTAAAAAGAAAACTACTAGGGATTTCCGGTAATGATCTTTGAATTTTCTTCGGCTGCTGCTGAAGGCTCTTTTTTTCTGAATTAAATTCCTGATAAGTAACAGCAATAGCGTACTTGGGAGAGGGCGGTTCGCCACGGTGGCATTTTTTTTTCTCCTCTTAATTGCATAAAAAAAATAATATAATAATGTTGTAATACATTATTTCAATAAGTATGTAATTTAACAAAAAATGCGTGATCCACCAATGGGCGATGGTCACATGAAGATAAATCGTCTGGTGTTAAAAACGAGACCTAGCGATAGAAAAACAACTATCAGATGATGTTAATTTTAACGTCAGCCCTAATAAAAAGGAAGAAAAATAAATTTTTAAACACGCTTACAGTTTATTACTATGCGTAAAATATGTTTAAACAAAGGAAATTGATTTTTTTTTATTTTCGGTAATTGTTAATGACCACTGTATACTGTTAATTTAGACTGTAACGGTGGTGAATTTGGGAACACCCTAGGTGGCAAAAGCTCTAGGTACGCCACTGGGTACAAGCCATTTTATTATCATTCCTTTATGGTTTCGTAAATTTTCATTAAAACTATAAACCTTCATTGTTATTTTTGGTAAAAACCAAAATTTACGGCAGATCTGTCGTTTCCGACTCGACCTTTAAATATAATCAAACTGCCGTTATATCAAAATGTCAAGGGTAAAAATAAGACATAAGACATTTTGATCTAACAGCTGTAACGTTTTGTTTTTGACCAAAACTGTGTATCTTGTGTACCTGATCAGATTCGGCAATTTGAGAGCAGATGTAGCTAACAAATACCAGTGTTTTTTCTCAGTAAGATTTTTTTTGCGAATTCGACATGCGACATTTTGATATATTAATAACGGTATGTTCAACTCCATTAATACCATGTTTTGAACTTACACTCACCCCATGTTTTACATGATGATCATGTCATCGTTTATGGCTATTTTATTGCTCAACATGCCTCAAAATGCTAAAAATTATATCAGCTAAATGAAAATAGGTTATTCGATGAATATTTCCCTATGTTTGGTCCCATTTATCGGAGTCGATACACATCCTCATATAGTTAAATGGCTTCCTGTTCCTTTCTTGCGTTCATGTCATATGAATTGATTTCTACAACGAAAATAATAAAAAATCATTGTATGAATAAAGTACTACTTTTCCTACTAACCTACTCATATGGAGATAAACTAATTACTATTATTATACGCAACAATGGTTACTTATTTTGAAATTGTCCTTCTATTCTACTACAATTAAAAATTAAAAAGTAACCATTAAAGCCATAAAAAATTGTCAACAAGTTGTCATAAAATTATAAAAAACCTAGTTATACGAGTATATCAATCCTACGGCTACTCATCCAATCGATAATTTGGGATATGTAACTCATCTAAAATACTAGTAAATTTTATTATATATTTAACTAAGGTTGCTTCATCCACGCTCCTCACTTTACGATTGGCTTTGTCCAGGTATGCTATATCTTCTTTTTTATTGATATTATACGAACCTAGTAAATCTAATTTTATATCAATATTTTCTACGCTGTTAATTAATCTTTTGTAGTTTGTATGGTGTAGCAATGAAACTTTATGTGGCGTCTCATGGTCCCCTTCTTCCTGTAAATGTTGGTAGAATTGGCTTCATTTTTGTTCCAGATGTTTTTGGCAGCTGATAATTTTCTATTCGTTCTCTCAACAGCCTGTTCTATACACGCCCGATATATGTTTTATTTGAGTCGGGTCTTTAATGCAGGATATTATGTTGCGTAAAGTTACTTTACTTTTGTAGCCTACACCAATGGTTGGTTTTTTTTAAATATTCCCTGATTTGTTGGAAATTTTTCTAAGATGTAAGATGTTGCACCATTTTTTAATATCCAAATTATTTTTATCTAACTTTATTGATCTTTTGTATTCCATATTTAGTTTTATTCTTGTTATCAATTATATATTTTACCCATTGGCTATTGCTACACGTTGAATATATCTCATTTCTTTATCATAATCATCCCTGTCTAGTGGGGTGTTAACCAATCTATTGATGAGGATTAATAATTTTTATTATTAGCTGCTAAAAGGGCTTGTGAAATAGAAATCAAAAAGTTGTTGGGAGGCGGAATAGTAAGTTATTAGCTAACCTAAACCCACAACCAGAAATTAACTATACCATTTTATAATCTGATTTCTATGTTCTTTGTACGTACAATGCATCTCCGATGTTTAGAGCTTATTTATTCCATTTTTGACATTTGTTGTAATTTGGGCGGAGGAAAGAATTTAGTCAGCTGCAAACGATAAAGGCTTTTCAATTAAAATTTAATGTGGATCAGACACAGGGAAATTCCATTATTAGCGGCATCACATTAACAGATTAATCCATTATATTGAGCCGGATAAGCGGGAGGCGTGCTCAAAAAAAAAGATAAATACCCCGACGATTCAAGTTAATTAAACCATTTTCAGAAATATTTAATAAGAGGGAAATTTATGAATATCCCCTCCGATAGGGAATTAGAGAAAAAATACCCGTCGGTTTTCTCGTGTCACGGACAATAAGCCATTTATGCGCTACAGTGAATGCTTTCTAATGAGTCAACAATACAGATTATTTCATAATTAATTGATTCAGGGATATATACATCAGTGTTATCAGTATTTTTGGAAATTGTACATTGACAAAGGAGGTAGCCGACAATCATGTTTTTTTTTTAAAAAAGTATAATTATTATAAAAACTATGACAAGATCGGGATGCAAATCAGGGATTTTTTTTCCTACTCACACTGTCATGATTTAACAGCAGGTCTCAAGACCAATCTTCGAGAAAGATTTCAAATTGTAATCTCCCCAGCTGATCTCGGGTATAATCTATAGACTTTCTGTCGAATAACAATCAACGAGGAATACAATCTAATTTTAAGTTAAGCGCCAAGAATTGTTTGCACTTTACTGATTAGTATCAAATATTCAATCTGTACCAACTATTCTGACTATGACTGTCGTATTTCGAGGTATCTAAGCTGACTCTCCCCCTCCTTGAGTACTTCCTTGGTTCATGCCTTTTCTAAACTGTTCATCAAGGGTTATGAGGTATGTATTTACAATATTCTACAGTTGAAATCCCCAGTCCACTCCCTGTATTTCTTACCTTTATAAACCTTTCCACAGAACCCGCTCCTTTCTTGTTCAGTCCACAACTCTCTGGAGTTTCCTTCCTCTTAATATCCGTTAAATTTTGTCCTCACGTACTTTTAAAACCCTTCCTATCCCAAAACCTTCTCAGCACTGACAGACACATGCTTACCGAAGAATTAATTTTTCTTTAATTTTAGTCAGATCAGATTAGTGTTTTATCAAGTTATATTAACAATTATTTAGAGAATCTGGTTTTAATAACTGATCACTAATCGCAATTCACATCGATCGATATTCGAGCCTAGTCAATGTCAACTGGAAACGGCCTCTACATTTGCCTGATCGTATCTAGAAAATATTTTGATATACTCACAATGTCAGGAACCCTTTGAAAAATTGTAATAGCTAGAGCTGTATACTGATTGCCGTTAGTTAAGATATGTCATGCGAAATAGAGATATCGTGAGTCGCATTCAAACAACAGGTAATGACCCGGTAATTTTTTTTTAGGGTCCCATAATTTTCGCAATGACCTTTGATACAGGATCGATTCTGAGCGAACTATTAGCTTGCTCTGGCAGTAACTTAATCGTGTATACTTTCGGTTTTGAAAATGCCTCGTGATATTTTGATTTTGAAGTAGATTTTTGTGCTGAAAAACGGTTGAGGGGTCGTTTGGGTTCAGTGCGTAAACTTAAATTTAATTATACAACAATAAATATCAAACAGCGGGCGAAGAAGCAATTTTAGGCAATACTGGATTGTATACAATGAATTGTTATGATTGGTATAAAAGTTTTAAATTTTTTTTCTAATTTTCATTCGATAACTCTACTGATCATTATTTCAGGATTGGTCTGGTATAAACATTATTATTTTCAAATTATTCTTCAATAACAAAGTTTGACTACTTATTAGTAACTACGTATCACCGGATACGAGCCAGTGGAGGCTGACCAGGAGCGTGAGGGCCACAGACGCTCAGGGGATGATTGGTGAAAGTGGCCATTGCCAGGTCTCCCGCTGTCACGTATTTATATTAGATCACGGCGCCATTACCGCTTTAGACTCCAAGGAGGATTATAGGGATGAGTGGTGCAGTGTGATAACTGTGCTAGGGGATTAGGGTGGTTGGATAGGTTACTATGGAATTCCATGAAGTCGGTTTCATAGTAAAATATTTAAATGTATTTAATTCATCGAAACAATCTAAAAGTGCTATTTCTCAAGGAGCTCAGGTTGATAAAAAATGTTTTTATAAAATTTTGATATTCCATGTATATCTGCATCATGTTCTTGCAACCTTCTTGAAGGAGCTTGATGTCCTTTTGAGACGTTTAAGTCAATTGATGAAAACTTAATACTTCTTTTTCATCAGCCTAATCCAATCTTCCAACTAACTTCTCCCCATTTAAATTTATTACACAGTTATAATAAATGAAAAGTTAAAATCAGCTCGAGAAATAAATAAATTAAACTTATTAAATAAATACTAAAATATTTACTAAACCAATTTGCTCATCACTTTTCGTTCGATATAATGAAAGAATCATAAAAATATTAACAAAAAAATACCTGTTAAATACGCGATTTTCATTATTGGTTTTAAAAACTTTACTTTTTTTTAAATATATTTTTGAAATTATATATTTTCTCTTTGCCGTCTTAACCATAGGGGAAAAATCGGCACTTTAAATGTTAAATAACGTTTGAGATGTGATGCGAAAGAAAACTTTGAACTTAACGGAACAGGCCCGAATTTTTTAATGTTTAATTGTTATTACTTATATAACTTTAGATCATTTTTATCAACACAAAGTAATAACTATTTAGATGGATTTTATTATTTTTCCTGTCGCCACTTCAATCATCATAAACACAATCACGTAAATGATCTTTTTGATCTTAAGGTTTTAAGAATACGTGAACTTATACCGGCAACAGTTGACTATATAACAAATTAAATGATCACAATAACCCGCAAATCCCATTACACACAGCCTTGGGAGAACATAAACATTTTTTATATCGTGCATCATTTGAGCTGAGACATAAGTAATGAAAACGAATTCGACAAAATGTTGTATATTTTATTTGTATACTTACTAGTTGTCGCAGTGTTGCAATCAAAACCTAATCCGAGTTATTGTACTATAAAAAGTTGGAGAATCTGGATCATTTTTGTGTTAAATCTAGATCGACCGAGTCCCCCCATTAAGAATTAAATCCTCACCCTTTGGCCTTGCTAATTATATTTTTATTTTAATAATTAATAGAATTCTACTAAATAAAAATTTCTAAAAAGTTTGGGCCCATTGTTCCGTGAAGATTGATTACGCCCTGGCAGCTGTATCAGCATTCCTTTATTCAGCCATTAAAGCTAATTAATTGCTGGAGGCTATCTATTGATGTCAGGATTTGAATAATTATTGTCACATGGGCTAAGATGTCCCAGGTGGTGAAAGCAGTGTATGTATTATCCGTCTCTCCCCTCAATACATACTTATACATACACATTTAGTGGATTAATTTATTTATCGTCCATGTTTTGTCATACTGTGCATCAGTCTGACTGCATCAGGTGACTGCATCAGTCCTTGTATAAGGTGGACTGGAGGTATATTTTGGCTTAGCTTCAAAATTTCATTTTGATTGGATAATTTTTACGACTGCTATTGCAGAACATACAGACAACCTGAGAAAAAACGTTATTCCCGTATTATCGTACCTGAATAAAGTAGGCTTCTCCGTTCTGCCTTGGCAATCAATTTCCGGGAGAGAGAGAGAGAGAGAGAGGGTGAGAGAGAGAGAGAGAGAGAGAGAGAGAGAGAGAGAGAGAGAGAGAGAGAGAGAGAGAGAGAGATTTTTTACATTTAATCAATAAGTTTTTTAAGAACCTGACCCAGGGACTCCTTCCCAAACTACAATCTTTTACATCCTTAATTATTTAATGAATTTCTTATATTACTACTTATTTTAAAACGTTTGTTAACAAAACATGGTCTTGTTTGATTTAATTATTTTAAATATGGAAAATGTTTGATTTAAGGTTTAAAAAATGAGGGATCTGATCGTTGGACTAGTTTTAAGTTATAATTTTTCATATATACCTTGTTGTATACTTGATGCCTCAATAGGCGAAATTTTTATTGTAGAAGGTGTTTAGTAAATAAAAAAATCTATTTGAGAGACTAAACCTTACCCCCTAAAATATAAAAAATCGTACGTAAATGTCACTTTTTGAGTCTTCTTCCTGTTATTTGGGAAATAATATTTTAAAAATAAATTATGAATAGAATATGGAAGATATAGGGAACGTTTCGACTTGTCATCTACGCCTGCATCAGGTCTTCTAAATGTCTGTACAGTTCTCCCGAATTTCTAAAACAGTCCCTATCAACCTTCTTTTTACACAAGGACCTGATATAGACATTATTATGTCGTTATGTCGAAACGTTCTTTATTAATAAACTTTGAATTAAATTGATGATTTATAAGGATTTATATAAGGCTTATACACTTATACTAGGGATTCTCAGAGGTGGTTCCATTTTACAGCACTATTTAAAGTAGGGATAGTCGTGTACGCTTCTGCCCGTCACCATCACTCCCTTAGATACCTTCTCTACAGTACTATCATGACTAAAAAGCCTCCTTACCTTTACAACTTCCTCAAATTTAAATCAGTTATCAAATCTCGAATACTTTCCACATTTCCAACCTGTATTTCCCTTCTCACTAATCTGCTTCCTTTGGCCGTTCGTTTCTCATTCTTGCCGCAAATCTTTGGAACTATTTTCCCATCAATATTCCTTGTTAATCAACTCTTAATATTTAAATAGTCCTCCTCTCCCTCCCTGAACTGTCTCCTCTACTTATTTACGTTTTTTCTTTCCACTTTTTGAAGTTGGTTAATTCTAGTCATCACATATGTAGGTAAGTCCTTTGATATTTTCAGAATAATTATTTATGTAATGTTATATAGTTATATATCAGCTAGAAATACTTATTTGTTCCTATTCCATATACTAAGGGGACAATGTCCCAGAATAAAGTATTTTTTCATTCCATATCAATCCATTTCATGTAAATATTTTCATCACCCGACAAATTTATGTACTCACTGCTAACAATGAATTTATTTTAAAATGAAATCTAGCACTTAAGAATTTTTGTCAGATTTGGTTCTAACCATTCTTCCACAAATGAATTAATTACTACCCATTCATCCGCTAACAATAGCAATCTAGAAATGATAAGGGTTTAAATAAATATTAAGTTAGATGTTAAATGAATAAAACAATACAAGGCTTGAAAAGGGACGACAGAGACCGCTATTGTAGAAGACGTACCTATTCCGGCCAGACAATGACATAACAACGGCGGCCTACAATTAGTGGAAGCTGTTAAATCAATTAAGATTCATTAAGCCCCCCTCTCTCAGAGCACGCCCCTTCCCGAAAGTCTTTAATTTTTACATTAGTAGGACTGGCCTTCCTGATAACTCCATTTATCTGGTTGGCTGAATCACTGGCCTTTCCGCTTTTTACCAGCTCACAAAGGCTGTACAATCGGCCTACATTAGCTAAAGAACGATTATGAATAATAAACAGATTCGCCTACCCCAAAGGTAGAGGCTTTACTTTAAAGCAATTAATGAGAAATTGGTTTTGGCTTGCCTGTCCGTATATTTTTTTTATGTAAACTTCTTTATTATAATGCCTTATTACAATCTGCCTTATTGGGCAATTGGTAATTGTGATAAATGTTCTCATTCATACCATATTTATAATTTTCATTCACTGGCTCATTCCCAGCCCAGATACCTCCCAAATCCACATGGCCATAACTACTTAAATAAATATTTAAATTATCTAAATTTATAATCTAAACGAATTATTTAATCACCTTTCATAATTATATCGGGATTGCTTTCATTTCAAGCAGCATTAAGGTATTAGAAATAACTGCTTTCCTGAATTTCATAGTTTCACTTCGAACAGGTTTTAATGACAGTTTAATTGACAGTTATTGTAATTATAATCTAATAAGTCTTAATAAGTATTACATATGACGCAGACATCATGAAATAGAATATTTATGTAAAATTTCATGTTTCTATATCACACACAAGAAATCCAATCACAGACGTACCGTCTCAGGGATTGTCACGCTCAAATTAAGAAAGCCTATCTAACGAATCATGTAATGTCAAACAAATTAAATATGTAAATGGGAAATATCTGGTGAGCACAGTTGAAGCTACACATGAATCTTGGTAATAAATAGTTATTCTCATATGCATCACAAGCGCAACCTAAAACTGAGATAGTCACTATCGTATTAGGAGCACCTCGAACTCGAGGTGTAAAACAACTATCTGGTCACTCACTTAAAAAACGACACATCTGCATTGCTTTGACCATTGACTGTAAGAGCACCTTGACCACAAGGTGTATAGGTCAGTTGTAGCAATCGCCAACCATATATGTAAATTACTCTATACTCCGGTGCAAATAATGTATTATAATATAAATGTAAAGCGTTGTAAAGTAATAAACCAAGCGGGTCCATGCGGCAGTTGTAGCAAGGCAGGTAACAGAGGGGTCACCGGCACCTGACTGTCATAAAACAGAACCGGGCAGACCTAGGATTGCCTCTAGGCTGTCATAAAACCTAAGTGGGTGAGTCCCTAGCAGCCATTAAACACGCTCTTTTAGACTAACAATAATAAACTTAAAGGGGGATTGGCCACCTGGGCATCATAAAACATACCCCTTTCAGCCTACTCCACCTTCCACTAGGGAGGGGAAATAGTATTTAAACCAGGGGACTCGGCCCTGAGGGTCTACACTCTCTCTGCGACACCTCTGCGCCGTCACCCTGTCACAGCCCTTGCAGACCCTCTGACGCCTCGCTCCTGTTGCACTGCCGTGCCCCGTTCGAACTCTGAACAGGTCTTATTCTTTATGAAACCTCTGTACCTTTTTTTTTGTCGGGACACATACCTATCATAAATGGAGTCAGATATTAAATGCCGACATGGAACAATGGTCCATGTTATAAACTACAACAATCCGCACTTGTCTTCAGGGCTAGAGTGATTAGGCACTCCCCTAGTGGCAACCCGACATCAGTAATTCAACGTTGAGACCTAGCAGTATGGGCACGGTTATCGTCAACAGTACACAGAAAACTGATTGCTTCTCCCAGAAATAGGGAAAAGATGTAGACATTTTTAACCTCGAAAGGGTGGTTAATACACCTATAATTGTTTGCCGACCTGGCTTGATGCACTTTATGTACTACGATAAAGAACGGATCTGAAATCTGATCCAACGATCCAATCTCAAATCTCTTACGTATATACCACTTTATATCATAACATTAGCTTAAGAGCAAATAAACGCATAATGGTAATATAAAATAATCATAAACTAAATTGTATTCGGAAAGAAAAGATATAAAATTTAAATGAAATAAAATAGAAATGATATCATTTAGTGCATGTGCACACATGTTGCTGCAATGGTGGACAAAAAACTCAATCTAACGTTTGATTAGATAAAATGAAAAAACGATGGTTATATCAGCTCTGTCGTTGACAAATAACTCTGATGTCTTGAAAGTTGACTGAGCATTTATAATATGAAAACTATCCTATGGTGAAAAAAAAAAAAAACCATTAAAAAGAATAAAAAATTTCCGTGGGAGACAGCTGGAAAATGACACTGTCCTCGTATCGCATTAGAATTTTCGACCATGCCGCAATATTTCCATTTAAATAGACGTAAAACTCATTTAGCTACTCGCCATTTGAATATTGTCCGGGAGCACATTTTCACACTGAGTATTTTTAATGTCAACCCCCATCAATACCGCTTTATATTACTACGTAATAACGTATATTACTATTAAAATTGGTATTTGGTCAAATTTTATTGACTAGGACGCGACAATTTTGGGTATAAGGCTTCTGAAACGGAATTGAACATTACCGGGCGCGATCGCAAGCGCAAAGAAATGTTCTCTTTAGCACTTTTTGCAAGTATTATTAATAACAATTAATGTGTTTACGGCTCAATAAGTTCGAATAAGAGTTATAAAAAGTAGAATGGGGTTTTCAAGCCTTTTAAATATACCCTTATAATTCAAAGGTTAGTTTATTTACACTAAACCTTCGTGTCGATG
Organism: Acanthosoma haemorrhoidale; assembly: GCA_930367205.1. Lineage (NCBI taxonomy): Eukaryota > Metazoa > Arthropoda > Insecta > Hemiptera > Acanthosomatidae > Acanthosoma > Acanthosoma haemorrhoidale. The sequence goes on along the minus strand of OV884009.1, from coordinate 56,107,303 downwards.
ACAATATTTCAATACATATAAAATACGCAATGTATACATAATGGACATGTAAATATTTTCAACTTACTCAGAGTATATGAATATAAATCTAAAAATATAATTATTCTAATGGCAATTAATGACTATAAATTAGGCATTAATAGATCAATACATCATGTAAATGATCGGGTCCCAAGGCAGTTTGATATATCACATCAGAGTCAATTTTATCTTTAACTATGATGGTGATATTTAACTATTTTTCAGCCCCGGGTCAGATAGGGGCCGGAGAAAATCTAATAGAATCACGCAACTTGAGGAAGTTCGCTTTTGGGAACTAGGTCGCCAGGGAAAACCCCAATACAGTAATCTGGTTATTAATTCTATTATGACTGTCCATAATTATGTACATTTATCGTTCGGAGACCTTACCTTTTTTTAGATATACACTGGTCAATACTGGATGGTTTTGGCAATTCGAGTGATTGATTCTCAGTAAATGCGACAAAGGCAAAAACAAAAAACTCATATTTTAAATGTCACCAAAATTAATTGAAACGTGAAAAAAAAAATTGATGCCACATAGAACAGTAATCTGCCCCGCAAATGCTGTAATGGAACTTAGTTACACTTGTACTTCAAATTACAGGAAATTTTCAGTCGTATGCGCATAATTAACAACTACGATTGATACATAAAGATAACCCCAAAGACAACAGTCCTAAAATTACTCATAGTCCAGCAGTGTGTACACACCCACATATCGAATTTATTTTTTCTAACTTCCATATCCGAAAACCATTAATGAGAGAGATAGGCTATTACTGATATATATATATTGTGAGAATAACATTAACTTAATTAAATTTATTTCTAGTTAATAAATTTTGTTTACGTATCTCTTTATTATTTTACTATTATGAATTTTATATTCTTTAGATTACTCCGGGCTTATTCAATTACCCGGACTATAAGACAAAGGTCAGGCTCAGATTACTTAATGGTGCTGAATTTCCTAACTATTTCCAAAAGTGTTGCTGGCTAATAAATATAGTTTCCTAAAAACGAACATGCTTCCATGCCCACAATATTGGAATTTCTATCTTATAAGTAAATTGTGTTTACTTATCTCTTTATTATTTTTCTATGTGGGTTTAAATTATACAGTCTCAGTAACCAAAGCATACTTGTGCTTCTGAGAAAATTTTTAAATTATGTAAATAATAAACTAATAAAAAAAAGTGATTGAGTCACATCAGGCAATATTAATGTAAATGTTAAATTTGAGTACAGTCTGCTTAGAAAGTATCGGACGGCTCAAGCTGTCGCCCCCACCACTTTGTGGTGTAGATGAGGCGGCCGACAGCTAGGAGGATTTAGTGTTAGCGCCCCAGCGCCCTGGTGTGTGTAGACTTAGCGCTATTAATGGATCCATTTTCCTTCTGAGGGTGTGACAAAAATCTCCTGTCCTTCGCAGGCACTCCATTCTTTGGCCTTTCCGTACCTCTTCCCTCTCGTGTACCAGCTAAATGGTATATTTGAACCGATTTTCTACTTTAGCACTTTATATTAGTATTTTATTTGTAAACCGACTGATAGTAGAAAAAAAATCATTTAGTATTGTGTGATATATCAAACTATGAAGGGTCTCCGCTGAATGTAGTATTCTGTTGAAAAAGAGTAAATTTCTTCATATAAAGCAAGACGGTCAAAAAAGGTTTGTTACATGTACTGACTTCACACTCCAACTCCTTATTTTTTTATATAAACTTCTTTATTATGATAAAATTACAATCTGCCTTATTGGGTAATAGGTAATTGTGATAAATGTTCTCATTCATACCATATTGAAAATGTTCATTCACTCGCTCATTCATACAGTATTTACAAACAGCCCCTCTCTCTCAGAGCACGCCCCCTCCCGAAAGTCTTTAATTTTTACATTAGTAGGAGTGGCCTTCCTTATAACTCCATTTACCTGGTTGGCTGCATCACTGGCCTTTTCGCTTTTTGCCAGCTCACAAAGGCTGTACAATCGGCCTACATTAGCTAAAGAGCGATTATGAATAATACACAGATTCGCCTACCCCAAAGGTAGAGGCTTTACTTTAAAGCAATTAATGAGACATTGTTTTTGGCTTGCATGTCCGTATAATTTTTTATGTAAACTTCTTTATTATGATGAAATTACAATCTGCTTTATTGGGCAATAGGTAATTGTGATAAATGTTCTCATTCATACCATATTTATAATGTTCATTCACTCGCTCATTCATACAGTATTTACAAACAGCCCCTCTCTCTCAGAGCACGCCCCCTCCCTAAAGTCTTTAATTTTTACATTAGTAGGAGTGGCCTTCCTGATAACTCCATTTATCTGGTTGGCTGAATCACTGGCCTTTTCGCTTTATGCCAGCTCACAAAGGCTGTACAATCGGCCTACATTAGCTAAAGAGCGATTATGAATAATACACAGATTCGCCTACCCCAAAGGTAGAGGCTTTACTTTAAAGCAATTAATGAGACATTGTTTTTGGCTTGCATGTCCGTATAATTTTTTATGTTAACTTCTTTATTATGATGAAATTACAATCTGCTTTATTGGGCAATAGGTAATTGTGATAAATGTTCTCATTCATACCATATTTATAATGTTCATTCACTCGCTCATTCATACAGTATTTACAAACAGCCCCTCTCTCTCAGAGCACGCCCCCTCCCGAAAGTCTTTAATTTTTACATTAGTAGGAGTGGCCTTCCTTATAACTCCATTTACCTGGTTGGCTGCATCACTGGCCTTTTCGCTTTTTGCCAGCTCACAAAGGCTGTACAATCGGCCTACATTAGCTAAAGAGCGATTATGAATAATACACAGATTCGCCTACCCCAAAGGTAGAGGCTTTACTTTAAAGCAATTAATGAGACATTGTTTTTGGCTTGCATGTCCGTATAATTTTTTATGTAAACTTCTTTATTATGATGAAATTACAATCTGCTTTATTGGGCAATAGGTAATTGTGATAAATGTTCTCATTCATACCATATTTATAATGTTCATTCACTCGCTCATTCATACAGTATTTACAAACAGCCCCTCTCTCTCAGAGCACGCCCCCTCCCTAAAGTCTTTAATTTTTACATTAGTAGGAGTGGCCTTCCTGATAACTCCATTTATCTGGTTGGCTGAATCACTGGCCTTTTCGCTTTATGCCAGCTCACAAAGGCTGTACAATCGGCCTACATTAGCTAAAGAGCGATTATGAATAATACACAGATTCGCCTACCCCAAAGGTAGAGGCTTTACTTTAAAGCAATTAATGAGACATTGTTTTTGGCTTGCATGTCCGTATAATTTTTTATGTAAACTTCTTTATTATGATGAAATTACAATCTGCTTTATTGGGCAATAGGTAATTGTGATAAATGTTCTCATTCATACCATATTTATAATGTTCATTCACTCGCTCATTCATACAGTATTTACAAACAGCCCCTCTCTCTCAGAGCACGCCCCCTCCCTAAAGTCTTTAATTTTTACATTAGTAGGAGTGGCCTTCCTGATAACTCCATTTATCTGGTTGGCTGAATCACTGGCCTTTTCGCTTTATGCCAGCTCACAAAGGCTGTACAATCGGCCTACATTAGCTAAAGAGCGATTATGAATAATACACAGATTCGCCTACCCCAAAGGTAGAGGCTTTACTTTAAAGCAATTAATGAGACATTGTTTTTGGCTTGCATGTCCGTATAATTTTTTATGTAAACTTCTTTATTATGATGAAATTACAATCTGCTTTATTGGGCAATAGGTAATTGTGATAAATGTTCTCATTCATACCATATTTATAATGTTCATTCACTCGCTCATTCATACAGTATTTACAAACAGCCCCTCTCTCTCAGAGCACGCCCCCTCCCTAAAGTCTTTAATTTTTACATTAGTAGGAGTGGCCTTCCTGATAACTCCATTTATCTGGTTGGCTGAATCACTGGCCTTTTCGCTTTATGCCAGCTCACAAAGGCTGTACAATCGGCCTACATTAGCTAAAGAGCGATTATGAATAATACACAGATTCGCCTACCCCAAAGGTAGAGGCTTTACTTTAAAGCAATTAATGAGACATTGTTTTTGGCTTGCATGTCCGTATAATTTTTTATGTTAACTTCTTTATTATGATGAAATTACAATCTGCTTTATTGGGCAATAGGTAATTGTGATAAATGTTCTCATTCATACCATATTTATAATGTTCATTCACTCGCTCATTCATACAGTATTTACAAACAGCCCCTCTCTCTCAGAGCACGCCCCCTCCCGAAAGTCTTTAATTTTTACATTAGTAGGAGTGGCCTTCCTTATAACTCCATTTACCTGGTTGGCTGCATCACTGGCCTTTTCGCTTTTTGCCAGCTCACAAAGGCTGTACAATCGGCCTACATTAGCTAAAGAGCGATTATGAATAATACACAGATTCGCCTACCCCAAAGGTAGAGGCTTTACTTTAAAGCAATTAATGAGACATTGTTTTTGGCTTGCCTGTCCGTATAATTTTTTATGTAAACTTCTTTATTATGATGAAATTACAATCTGCCTTATTGGGCAATAGGTAATTGTGATAAATGTTCTCATTCATACCATATTTATAATGTTCATTCATACAGTATTTACAAACAGCCCCTCTCTCTCAGAGCACGCCCCCTCCCGAAAGTCTTTAATTTTTACATTAGTAGGAGTGGCCTTCCTTATAACTCCATTTACCTGGTTGGCTGCATCACTGGCCTTTTCGCTTTTTGCCAGCTCACAAAGGCTGTACAATCGGCCTACATTAGCTAAAGAGCGATTATGAATAATACACAGATTCGCCTACCCCAAAGGTAGAGGCTTTACTTTAAAGCAATTAATGAGACATTGTTTTTGGCTTGCATGTCCGTATAATTTTTTATGTTAACTTCTTTATTATGATGAAATTACAATCTGCTTTATTGGGCAATAGGTAATTGTGATAAATGTTCTCATTCATACCATATTTATAATGTTCATTCACTCGCTCATTCATACAGTATTTACAAACAGCCCCTCTCTCTCAGAGCACGCCCCCTCCCGAAAGTCTTTAATTTTTACATTAGTAGGAGTGGCCTTCCTTATAACTCCATTTACCTGGTTGGCTGCATCACTGGCCTTTTCGCTTTTTGCCAGCTCACAAAGGCTGTACAATCGGCCTACATTAGCTAAAGAGCGATTATGAATAATACACAGATTCGCCTACCCCAAAGGTAGAGGCTTTACTTTAAAGCAATTAATGAGACATTGTTTTTGGCTTGCCTGTCCGTATAATTTTTTATGTAAACTTCTTTATTATGATGAAATTACAATCTGCCTTATTGGGCAATAGGTAATTGTGATAAATGTTCTCATTCATACCATATTTATAATGTTCATTCATACAGTATTTACAAACAGCCCCTCTCTCTCAGAGCACGCCCCCTCCCGAAAGTCTTTAATTTTTACATTAGTAGGAGTGGCCTTCCTTATAACTCCATTTACCTGGTTGGCTGCATCACTGGCCTTTTCGCTTTTTGCCAGCTCACAAAGGCTGTACAATCGGCCTACATTAGCTAAAGAGCGATTATGAATAATACACAGATTCGCCTACCCCAAAGGTAGAGGCTTTACTTTAAAGCAATTAATGAGACATTGTTTTTGGCTTGCATGTCCGTATAATTTTTTATGTTAACTTCTTTATTATGATGAAATTACAATCTGCTTTATTGGGCAATAGGTAATTGTGATAAATGTTCTCATTCATACCATATTTATAATGTTCATTCACTCGCTCATTCATACAGTATTTACAAACAGCCCCTCTCTCTCAGAGCACGCCCCCTCCCGAAAGTCTTTAATTTTTACATTAGTAGGAGTGGCCTTCCTTATAACTCCATTTACCTGGTTGGCTGCATCACTGGCCTTTTCGCTTTTTGCCAGCTCACAAAGGCTGTACAATCGGCCTACATTAGCTAAAGAGCGATTATGAATAATACACAGATTCGCCTACCCCAAAGGTAGAGGCTTTACTTTAAAGCAATTAATGAGACATTGTTTTTGGCTTGCCTGTCCGTATAATTTTTTATGTAAACTTCTTTATTATGATGAAATTACAATCTGCCTTATTGGGCAATAGGTAATTGTGATAAATGTTCTCATTCATACCATATTTATAATGTTCATTCATACAGTATTTACAAACAGCCCCTCTCTCTCAGAGCACGCCCCCTCCCGAAAGTCTTTAATGTTTACATTAGTAGGAGTGGCCTTCCTTATAACTCCATTTACCTGGTTGGCTGCATCACTGGCCTTTTCGCTTTTTGCCAGCTCACAAAGGCTGTACAATCGGCCTACATTGGCTAAAGAGCGATTATGAATAATACACAGATTCGCCTACCCCAAAGGTAGAGGCTTTACTTTAAAGCAATTAATGAGACATTGTTTTTGGCTTGCCTGTCCGTATAATTTTTTATGTAAACTTCTTTATTATGATGAAATTACATTCTGCCTTATTGGACAATAGGTAATTGTGATAAATGTTCTCATTAATATCATATTTATAATTTCATTCACTCGCTCATTCATACAGTATTTACAAACAACCCAGATGCCTCCCAAATCCACATGGCCATAACTCCTTAATTAAATATTTAGATTATCTAAATTTATAATCTAAATGAATTATTTAATCGCCTTTCATAACTATATCGGGATTGCTTTCATTTCAAGCAGCATTAAGGTATTAGAAATAACTGCTTTCCTGAATTTCATAGTTCCACTTCGAACAGGTTTTAATGACAGTTTAATTGACAGTTATTGTAATTATAATCTAATAAGTCTTAATAAGTATTACATATGACGCAGACATCATGAAATAGAATATTTATGTAAAATTTCATGCTTCTATATCACACACAAGAAATCTAATCACAGACGTACTGTCTCAGGGATTGTCACGCTCAAATTAAGAAAGCCAAGGTAAATAAAAATTGAGACATTATCTAACGAATCATATAATCGTAATGTCAAAAAAATTAAATATGTAAATGGGAAATATCGGTGAGCACAGTTGAAGCTAAAATTAACTTTATTAATAAAACTACTGTTGCTTTTATGTAACATGAGAGGAAAGAGGTTATGAGAATTTTTATTGATAAGGATTTGTCACTTAACATTTATGCTACACAGGAATCTTGGTAATAAATAGTTATTCTCATTTGTGTCACAAGCGCAACCAAAAACTGAGATAGTCACTATTGTATTAGGAGCACCTCGAACTCGAGGTGTAAAACAACTATCCGGCCACTCACTTAAAATACGACACATCTGCATTGCTTTGACCATTGACTGTAAGAGCACCTTGACCACAAGGTGTATAGGTGAGTAACTCAACTTGACCGTTGATATGATGAGTCCCGGTGATTGTCTACAGTCTGTGCATTGTTGCGTACTATGTACTGAATGCTTCTTAGCAGAAATAGGGAAAAGTGTCTAAGAGGGCTCTGATGCTGACATTTTAACCCCGAAAGCGTTGTTAATTTACCTATAATTTTGATAAACAAATATGTAACTCTCTAAAGCACAAAAAAATATCAAACACGTACTACATACATACATAATAGCATTTGCATAAATTTTTATACTGTAACTAGCTCATTAGCCTATATTGTAGAAATATTTGATAGTAATTTACTGACATTATAGTTTGTATACGAAAATACATAACAGCTTTAAACGTATGGCATCTCTGATCATATTTCCCCTCCTGTCGTGTGACATTATAATTGGAAAGGGAGAAACAAAGCTATGTAAGGGGAATGAGGTGGCTTGACCTATGACGTCTTTAATTTTGTAGCCAGTTGCCGTCACAATGCCCTATACCTGTAGCAATATGCCCTAGGTGTAATGTGTACTGAAGGGACATCCATTATAGGCGTCGTTTTTATGAGGGCATCGCTTGGCAATACTAAATGTTATTTCACCGTAGTCATGCGGATAGGGTGACATGCTCAACATGACAACTGAGGCTCATTTTTTTTATTTAAAAAAAAACACCTACCCTAATAGGGTAATTGCTAATTGTAATCTCATCCATGATATATAAACAATATGTTATCCACTCCGTCATTCATATTTAGAATACACACACTTACAAAACAGAAATATATACGAAGCCTAGGGACCTCCTTAAATTAGCTGGTCACTGTTTAAATAGGTATCTTAATGAATGTCAGATTCTATTTCATTGAGTGGGGATTACAAATCAATGCTAACAAAACAGTAGCAATACTTCCCACAGAAAAAACCTATAACTGTTAATAAAATAGTATAATAAATTAGAGTGGCAGACAATTGTAAAATACCTTGCGTTTATGAATACCACGGACTCACTTTTACACCACATGTGAATCATGTGTGCACAACCGGAAAATCAGCTGTCTATCCTCTTGCCGTTTATCGATAGAAACTCTAGGCTTAATAATTCAAACCAAAACGATTATTTAAATTTTTTCAGTAAAGCCCATATTAACTAATGCAGCGCCTAGTTGGTCATACCAATGTCAGTAAACTTCAAATAATCCAAAATAAGTTTCTATAAATAATATTTCACAAACCAAGGTATACTGCTACCGTCAAGTTGCACGACAACAATCCAAAGCGGAATTCTATATATTTTAAAAGCAATAACCACAAAATTTATAGATTAATGTAAACACACCGAGAATCCATTGGTTCAAAATATTGGTAACTTAAATTAAATCCAAAAAGCAAAGGCTTAGGGCATAATATATTTCGAATTGTTTTATCTTGTTACAATCTAGTTTTTTTAATTAGGTTTTTGAAGTGTACTTCAATGGAGAGTTTTTTTTAGACTAGATAGCATATTTGCAAAAGGGTATTTTTATTATACTATATTCAAAATAAATTGATTTGAACCACAAATAATTGAATTTGTGTGACAAGAATATGCTTATATATTTCCTAATACCACAAAATCCGAAACGGCATATAGATATAAAGTTATAAACCGATTTTGACCAATGTATACATTTTTGATCTATGGGATCTGGCCAAACGCAACGAGATATATCCTTTTACAATTTTGGGATCGGTTTAATCTCGATGGGTTTGAAGGCCGGGGCATCAGAGGCATTTATTGGGGAATCGGGGATATAGATTGCGGCCCAGGGGAACTGCTATCGAATCGGCATTTCCGGCTTACAAAAGAGCAGCTTACCAGTGAATGGTGCAATTAAACGCTGCGTACAACCCGTACGGCGTCCAGCGCAATATCAATTAGCAGATTACACTGTGGAATTACTGACCTTTAAAAATGTAATTCATTCTCTGCTCTCTGGCTCTCACTTTCTTTCTCTCCCTCTCTCTCTCTCTCTCTTTCTTTTCAGCACGTATTACTACTCCTCGAGTTGAAAAAAAATTTGTATAGTCTCAGTAGCAGTTGAAAACCGATTTCGAAGCGTGTGTAATACAATAAACCGGTCATCACTTGGCTCTGCCATTCATCTCTCTCTCTCTTTCTCTGTCACCCTCTCCCTCTCTTTCTCTCTTTCTCTCTCCCTCTCTCTCTCTCTCTCTCTCTCTCTCTCTCTCTCTCTCTCTCTCTCTCTCTGGCATTAACTAGAGATTAGACCATCTTTGACTATTCTCATATTCTTGTTTATTTCTATTCTCGAGCTCGTATTTTTTCTAGAGCTCCGGCCTTGATGCTGGCCACCGGCTTAAATTAACTTCAGGGTCTTTTTAACAGTTTTTACACGTGTTAAGCTACTCCCCGAGTTTTATGAAGAAGAAGTTGAGCAGTCTTAGTAGCGGTTGCGAAATTTTAATAGTAGGCAATTAAAATAATTGAAAGCCGAAATAAATCTGTTAGGGGGCAAATATTTGAGTTTTTCTAATTGTGGCACTTTTTTTTTTGAAGAAGTGTATATACTTAGCCCACGGATCTCCCCATTCACCCGCAGTATTACCTTCCTGGCTGTGGAGGAGACAAGGATTTAGGAGTTCCCCCGAACTACTGCAGCCACGTCAATTTCTCCCGTAACTTCCCTTTATATTTTGAAAAATTATGGAAATTAAATGTACGTGATAATGTAAATCATAACGTGTATGTTCACGTGATGATCCACGTATCTAGTTTAACAGAGGGCTCAAGACGACCACAGCAGACATACACACAACTGAAAATTTGATTTAAAAAACAAAAATGTCTAACTTATTCCGAGTTTAAATTTAACAGTGTTTTTTGTTTGGCCAAACGATCATATACATGAATATACACTTTTTATAAAAAAATGTCTAGTATTGTTTTCTCTATAGATTCATATTATTATATTTTATAAGAGAACGGATGAAATAATACGACGGGTTATCGCAGCAGTTGATTCCGTGAAGAAGACATCACCTGAAAAGTTAAGGAGAAGTTTTGAATGGAAAGCTGAGAGGGTTAGTTAACGATAAGAAGGAGCAGTATGTAAATAACAGAGGGGGAGGAAAGAAGAAGTAGGAGGCTAGCTGAATGCCGGACGTTAATTAGAAGAGCATAATAAAACACATTGCCATTGTATTTGGAAACTACTCCAGGATTAAAGAGTATAAAGAGACAACAGATAAGGAGTGGTTCGGGCAACTCCGCTTAGAAGTAGACACATGGAAGTTATTTTAGCGGATTATAGGAAAGGTGTGGAAATTATAACAGAAATGGAAATATAACATGAAATGGTGTTAGGCTGGAGCTTTTCAGCCATAGTTTATTTTTTCTAAATCGTATTCTTCACTTCTTTAATCAAGTAGCTACTCATTTACCCTCACGTGGATGATAGACTCATTCCTTGGGGAAGTTGGGATCAAACACGAGGTTATTCGCCATTGGAAGACAACATGTTAACCACTAGCTTGCAGTCGCTAAATGGAGATATTTATCTATGGGAGAGACGCCGAGACTAATCGAATCCCTAGAACCAAATATTTTTGTTTGACAGAAAAGAAATATATATCAGAACTAGTGATGCAACAATTATGGATTTCCAGTTATGACTGCGAAAACCAGTTCAAAGTTTTAATGAATTTCGTTATTATGAATAAATAATTCTTGTCTCATTTCATTAGTCTACAAGTGAATTAGTAACCAGTGTCAGGTTAGAGTTATATAACCTAGGAACGTGCAGTCTTTGTCTTGACAATCTAGGCACCCACACTCTTTGCCTAGAACAGCGCCAGATGTGAAGCAATTCTTATGACGAGACGGGTCTAATCGGCACATCGGCAGCCTCGTCGCCTCAGTGGTGGATGTTGAGTTTGCTCCCATTAAGAATCCTCATCTCCTTACACAGACGAGTGTCAGACGTAAGGTCCGTCATTATAAGCAGCGCTGTCCTTTTTAACGTGTGTCACCATGTGACTATCGGGCTCTGGACTTAATACTTTAAACTGGGACAATTTATAATTATTTTTACATCATAACCTTTATTTGTTAGTGTCGGGTCGTCACGAGGGGGGTAGCTAGTTACCCTAGCCCTGGTGACGAAGTGAGGGTTGATTAGGCTATGACCTGGACAATCGTTTCATGACGGTCTTACTATCTGACTCCATATTTGATAGATATAGGTGCCCCGACAATGCACCTATGTTCTGGAGAAGAGGTATAGGGTAGGTAATGTAGGTAGTTTGTGTGGTCTTGGAATGACCACGAATTCACACTCAGTATCTGAGGGTAGGCGAAATACGTCCGGATCCCAAAGGCGAGTGTGAACCGGAGAGAGGCAGACTGAATCGCCGTGGGGAACACTGCTTGGTAAGTTCCCAGGGCCACGACAACCGTTTTCCACTAGGGAGAGGTCTCTTCCAATGAGGTGCTAGATTTAGCGAGACGAAGGCAGAGATTCCCACTAGGAAGGTGTGGGGTCTGACAACGCCGGACTAAAACGTAGCGAGGTGAGGAGAGAGAGATGCAGAGGTTTTCATAAATGAGGAAGCCACGTTTTGTGAACATCAGAGCAGCCACAAGCCATCAGTCAGCCAGTCGTCAGGAGATTGAATTACAGGGCCAAACCTCCGGTCTTAAATACCCAGCTGGCTTCGTTAGTAGTCAACCAGCTTCGGTTTTATTGTACCCAATGCCAGTGGAGTATGTGGTGTTCTTTGTTCCTTGACTAAGAGTTATGTCACTGATACCTGACCCGGGTAAGGGTCTTCAGCCCTGGTTTGGTTCGTTTAGTACCTGTCACGGGCAGTGGGTGACCCAGCTCCTATAACTAATTGGCTCGTAGCTGCATCTTTATTGTTTCCACATTTACAATGATTTATGGTTTGGTAATGTTATTTACATTTGTTTAAATTAATTTAAAATAGATACAACAGAGTATAGGGTGATTTATCTTATGTAGTTAGCGGTCGCTACAGTCAGCTTCAAGATCAATGTATATTTGTATGTTTTCTCAACAATAATTCTTTGAAGGTCTTCATTCCTTGTCTAAGTCCTTTCATAATTAGTTTTAAAATTAACATTTTTATTAATTAACTTGCTGTTGAACATAAAATTGCTATACATTCACACCCTGTTGCGACCGGCGAATATTTCACAGACGCACGGTGAAGTAAGCTTTCAGCTTCGAAAGCCCTCACTGCCGTCACAACATGATGATGATGTCGATATGTTTAATTTGTACTCTGATTTATAACATGGGAGGCATCCTTTTATTATTTTCGTGGGATAGCTTTAAGAATTAAAGAGTATACAGGGACAAATAAGGAATGGACCGGGAAACTTTCGAGCTTAGAAGTAGATACATGGAAATTTATTATTATAGACAATAGGAGAGGCATGATTGAAAATCAAAATGAAAAATATAACTATGGCGTAGTATGTTGGTGGTCCAAAAATCTGTTGCTTCTTAACCTTAATTTCGGAAATATATATTAATTCGTTATAACGTTTCAGACTGATATCAGTCCATCCTCACGCAACATCTACAAAAAAGAAAAAAAGAAAAAGAAGAAATAAAGAGATTGATAAGAAGTTGAGTGGAAAATTGTGTTGACTGAGGATGGACTGATAACAGTCTAAAACCTTCCTATAAACTAATAATTGATAAAATTAGGCAGGTTGTTATGTTCATCTTTTTATCATTATCTTAATTGTGGTTGCTTAAACGTTTTCTTTTTGTCCCTATCACGAGATCCGTGTCCGAAACGACGTGTCCGTTTACGAAGTAAGTTAGGTAGGAATTTGAATACTTCTAAAAAGCTTATCAAATAATTGTAATTGTAACACAACCCTATACAAATAATCTATACAAATAAAACATATTATAAATAACCAAAAAATCAATACATAAAAAAACAATCAAAATTGGCAGGAACGTATTCAACACAACCACTCAAGTTTGGGACCAAAATTTTATTTTTTGAAATATATTGATTTTTGTGTCAACTGGCCATTGAAAATGGGTTTTTGTTTATTAATTTTTTATTTAATTCACCGCCTATTTTATATCCTTTGCCAAAAAACATAATGCTACTTTAATAATATCAGAACGATTGAGATAGACGAATCGTTCTGATATCATATTCACGGCCACTATCGTAGAACACAGACAGACAGGCGAAATACAATTATTTTATCACTGAAATATTTTGGAATGTATAGCCTCTCCCTTGGGCTATGTATGTAACTATGCATATTTCGGCACGCCTGGTATTTAACTTTAAATTCATGAACGTTTTATTGTAGATTTACTCATGTAAAGATTTACACAGCTATACTACAGCTATGTGAGGCATGGGCGCAGTAGAGAGAGAGACTTCTCTCCGCCTAATTACCAATTTGATTGTAATTCTGGCCTTGGTAATGCACATGTAATGTTCTGTATAAATGAGCCTACTTACAAAGATATCTATTATAATTTATAATTAAACTAAGAGTACTTGGGGTACTTACACAAATGCTTTAGAAATTATGCTCAAAATTTAAAAGTGCTAAGCCAGAAATGGTCCATCCATTTTATGTATTATACTTTAAAACAAAAGACTACTCCAAAGGACATCCCATCTCTCAATACAAAATAAATTACTAATCTACAATGTTACTTAAGCCAATCTGGACATACGGAATAGAGCTATGGGGGACAGCAAAAAAGTCGAACATCAAGCGTATCCAATCCTTTCAATCAAAAGCCCTGAGAACAATAGTAAATGCCTCCTACTACGTCTGCAACAAAACCCTTCATAACGATCTTAATATACCTTACATTCTTGAACTTATCCCTTCCAAGTTCATACAATTCCATAGTAACCTATCCAACCACCCTAATTCCCTAGCACAGTCATTACACCGCACCACTCATCCATATAATCCTCCTCGGAGACTAAAACGGTAGTGGCCTCGTGACCTGCTATAAATGCGTAACAGCGGGAGTCCTAGCAATGGCCAGTTTCTCCAATCATGTCCTGAGCTTATGTGGCTCTCGCACTATTCGTCAGCCTCCACTGGCTCGTATCCAGTGACGCGGCTGATAAAGGAGTGTGGGGGACTTCCCAAGACTCCGCTTCCTCTTTCGCACTCGGGGGAGGTGACAACCGTATGGATTTTGGAGTTCTCTGGGCTGTTTGTAAATACTGTATGAATGAGCGAGTGAATTAAAATTGTAAATATGGTATGAATGAGAACATTTATCACGATTACTTATTGCCCAATAAAGGCAGATTCTAATTTTATCAAAATAAAGAAGTACTACCGACATACTATAAAAAAAAGTTAATACATAAATAAAATAGACAATAAAACATCAATCCCATGGCTACTCACCGTATTTATGGTATAAACAATAACATAGATCGTGATAAATGTTCTAATTCCTGCCGTATTTACGATTTTCATTCACTCACTCATTCATACAGTAACCTTAACTGAAGAGAATTAGTTGAAGGGTGCTCCACTCTCAACTATCAGAGAATATAATTTATGCTTGCCAGTCTGCTGAGGTAACTATATTGTAGAGAGGCAGGAGAATGGTTATTTAATGTAGTAACTGTATTTTTATTTTTGCCATTTTTACCCTTAAGTTCTTCTGTATTCGTGGATTTTTATCGTTTATTTGAAGAGATCACCTGGCCTGCCGGAGCCTCTCTCCAGTGCCGCAGTAAACGAAACATTTTTTTTATGTTAACATTCATACAACACTTCTGATTCATGGTCGAGTTGAATTTTAGATGGTAAATCTAGTTCTCCAACTAAGAACTAAAAACAAAATTTAGATAGAGTTCCTCGATTAATGGTTTTACAAGTTGAGACGCAATAGACGCTCTTCTATCGTAAAACCCATTAAAATGAATTGGAAATTAAAAAAATATTTGGCATGAAATCCATGGGAGTGGAAGTACCACCAGATAAGACAAAAGAGTGGACCACCCTTCAACTAATTCTCTTCAGTTAAGGTTATTATTATTATTATTTGTTCCGGCATTTGTGCACCGTTTAACACGAATCACCTTAACAAAACGTTTAAGACGAATTTGCTCACTACAGGTCAAGTATTCTATAACGCAAAGGTGAAACCCACAACCAATCCAAATGTTTCGTTGGATTTGATTAAATACTATGGACTTACTTAAATATAATAAATGAAATCCTTTTCCATCTCTCATGCAAATGTCCACGTCTCTTAATTTTTCTCTCCCCATAATTATATTCATAAAACCATGCTTAGAAGCACCTTATATATTAATGCTCCATCACCAATTAAGGTTACTGTATGAATGAGTGAGTGAATGAAAATTGTAAATTGGCATGAGTGAGAACATTTATCACAATTACTTATTGCCCAATATATTACAATAAAGAAGTTTCAGCTAACGGTGGATTTTACCAGAAGATGTACTATTTGGTCTCCATCACATCAAAAGCAGGACGATGTGAAAATGAAGTGTTTTGCACTTATACATCTTTCTGATCACAAATTTGTTGCTTTTCCTCTATTTGCCAAGGTGTGCAAGAAATTGGAAAGTATACTTGGCCGTATATAACTTGGATCTGTTGGACGATGTGTGTTTTTACCTGAAGGATTGAGGGAAGTAAAAAATCTAACGCATTTACACTTCCAGATCAAACAATGTGTTTCTGCAGGACCCTCACCTCCAAAATTTACCTTCAATAGTTGGCCGGCTTATTTTTTACGGATCTTTTTTGGGTAAATGTTTAATGGTTGTGCGAATTTCACTTTATTTTTGAGTTGGAAGTTAATCAAATGGAATGATTTTTTGAAACTGGGTAATCACATTTGGTATGAGTAAAGGGTATGTTACTTACTAATATAGGAGTATGCCAATGGTGAATGGTGATGGAGCATTAATATATAAGGTGCTTCTAAGCATGGTTTTATGAATATAATTATGGGGAGAGAAAAATTAAGAGACGTGGACATTTGCATGAGAGATGGAAAAGGATTTCATTTATTATATTTAAGTAAGTCCATAGTATTTAATCAAATCCAACGAAACATTTGGATTGGTTGTGGGTTTCACCTTTGCGTTATAGAATACTTGACCTGTAGTGAGCAAATTCGTCTTAAACGTTTTGTTGTTCACGATATTTTTACTATTAAGATTATTTGACCAGTACACACGCGAGCTCGGCAGGGACCAAATGTAAAACGTAACTCACACCCAATTGTGGCAACGTCCATTCATGAAGGAACTGCTTCATTAAAATAAATAAGATATATCAATTAGATTTTTAAATAACCGTAGATTGCATTTAGAATCTTCGTGTTTGCGTTACTTAAACTCTCATGAGGGGTTGAAAAAATACTCTGGTATTTGCAGTGACAGATCAATTATAATTAAGCGAAGAAACAATAACACGCATCTCACTAATGGTGAGGATTACATGGAATTGAAAGTAGGGGGGAGGGATCCCTCCGAAGATTAACAATTTCCGTGAGGGTTGGGATCGGTTTGCCGCTGGATTATATCGGGAGGCTTGAGACGAAGAGGTAGCCAGTTATACCCAGTAATCCTGGCGTAGTTTCACTTACTCACGGATGGTATCCACTTCATGGGCTGATGCTCCAGGATAATTTCAGCTCTTCAGTGGGCCTAAAGTCTTACACAGATATATAGCACATAATATTAAGGGATTTAATGTTTAAACAACAATGCAAGGTTATATTTGTGGCTTCGTTGGTTTGCACTTCTCTGTCCGGTGATTCCTTGTTTACACAGGGACATCAAATATTGCTGTAAAGGGACCAGTGGCATTTTTTTGCCACTTTGAGTCGTACCCAATTTGTCAATCAAAATTAAAAGTAGTTATTTTTTTATTATTAAAAATCGTTATTGTGTTAAAATTACAATCTGTCTTATTGGACAATAAGTAATTGTGATCAATGTTTTCATTCATGCCGTATTTATAATTCTTCATTCATACAATATTTACAAACAGCCTAGAGACCTCCAAAATCCACATGGTTGTCACCTCCCTCACATCCGAAAGAGGAAGCGGAGTTTTGAGAATTCCCCACGCTTCTTCGTCAGCCACGTCACTGGATACAAGAATGTGGAGGATGGCCAAGAGCGCGAGAGTCACAGACGCTATGGACATAATTGGAAAAACTGCCAGGACTCCCACTGTTCCGTATTTATAGCAGGGCACGAGGCTACTGCCACTTCAGTCTCCGAGGAGGATTATAGGGACGTGTGGTGCAGTGTAGTTGTGCAGGGATTAGGGTGGATGGATAGATAAAAAAAAAAATTAACAATAAATTTCTAATGTTTATACATATTACACATAATGATGAAATATAAGCGGGTTTATATACGTTTTATTAGAAATTTCTTGAATGACATTGTAAAAATGTATATCATCGGTTTTCTTCTGTGGAATGAATCACTTGTTATAGTTTCTACCACCAGGCGATGCCTGGCCATGGCCAGGAGTCTTTCCACATCACGAAAAAGTTGGAAAAAAACTCAAAAAATACAGTTAAAAGAGTCAAACCTTATTAGATTTTTGGAATATATTGATTAAATTTTATGGATTATCAATATCGGACTTGAATTGACTGCTTTCAAAATCTTAAATAATTCTTTAACGGGTTTTCTACAATTTAGTATAGAACCCCCTGAAACCTGAAGGATTAAATGACCATAAGCTGTTTAATTAGAAAAAATAGACAAATTAATAACTTAAACAGTTTCACATGACGTTTTTAGCATACAACTCATACTTACGAATTCCCTCTCTCCTCAAATTATGAATCGCAAGTTGTAATGCTTCTTCGCTTAGTAGAATTAGCTTATTCTATTGCTATGTTGTTAGGTTTTTATTGTTGTATTATATTGTAGTAACTATATTGTTGTTGTATGTTGTTAGCTTAGTTTGGATCATAAGAGCTGATTCGGTTTTATTGTCAAAGCCTCGTTGAATTTTGAATTTGCTTGGCTTTTTTTGCCGCACTCTTTGAACTTCCACCTTGGTTTGAGTTATCGGCTACAACTACAAACTCGTCTTTCAATATACCTCTGTAATCCAAATTTGGTTTTGCTATAAGACGCAGTTTTGAGCTTTTGTTTAGATATAAGAGGTTTTTCCTTTTATTGATCTCTTGAATTATGTGGACCGTTTGGTCGTCTCGAAGAGCTGGGAACCTTGTTCTATGACATTGTTTCAAATCAGGTTCAAAGTTAAAGAGTTCTTCACACGCTACACTGTATGGAATCGTAATCGCCAAATCACTCATTTCAACTTTATTTTATTTATTTTTTTTTTTTTCCAGTGCACAAAAACAGGGCAGACAGACAAAGATCTTGCCAAGTTCTTTATTGTGCAATAATTACAATCTGCCTCAACTTTATTATTCAAATTTAAAATTAGAATAAAATATAAATCTGCTTCGTGTTCCTTCTCTATCCAACTACTGTGACAGACTAAATCATATATGATACAATATTTTATATTTCGTTTTCTTTGTATAGACAAACAACATTCTCAACTCAACCTTCACACTATACACCGCCACAACAAAACCTGAATAAAAGACGCAGTCGGCCACGGTCGGGTGAGATTTATACCAGCACAAGTCCATCACCAAACCTAACAAAAAAATATTAAGGAAAGACCTTTTCTTTTGAATCATATAATCTATTAAAATGTGTTGTTATAAAATGATGTCAAATATTATATTATGATTTGAAAAGAAGTTATTTGATTTTGATTAGTGAATTAAAATTTCCGCAGTTATTAAATTTCGCTGCGAAAAGTGGACATTGATGTTAGTGCAAGTTAGAAGTTATTTTTACTCGAGAGGAAAAATTTTAAGAAGGGAATTATACTCAATCAACGCTCTATAGCTAATTATCATAAAAAAATGTTAGTTGTATTTAAAGAATTTTCTTCTTTATCACTTGGGCTTTTTTCCACTTGGTACACACACTGTGCGACTTATTTTTATTTACGCCACACGTTCTCTTTTTTCACTGATTAAGCGTAAAAACGTCGAGTAGGACTTTCGGGGTCGGCACGCATGTTCGTTAATTGCATACTCAAAATAATTACAAAAAAAAAAAAAGTGCCAGCCCCCGCTAAAATCTGCAGTGTGCAAAAAAAATATATGAAAAATTAAATGGAATTATAAAAGATTCACCAAAAAGTGTCTGAATACACATGAAAAACAATAAAAAAACATAAAGGGAAATAAATGTAAACAAACATAAAACAAGAACTTGCTTGAAGAATAAAATATCAACAAAAATGCACCCACACACACACTCAATAATTTACAGTTGGGCATTCTCATATAAATACCATGATATCATGGCTTAATGAATATTTCTTTCTGTTAAATGCTGTCCATAGGATTCATTATGCAATCACAAAGCACGTTAAATTCGATGAAACAATGTAAGTCATTGTAACATATTTTACTCGTGGTTAAACTAAGATAATCCGATGGTTGGAGACTTTATATAGGGCTATTTCCAATTCACCAGAAGGGGAACTGTAGCTTTGCCCACAACGGTCCTTTAAAGAAGTCCCTGTTAAATCGGGAGGGGGTCGTACTGTCCCACGAACGCATCACACTAAAGAAGGAGGACTTCGAGGGCACTTGGGCCTGATTGATAAAGGAAATTACTCGTTAAAAGAGAAAAAAAAAAGCCTGAAAAAGGAAAGAAAAGGGAAAAAAAATCTACTTCACTTTCAATCTAGTACTAAATGAGATTTGGCAAACGACCCTACCTGAGTTTCCTTTCCTTAAGAAATAAATGATTCTTCTCTTTGACTAATTTAAATTTTTACTTTTATAATCATCATCCCGTTGGAGACATTTGTAAAAAAAACGCTCAATACCTCTAGTAGGGGTGCTGATCGGTGTTTGGCTGGATCCTGCCAGAGATTGCCCGGCCAACTCCGTCCCACACACGAGGCAAGCTGCTGGCCCAAGAGGAAATTTCCCGTTGGTTGGACTTTAGTGAATGTACTGGCGGATAGTAGTCGTACGATATCGGTTTTCTTCTGAACAACAAAAGACTTGGGTTGTACTGTCAATCAATCCCCATTGGACGTTCGTACACAATATTTGGCAAACTCTTTGGCCAATTTAACGCTGGAAATACATACAATCAGTTATCTCATCATATATATTGAGGCATTCATGATCTCATGTGGAAGATTTTAGACTTTTTGAGAGACAAAGGATGGCTTTTCCTGACGAGAGCTTGCACCTTATAAAAAAGAGGTTTTTGAGCCTGACCCAGGACCACTAAAGGGCCGGGCTATAAACCAAGTTGAGGAGAGCCCCAGGCAATAAAAGGTTTTCTTCGCCCAGAAATAGCTGGTGCTAGGTAAACTTTAAACAATTAGAATAATTACAAAAATAAGTATGAAAGAATTTTCATGAAAGAAGGTGAGCGGGTATAAAAACACGACTTATTTATCCTAATATTCCTTTCCGTGATACCGTCAGTTCTTAGAGCCCATCTTAAGCCAGCCTTGTTACCACTGAGCAAAACTACGAAGATAACATATACGTTGGGGCAGGTTGTATTTGAGCTCTTTTTGATTAATCATTAGAAATGCAGTATAGAAACTCGTGTTTTTGTTTCTAATTATAATTTGAATACCATTTTATATTGATAAATAATTCTAATATGAACTTATTTATGACTTATTGTTTATTTTTTCATTAAAATTATTTAATGTAAGAACCCTAAAATATATATATATATATATATATATATATATATATATATATAAAGTTTTACTTTTATAATGATCATCTCATTGGAGACACTTGTAAAGGAAACGATCAATACCTCCTAGTTAGGGTGCTTCATTTTGAATTCTTGTTGAACACTTTAAGCCAGTTTAACAATTGTAGCGAAAGCGAAAAAGAGAGAAGGGGGATGATAGCAGAACATTTGGAAGCATGAGACAGTGTGCAGGGGGTGAGGCGGAAGTAATTTGATAGAAACATCGCCTGCTTGTCCAATTAACATACATCAATCATCCACACATTTTCCAGAGCGAAATCCGATCCTTCACGCTTCTCTGTTACGTCTCATTTCAGTGCTACAACTCATACAAGACATTTTTTTTAGATTTTAACAAACCATCCTATCCCGGCAGGGTGCACGTTTCTCACTTTGTTCACCTCCAAACAGTTAAGATGAAGTAAGACGACGAAGAAGCCCGACAGTATAAAAATATTCTCCAAGGGCCTACATTCATTCAGGTACGAGATGACCGTATTTCGTCCTGTAAGTATGTTCTATGAGAACGGTCGTAAAAATGGTTCATTGGATCCAAACTTTCAAAGATCTATTTAACAACATATTGATTTATGAAGATATGTTAGCGTAAAGCTAAGGTCTCTTTTCACATTTAATTTGTACTGAGCTGACAAGATATGATTGTAGTGACCGCTAACTACATAACATAAATCACCCTATACTCTATTGTATATATATTGTAAACAAATGTAAATAACATTACCCAAATATAAATTACTGTAAATCTGTTAAACAATAAACATGCAGCCGCGAGCCAATAATTATTGTTATTATTAATTATTATATAGTTATATGAGCTAGGGCACCAGCTACCAGTAGCAGGTACTAAGCGACCCAAACCACCGAGAGACCCTTACCCGGGTCACGTATCGGTGACATATCTCTTTGTCAGAGAACAAAGAAAACCACATACACAACTGGCATTGGGTATAACAAAACCAAAGCTGATTGGCTACTGACGAAGCCAGCTGGGTATTTCAGACCGGTGGTTCGGGCCGGTATATCATTCTCCTGACAACTAGCTGACTGGCTGATGTTAAACTCTGAAACTTGGCTTCCTCATTATGAAAACCTCTGCATCTCTCTCTCTCCTCACCTCGCTACGTTTTAGTCCGGCATTGTCAGACCCCACACCTTCCTAGTGGGAATCTCTGCCTTCGTCTCGCTAAAACTAGCACCTCCTTGGGAGATACCTCTCCCTGGTGGACAACGGTTGTCGTGGGCCTGCAAGCTTACCAATCAGTGTTCCCCACGGCGATTTAGTCTGCCTCTCTCCGGTCCACACTCACCTTTAGGATCCGGACGAATTTCGCCTACCCTCAGATACCGAGTGTGAATTCGTGGTCATTCCAAGACCACACAAACTACCTACACTACTTACCCTATACCTAATCTCCTGAAAATAGTGCATTGTCAGTGCACATACCTATCAAATATGGAGTCAGATAGTAAGGCCGTCATGAAACGATTGTCCAGGTCATAGCTTAATCAACCCTCATTTCGTCAATAGGGCTAGGGTAACTAGGCACCCCCCTCGTGACGACCCGTCAATGATTAAAAAGGAATTTCATGTGACTACTTAAAAAAAATATTATAACATCTAATAAGCTTATTTTAAATTGTTTTGACATAAACCCTTAAGGGTTAATTTTTCAATATAAAATAAAACTATGAAACAAAAAAACCAGTTAGACATTGAAAAAGTAATCACTTACCTCAGTTCCTGCTACGTCCTTATCCCCAACGTATGATTGTATTAAGAAAGGAGGTGAGTATTAAAGGAGAATCAGAAACTTCTAACATCTGAAAACCACACTTTAATATATAAAACTTTCACTTGAGTACACTTGATGAAGATCTGAACAATCCTGAGCTGGCCTAAGGAGAGCTACCAAGTGCCCCTAGCTTGTAGACCAATTATTCTCAGGAAAAAATAGGACCTGGAGATCCCGTTCCCACTACATCATCTCAATCATGCCCGAAACTTAAGAAAGTGATAGTACGTACACCTCAAATGAAACAGTAATGTGGAGTATGATCCAATTCCGAACAGGGAATGATTCAATTTAAATTTCGTGTTTTTTTAAGATTGTAACATTTCTTGTTGAATAGGAAGCGATAACTAAAAAAACTATTTGAGGTAGGCGATTTCCAATATATGTATATTGATTTATACTACATCAATATACTTTTATTATGATGATTTAAATAATTTTTACGAAGGCTATAGAAGAAACAATAAGTAATAATGTGAAAAGGTATGTGCGATCCATGTTAATGAACATAGTAGCATAGCTATGCACCAGTGATTATTATTTTATATTTGGAATTGTTGCTGTTGAACAATCTGAAAGCAATCGGGCGCCTATCCTGTTCAATTCACGCCGACACCATCATGGTAAAACATCAATGACATATAGTCTCATTAATTAATCTGTCTATCATGTTTACAGCGGATACATGCCATCAATAACGACTCGGTCTATTGAGCGGCCGGCTGTGCAAGGGATGTGCCAAAGTGTGCCTGCTTAGTAAAGACAGGTCTATTGACGTGACAGCTGCCATTGGTTACATAAATGGCCAATTAGAATTTTCAATAGGAAGCACTTCCAGCTTTTTCACAATGCACGGAGCAGTTTACCGTTCACGCCAGGCTGCACAACAAAATTACTACACGTTAATGCGGTGATAAATTTATTAATAGGCAGGGAGAGGACCCCTGCCCGGTGCGCAGATAATTTATAGTGGATTGAACGTTGATATATTGGATGGCTTTTGATATTGATGGCCAGGCAGTGTGAACAACCACACCAACCTTGGGCCATTGTCCGTAAGTAGCCACATGACTGTTGCAACAACACCTAGTGTCAAAGGTAGCCTCTATAGCTTATGCATTCCACCTCTCGTCAATCTCGACAATGGCATTTTATAAACGTTTTATTGCCAAGCACAGAGGGAGATCCTTTTATTTCATTCTTTTCATTCTGGAACGGATTGTCATTCGTCTTTAAGTCCAACTTTTTTCCAATTTGTTAGTCAAAGTACAATAACCTAAAGTATAAAACTAGGTATAATATGTATTTACATATTTATGAGTGAATACGTAATTGTTAATTAGAGTGCGTACGTATTTGTGCAGATATTTTATTTTCTATTAAGTTTTAATTTAATTTTTTTCATATTGTTTTGTTAGATTTATTTCAGTTTATATTTTTCATTCTTGTAAATACGGATTGGGCGCTGATAATGTCATCCCTGTTAAAGAAATCTGTGTTCTTAAGGGACTTAGTACCAGCATAGTCAAAATATTATTATTAGTTTAGTTTAATTTCACACTTCCTCGTAAATACTCCGGGAATATTCACCTACCTGTACTATAGTCAAGTATGCAATTAATCTATACGAACTCAAATTTCTGTTAGTGCTTCCTATATTTACTGTAGCTGTGCCTACATTTATACAGTTTATAAGAGTATGCAATATTGTTTTAATAATTCTGATGTATTTATATAATCCAAGGTTTTTTTTAATTTGAGGACGGTGGGGCTCACCCTTTGTCTCGCCAAATTCCTATTTACTGGCAACATACCCCTACAATTATAAATGTGGGTTTTCCCAAAGTTCTTTAGGGTAACCCTTTGGTACCTGACCAGGTCCAAACACTACCTCTGCGCATATGATTCCATCCGAAAACTCATTCGTTTAAAATCAACATAATTCCTTCTGTATAATGAATGATCTTTATTTGAGAAATGTCAATTTCCTTGTACAATAATAATTATTAGCCTGAAAGAGCTCATTTATACTTATGCACAATTCAGGTTTAAACCAAAATTCAGGGCTAGAAGGCTACACCCTGAATAATGATGTGTAGCATATACATTCAGCTAGAAAAATTAATCAAAATCGCCCTGACAAATCCCCTAATTATGTTATGCTTACCGGACTTAATTATACGAACAAGTGTCTTGTTTTAGAATTCGAGTTTTTAGTGAAGAGGTTGTGCGTTTCTTAGTGCTAATCAATTGTTGAAACTGCAAGTAAAAACTAATTTAGGGTAAAATTAGAAAAAAATAACTTCAATAAATACATAAAAATAGAAGGTAAAGGTCCTAAAACAAAACCGTAAACTGTCATTATAAAACTCCTTAACTTGATAAAAGTGAATTGAGAACTTCTCAAAGGCACACCACGCCTGGTTCGATGGTGTTGAATACGGACTTGTCTACCCTAATTAATTCCATCTTGCCCTGTTTTGCACCGGAATTTCACCCCGGCTAAGTTCCCTTCAAAACTCCGCTCCTCGTCGTTAAGTAGTTGTATCTCTTGGAACTGGCAAACTTAGTTCATCTGACTCCTTCTTTTACTTGTATCATATGCTCGTTTTCAGCATTCATTGCTTATTACTCGTTCACTTTCTTGCTTCGTCGTATATTTATGACATAGGTAAATCCTCTCCAGCTTTTTGCTGGCTGGATATGTTGACCCGACATATTTATTGGGAAACATATGCCTAGTATCATATTTAAAACGCACTTTAGAAATCGAAATTTTGAAAGTAATAAATAACATAACAAATGAAATGACTTTAATCTTGTAATTTTGTGAATTTGGAATAGTACACTCCTCACCATTTTCACAAATGCCACATTTAAATGTATCTTTAAAATCTAGAACTCAAGAAGTATTATAGATTACTAGTAAAATATATTGTACGAATCATGATAATATATTACATCTTATTGTATAATTACCTTCAACTAAGAATTATACATTATATTATGTTATGGCAACACCACTATGGTGTAGAACAAAATATTATTCTTGCTAGAAATAAGGAAATTCATGCAGCTAATCGCCTTTTAAAGCTAATTACATTTAACCAATATGAAATATTAAACTGAGTTACAAATTTGTAAGTACTCATGAGTACTTTGATGAAAAGTAATAAAACCCAAGAATATCCCAGTATAAAATTAGTTTAATAGAAAAAATGAATTAATTTATACTATCATTCATGAATCTATTGACAACCTTCAGGTATTTGTCTGAAATTTCAGACTGCTACAAAGAAATTCTTGTAAATCACAGAAATCAATTAGGCATTATAAAAAATAGGTTTTATGCAAATATAGATCAAACATTGCAGAGATACATGTCTGTAATCAAACTAACACTAGTGACCACAGATATAATTGGGATAGAAGCTTTGGAAATGCGTCCATATACATGAACATCATCTGATATTAAGTTTAGGAATAAATGTTATGTCTATTGCAATATTACTTGTATATCCCAGTACAAACCAAAAAACCACTTAATGTTTGGGGTTTACAGGGGGGACTGCACGCCTTCAAAACATTCCCCCAGTTCCACCCTTTAGTGGCTAAAAAAACGGAACATGGAGGTAAACATGACAGGGAATTGCTGAGCTAACAATTTAAAGTAACCTCCTAAAAAAAAATAGCGAACAGTTCGTATATCAACAGAAGGCTACACTCAAAATTGGTGTGATCAATCAGAACATACAGACTAAAACTACTTGATCGAATCAATGAAAGCATTTTTATAATTTCTAATAAATTATGTTTTCCTAAGCCCTTAGCCAGGGGGAACTTTGAATCTTCTGTGCTGGGACTGGGGTAACGAAACGGGACCTGATTTTTTCACGTTAAATTTGCTTTAATGTTGTTTTAGCTGTGGTATTTGTAACCACAAAATATTTCGAGATGTAGTGGGATATGCCTCCAAATGTGTACATGCGAGGGTGGACTGAAAAGTTTCCGACCTCAACATGAAGATAGCAAGCCGTCGTAAATAAAAGTTAGTGAATTTTGTTGTTCATCTGTTGACAGTTACTCACCAAAGTTTCAGACATTTTGGACGAGCAGTTGTTGTGTAACCGTCGTTTGAGTGAGTCGATGTGAGTGTTTCTATGAAAATGAACAAAATCGAGTATCGAGCTGTCATTAAATATTTGTTTTTGAAAGGCAATATGCCTACGCAAATCAAAGATGAGTTAGATTCTGTGTATGGGGACTTTGCACCATCATTTACCATAGTGAAATTTTGGGCAGCTAAATTTAAACGTGGTCGTAAGAGCTTGGGAGACGATGAACGTTCGGGACGTCCAAAAACTGCAACTACCGACGGAAACATCGCCAAAGTTCACCAAATGGTGCTAGACGACCGCCGACCGCCGAATTAAAGTGAGAGAGATAGCAGAGGTTATGAACATGTGTTTGTCACATATTAAATCATCATTTAGAGATGAGAAAGCTGTCCGCGCGTTGGGTGCCGCGTTTGCTCACGTTAGACCAAAAACGTGTTCGAATAAACATTTCCAACGCTCTGTTGGCGCAGTTTAGGCGCCGATTAATTACTGTGGATGAAACTTGGATACACCATTATACGCCCGAAACAAAAATACAGTCCAAACAGTGGATTGCAAAGGGGGAACCGGCTCCAAAAAAAGCAAAAACTGTTTTTGCGGCTGGGAAAGTAATGGCGACTGTTTTTTGGGATAGTCATGGAGTTATTTTAATCGATTATCTTCAAAAAGGAAAAACCATCACAGGAGCATACTACGCGTCATTACTTGACAAGCTGAAGGCAGAACTTGCGGAAAAACGGCCACATTTGCAGAAAAAGAAAATCCTGTTTCACCAAGACAACGCACCGTCTCACACCTCAGCGGTTGCCATGGCGAAAATCCATTAATTACGGTTTGAACTGCTTGACCATCCGCCTTACTCACCAGATCTAGCCCCAAGCGACTTCTTTTTGTTCCCTCATCTAAAAATTGCGCTCGGAGGACAGGGATTTTCGTCAAATGAAGAGGCAATCACCTTCGTGAAGGATTATTTTGCAGAGAAAAACGCCGAGTACTATTTGGACGGGTTAAAGAGAGGGGAGCATCGCTGGGAGAAGTGTGTAGAGTTACAAGGAGACTATGTTGAAAAATAAAAAAAAAAATTCTGAAAAAACGTCTTGTATCTTTGTTAGGTCGGAAACTTTTCAGCCCAACCTCGTATGCACACAGATGGCAGACAATGCTCTCAACCACACGCCTTAAATGATTCAAGAACACAAATCGATCCGATCACAATAGATTCATGTATTTTCCCCAACTC
This sequence comes from Acanthosoma haemorrhoidale, assembly GCA_930367205.1. Taxonomy (NCBI): domain Eukaryota; kingdom Metazoa; phylum Arthropoda; class Insecta; order Hemiptera; family Acanthosomatidae; genus Acanthosoma; species Acanthosoma haemorrhoidale. The sequence goes on along the minus strand of OV884009.1, from coordinate 56,078,845 downwards.
CAGCGACGCTACCGAATGACAGGCGGGTGAGTCAAAGTGAATGCATTAGCAGATGAAGTAACGCATCATTTCTCCCTTATGCAGGACCGATCGCATTTTCCGACTCGATCAGCCCACGCCGCCACCTCACCCCTTTTTGTGTAGGACAGTGTCGGTGCAGCCTTTGACATGAATTTCTAACGAACACGCTATGAAAGGCTAGGGGTTGGATATGAAAGGCTAGGGTGGGATATAGATGCAAAACAGTCGACCGCTAGAACTGAAACAGTTGCAGAGGTCCTGCTATGAAAGGGTGTCATTAGGTTAGCATGGATTTCCATCCGGGGGTGGCTCCGTCTCATCTCAGTGGTAATGATAGCCTTGCCAAAAAGGGACCTGCATCATTCATGTATAAATAGATATACTAAGGGGGTGTTCAGTAGGCTCAATGCCCTTAAGTAAATCTCTAATGCCTATGTCATCTTCTATATGCTTATATGTATATATATGTATATATGTATATATATGGTCGCTGATATATCCAATGATTCTCCAAAGTCGTTGCTTTTTCTTGAAACGGCCCCCACCACTTTGTTAATAATAGAAATCTTAAGTAGAACTGCACTTTAATAATTTTATAATAAGCGATCACTGTGAACGGAACTAAATCTTCCATTCAAGGCTAGGCGTAAACTAACCTTCCCTCCTCAACGCTACCTGGCTCACTCTCATTGGCTAAATGAGAAATCACATGTTTGGTATTTTTAATTAATCAAAATCAAAAATACCAGGTGTTGGTTTATGGAAAATCAAAAATTCAGTACATTTTAATATATAAACTAAATAATCAAATTCTGCTGTACATACCATCAACTCAAATCAAGTAGATAGAAAAGATATGTAAATATTAAAATGAGTATTGCAAAAAATAGCACTTTATATTAAAGGGAGGGAGCACTTGTATTTATACATTATTATTCACTAATTCGAGGAGTAATTTTGCAAAATGTAACTATCGATAAAACAATAAAACCAGTTAGACAACTTAAATTGAGTATGCAGATCTAATGTAATCTCTTACCTGTGGCAAATATGGAAAAAAGATATTTAGGGTACGGAAGCTATGGATAAATAAGGAAAATATCATTAAAATATGTGACTGTAGTTTAAATATATTGTAATATTTTTATAACAATTTTAAAATTATTTATTGCTATTAGTAGTTTTTACGATATATTGTAAATAGAAATGTATTTAAGAAATTTGGGATCGGGTATTTTCCTCACTCATGACCTGAACGTCATGACGTCTCTTGACGTAGAGGTCAAAGATAGATCTGGTCTCTACCACTTCCGGTGTTTTAATTTGATACCCTTGATACTCGGTACGATTGATAAATATTTTATGTTTAGCATTGTAGCGGCAACTGCCACAGATATACAAATAGGAGAGACGGTTCTTTCAGATGCTAATTAAGTGTGCCGTGCCGTGACGGTAACCTTCTAGGGCTGTCTTAATTACCTACTCTTCCACATGTTTAAATAGCCCCATTATTAGCAATTATATTGATTTCGGAGGTAGCCAGGGCGTATTGATGGTAGGCATTAAGTTTTTGAATGTAGGCAACTTCTTTTGTAGGTAAACCTACGTTTCAAGTTTTTCTTTATTTTCATCTAAAAAATTTTATTTTTTATAGTTTATAGGTAAATTCTATTACGAAATGGCTCTTTACTGCTACCGGTAAAGCGTCTTAGAGTCATCGACGCAAAATATTACTCCAAAATTAAAAAAAAACAAACAGTGCCTGACTTAAGACTGCAAACGTGATCTAGGGGAAGTTAATTTTGAAAATTCGAGAAAATCAATAATGAGGATGTTGAGATTTTTAATTTGATACACTGCTCAATATTCTACGAAAGGTTACGTTTGTTATTAGCTAGTAATTAATTACATAATAGCACTTAATGATTTTTGATGTCGTTGAGTCATCCAATTAAAAATTGATATAAGATTTCATGTCTATTGTTTGAACGGGGGGGGGGGGCTGAAAAAACCTAAACTGACCTAAAGACAGTCAGTCTCTGAAGTGAAAACAGAATTCTGAAAATTAAAAAACTAAACTGTACAAAGACAGGCATTGACAAGTTATATAATGAGTTAACTAAACATAGGTAAGTAAAAGGAAAATTGATTTTTCCTTTGGGAAAAACTTTTACTAATATAGTAGTAGTTACTAATTTTATAGTAGTAGAGAGTAAAAAATATTACCTGACACCCACTTACAAGTGTGCCTTTTGCTGGATGTTTTTCTACTGCTAGTTATTGTTGAAAATACAACAATATGACGGGGAAGAAGCATTGTAGATTTGTAGGGGGGGGGGGGGGAAATGAAGACCATTGTTCAAAAATAAGGAAATTTTTTTACCAGCATTCGGTGGCCGTTCCCAGGTCAACAGGAGTACTCCGTTCGTAATAGTCTTTAAAAGTTTTCTCATTTCTTTCCTTAACTTTTTCAACGGCCGGAAAACCAGCAATTGGATTAAAACTATTTTTTTCCAATTTGGTTACGGATGTGTCAACTAATTAGAATTAAGGAGAATTCAAATCCACCATTCCGAAGATTTGGTTTAAATATTCATAATCATTAACAGGTTAAATGGTAAAAACAATGTTTTAGGTTTTCTTTCACAGTGATTGGGTAACAATAAAAATTCATTTTCACGATAACAGTAAAGATCTAATGAGGAAAAAAGATTAAACTTTTGTGAATGAAAAGCAAAGAAAAACTGGTAAAATAAACATAAGAAGCCGTTTGAAATTTAATCCATAATGCCCGCCACCAATACGCGCTGAAAAACTCTGAGAAGGTAATTGGTGATAATTTTACATGTTCGACGGAGAACACAGAGCTTGACGATGTTCTCTGGTTAACAATGGCCCTGATGCTGGTCTTATAGGGTTTAAATTCACTTCAGCTTTTTCTAACAGTTCCTGCACATTACTAGTGGTACGAAGATGTTTATCACTCTCAGTAGTAATTGAAACCCGGTCCGAAGCGTGTTCAGTATAATATCTTGGCACTCGCAGGTGATCTCATCCGGGTCTGCGATTGTACATACCTGTCTCATGGTAACGTGTGATTGCTCTCCGAACAGTGGTTTTAGGTAAAACCAATGTATGAAATGCATATCTTAGGCTTCAATCGTTTTCCACTAAAGGAAAAAAAAAACACTTTTGCTAAATTTTTAGTGATCAGTTCCACAAGAAATTTTTGTATAATTTTTTTAAAATAAATTTTATACATAGTTTTTTCTTCGTATTTATAGCCCATGTACCTGAAAACGTTTAATATTAATTAAACATATACATACATTTTTCTAAGTGCGCACTTTTTTTGTGGGGCAATGCATTTTAGAATTGGACATCAGCCAATAAAGTAGTGTATGCCTTATGTTGCTTGAAATGCACAATAAACATTTATGTATACGATCGGCCATGGTTAGAAATTCAGGTTAACTGGCTTTGTTATGTTTTTTGTGATAAATATACCGTCATGAATATTAAATAAATGAGCTCAATACACTTATAATCCTTCACAGTGTGTATAATTGCCTGGCTTCCGTTAGGTTGGTAACTGACTAAAGCTGGGCGCTGTGAGCTCTGCAACAGCGATTCTTAATCATTGATCTTGCCACTCCTTTTTTTCGTAATGTGTAAAGGTCAGCTGTAGTGGTTATCACTTTTATATATTTATAGAGCGGTAAGTTTCCTCTTGGGGGGTATTGCTGGATGAGCTCTATGGTTAAGGTTCTTTTGGCCTTTGCTGGCTGCTCTCAGCTCTTTGTCTATATCTAGGTGTTCGGTTCTTTCTGCGGATTTAGGTTGCTGTTTTATGAAAATCTCGCTGTAGATGGGTTGTTCCATTATAAATGTATACAAAACAAGTAGCGTAGAAAGTGAAAAACCAATACAAGAGATGTGGAAATTGATTGACTTGTGAATGATCGTGAAAAAAAAACATATTGGGGTGTGACAGCGCACAATTTAGGATTTCACTCCGGTTGAATAAACCATTAACTCTTTTTTTTGTTATAATAGTCAATTTAAGTCCCGACGCATTAAACACATTATTAACCAAGACGTCTTGACTTTAATTTGCAGAACTAATAGCGTTATTTTTTTAATTAGACGTAATTAGTTCATTTGCTCAGTCTCAATTCAGCTGTCTATAATAACTAAATAATATTCATAATCTTTTTAATTTTGGATATATTAAAATAATATGAATGAAATATGTGAATGTAATATACATGAAGCAAAATTTTAATTTAATTTTCTTTTTCAGGTAAAATTAAAGGACAATTAAACTTTCTTGGCATGAGGTAGATATGAATAATTTTATTTTTATTTGATAATTGCTTGCAAATTACGCTGCTGAGAAAATATAGTTTTAGTTTTTTGTTAAATTTGCATAACTTAAGTTCTGTTAACGAGTACGAAAACTCGTCTCATTAAGTACAAACACGCAAATATTTGTTTTGTATTAACGTATACTTATATATTTGTGTCCGATTATCAATAAGTTTATGTACGCTAATAGAACTACCAACGCAACTTGATTTTCTTTTTTTCCCATAGCCCCTTTATATTTACAGATAATTACATATATAATTATAGATCCTCAGGCGAATCTATTCACAAATTATTTTTGTATTTCCTGTAGCTAAAACATTAATATTAATATTAAAACATAAAGCTACAGGTTCTTGTAGCCTGTAGCTTATTTTATATATATATTTTTTTTTTTGTTATGTTATTTGGAGCCTTGACTTCAACGAGAAAGGAAATTATGACAAAAACAGTTAGTTTAACGAAATCGTGTTACGAAAGGGTTCAAAATGATATACAATACAAAGGACCGAAAATAAACCCGAATAAAATATTATCCCCTTTATTTTACACTTCTTTACATTTGTTATTATTCAACTGTATATAATTAGCATCTCCTCAAAACGTTGATTTACATACTTAATTTAATGATCTGTTCAACACAGTTCTCCATTCACGTTTCTCTGTACTCTTTTTGGGTTGTTCATTTTGTTTTTTTCTATATGCAAACTGGAATCAAAACGTCGGTACGTGCCAGAAGGGACTAAACTTTTTGCAGGTTTCATAATAATATACATTAATTAGTTATCTCAAAAAAAGGAAAATAACGGGTGTCAATACCTGGATGTTTTACCCTGCAGACGATTGCTCAATGTGCCTTATATAGACAAATTAAGTCATTCCGGGGTTATTTATTATTTATTTTTTCCGTTTTCTTATACCTTTACATTTTCAACCGTTGTCTTCTGGTCTTCTTGGTACAGGGTCTGAGCCCCATATTGAAGATATGATTTTCTATACGGTAGTCTCATAAAAGCTTAAAAAATAAAAACTCAAGTGAAGAGTATAAACTATAAAAAGTCTTCGACTTTGAGAAGGTTATCAAATCAATAATTAAAAAAAAATTATCGTTTTTAAAATTTTATTTTATTTACCAGGTCGTCATAAATAGCCTTACATGGATACATACAAACAAACAAATGATAAAAATATAATTGTGTGGGAGTAGTCAAGTGATTTGTGCAGTAGTATGAAACTTTGGTTTGTTGTTCTATTTGATGACAGAACGACGGTACAAACAATAACCCATAAAACATTATGGACGGTCATTAATAAATTACTTTTATTAATTGATGATCCTTAGCAGGGTATCAAATAGAAGATATTGACATCGATGACTTCTGTTCAGGTGTTTCAGAATAAACGTTTAATATTGTGAATGGAATGAAGGAGTTTTTTTGGTTTACATTCATATAACATACTAATCAGTATTTTTTAATTCGTGGATGAATATGTGTCTTATATTTGTCTATAAACATTTTTTTATTTGTTTTTATCTTTTATTATTTCATATATTTTATTTCTTTGCATGTTGTAAATTTTAGCGGGGACTGATATAATCAAATTTTTGTTTAATAAATGTTTGTCATAGGCCCAGGATAATAATGATGTTACTATTATGAATATCACACTTCATGCCATTATCATTATTATTATTTTTATGGCACCTATTGTAGAACACATAACGCATTGCATCGAACCAGAAGCTCCTTTCAAATTCGGCAATGACGTTTGAAAAGTCTTAAAGTTAAATATCACTCGAGCGTCGGACAACAAAAAAAGAAAAATTGAGTCCATCACTTAGGAACTTCAACAAGATAATTATTGCACACTTCTCTCTATTGTTATAATACACTTCACGTATATGGCTGCATTTGCTGTACCGACCCTCGTATAGAAATTATTTTTTGTTAGCTCGCGCTCCATTCAATTAAACACGTTAACATAAAAAAACTACTGAAACTTAAATGGGTATACCTCTTTCCGGTATGGTATGGGTATGCCCGTGATTAAAGCAATAATTCACACGACTTTCCGTCCTTAAATGTAAAGTGGAATTTGATGCTGCAAGCATCCAATTGTTTCTTTAAAAAAATAATTGTTATCAATTTGAGCGTTACATTATGGGAGCGAAAATGGTTTTAATTTTGTTTTTTTCGTTATAGTTCACTAGTCACGAAAAATATTACGTTATCATCCTTGGTTGGTTTAATACCCTACTCAATATTTATTTATGTTTATTTGCCTGTAAATAATGTAGCGATGCTACAGGAAATACAAAAATAATTTGTAAATAGATTTGCCTGAGGATCTATAATTATCTGTAAATTTAAAGGGACTATGAAAGAAAAAAAAAATTATGTTTATTTATCAATTACTAAGTAATTTATTTATAACCGTTTTATTATTTTTCATGGGGTTTCTCTATTTTTGGCATCATCGGGTATTAAATAATTGATAATAATATATATGTAGAAAAATTAAGGATGAGTTTATGTAGCAACACGTGCTACCTTATTTCATGAAAACCAATAATTTTCACAGTTATTATACAGCTTCACGCATCCCTATAATCCTTCTCGATGATTAAACCGGGATAGCGACCTTCTGTAAATTCATGACAGTGGAGTACTTGTGATAGCTAGTTTCTCCATCATGCCCTGAGCGTCTGTGGCTCTTGGCAGCCATCGGCCTGTTTACGGCGATAAGGCTGCAGGAGCGTCACATAAATCCTAGCCTCCATCTCAGGTGACAATAATGTGGCCAAACTGGGTATCCCTGGACTATGTATATATCCTTATATTGGATGAATGTGTATTAATGGATATATATTTGTAAGTATGGTACGACAGTCGTTTATTATCACAATTGTCTATTGCCCTTCTAGGGGAGATTGTGATTTTCTTCAAATAAATATTTAAAAAAAAACTTATTGCTCAATAGGCTAGATTGTAATTTTATTTCATAAAATGATTTTCTAAGTAGATATATAATATAATTTATGGAGTGTGTGAATTGATAAAAATATGTACTAATCTGAAAAAAACACTGAAATATACTTTAGTTTATAATAATTATAAGTTTTTCTCTAAATTTAACTAGCACTGAAAGAGACGATGTATGTAGGTGGATATGTAAAAGAATGAGGGTATCGATGTTACCGGCATTAGAGGGGGGGGCAAGGTTATGAAATTAATTTGAATAAAAAGTGGGTGTTATTTTCGATCGCAGCGTTGAATATTTAAGGGAGGGGGGGGGGAGAAACGGTAGAGATAGCATGCACGGTAGCAGTAGCAGCTCAAGTCATCATGCTCCCATGTTCCACCGTTGTATTTCCTTCCCTGTGGAGTCTTAATCAACTCCGCCAATATCGGATAGACGTGGAAAAATAAGAAGAATAAACATCGTAGCAGCAACTCATGTTGCATGCCTTCATTGAGTTTCAGTGAGCATTTGAAGGAATGGCAACAATTAAATGTAAATTGTCTTTCTAAGAAATAAAAAAAATTGGGTTGATCTGGATGTATGCTCTACGATAGCGTAAAAATGATTCTGAATAAATTCAAAAATTTCATCCTTCATATACAAATTCATAAAATTTGAATCCTTCATCCACTCGTGAAACATCAGAGCCTGCCTATCTGACCTTTATATTCCTTTCCATAAGACTACGTTGGTCCTTCATCCCCCGAGCCGCATATCTTTGGAATTTACTCCCCGCTTCTATCCGTGGCACTCCTTCACTTCCTACTTTGTAGACCCACCACTTTGCCATCAAACAGACCAGATTTAGTAAACATATTTTATATACATATTCTGGAGTCCTGGCAATGGCCAGTTTCTCTAATCATGTCCTGAGCGGCTGTGGCTCTCGCGCTCTTGGTCAGCCTCCGCTGGCTCCAGTGACGCGGCTGACGTAGGAGCGTGGGGGACTTCCTAAGACTCAGCTTCCTCCTTCGAGGGAGGTGACAACCATGTGGATTTGGGGGGCCTCTGGGCTGTTTGTAAATATTGTATGAATGAGCGGGTAAATGATGAATTGTAAATATGGTATGAATGAGAACATTTATCTCAATTACTTATTGCCTAATAAGGCAGATTGTATTTTTATCTTAAAATTTATATACTTATTCTCTTGCTCAGTTAGAATTTGTTTTGTTATTTAGAATTGTTTTATTTACTAAATGCCAGACTAATTAATATGTTCAATATATTTATTCTAATAGGTGTAGTTTCCAGGATAAAGTTTTTTTTTTTTTTATCTTTTTTGAAATTAAATTAGATAGGTACACATGTTTTGTTTTTTTGTGGCGCTTTCCGGAAGATAAACGTATTTCAGGTCGGAAGGCTTGTGAAGTGGAGTAGGAATATTATTAGGAATCATAAAGACACTAAGTTGGTTCAAAAGCATTGTTATAGAATTTGTTGTTCGCTTTTACAATGAGCCACTCCAAATCCGGAGTGTTTATAACGAAGTTATGATTCCGACTGACCTCTGTAATATTCCCGAAGGGTGATGAAATTTCAATAGATAAACTTTAGCCCAAACCTTTACCAAGGCACAAGTTTACCCGAAAGTGCTAAAGAGGACAACAAAGGATGTTTTGTTTGGACAGTGAGGTAAGCCTTAAATGAAATTACAACAAGGGGTGGTGTTCCATGTTTGTCTGAATTACACAAACATCCCTATTGGCGAGCAGCTCATTTCTTCTTAGATCCCTCAATGGTCTGGCTTCAATAACAATGGACAATTTGTGTGCTAAAGGTAACTGCTATGTGCTACTTACCCAGACTGAATAGATGGATGTATTTATATTAATAATTAATATTACTTTAATATAATTAGACAGTTCTAATTTAATTTGAAACTTCTTTATTGTGATAAAATTACAATCTGCCTTATTGGGCAATAAGTAATTTTGATAAATGTTCTCATTTAGACCATATTTACAATTCTTCATATAGTATTTACAAACAGCCCAGAGACCTCCCAAATCCAGATGGTTGTCACCTCCCTCGCATGCAAAAGAGGAAATGGTGTCTCCCACGGGAAGTCCCGCACGCTCCTCCGTCAGCCGCGTCACTGGAAACGATCCAGTGGAGGCTGGCCAGGAGCGCGAGGGTCACAGAAGCTCAAGCCAGTTATATGGTTTTCTGTGAAACATTGTGGTTCGAGCGCGAGAACAAACGGTGTGTCACTAAGCAAATATTATTATTTTGAATGTGGCTATAATGGGTGATATACGCCTAATTTAATTAACATTAAAACATTTTGGTTATAACTTGAGACGCAGGCGTCGACGACATCTTAAAATAAAAAGAATTACCAACAGATTGCAATTGCTATGTAGCAGAACTTATATGGGTTCTTAATTGCGTCGGAAAATATACCTTTAAAATTTCAGTTTAATTAAATCATTTTCATGCTTTGATAAAACACGCAGACGGGCAGATCGTCCAACATATGGTGTCAAGTAAACTTCAAATTGTTATAAATTGGACAAACACTTACTGTGTTAATCATTATGTGTCACGGATAGAGACAAGGAGCGATTTTTTCTGCAAGATACGAGCTCCGAAGACACTTTTTATTTGACTTCATTATTCGCTTATGTGATGGTTGTGTCAAGATAAGATGCTTCACTAAACGCTCGTTGATTGAATTGTTACTAAGTGCTTGTAGTGATCCTTAAGCCTATTTGGGTGGGAGCAATATTGTGACAGTTTATACAAATGGATTGATTATGCAGGTCGATTAGATAGCCTAGGAGGGGTCAAGACGCATGGCTACAATCGAGGTTTGTAAATTGGTGTAATGCTTCCTAACTGTTCTTGAACGAACCCGGCGAAGAATAATGCATTAATAGTTATTTAAACTAAAAAAAATAAATAAAGATTGGTAATAATATGTCAAAATTATTAAAATTGTGCGAGGAGAATTACGTAGTTGATCACTGGCCAATTTAAATTTTTTCTAAAATTTAGTTGCTTCAGTTATGAACTAAATTGTAATTAATGAAATACATAAACGAAACAAAGGGCGTAAAATGCTCGAGGTGTGAAAAACCCTTAAATTTGTTATCTCATTTCGGTCAATGAAAATCTCATTAAAAAAAAAAATTAATATATATAATAATAACTAAAAAAATAAAGCGGAAATAAGTGAAACACCAGTTACAATATTTTTGTATGTATACTAACTTATTTTGAATTGTACATTTATTGCATTTAAATCTTTGGAGAGTGTTTAAAAACATTTTTATTTAATTTTATGAAAGAAATTTATTTGTATTTGTTTATTTATACTAAATAAATAAATTCTCTCCTGCAGTGGGCTGCACAAGTCTAAGCAAATGTTTTGGTCCTATTATTATTTATTGTTATTACACTTTGTTTACTAGTTTATGGTTAATTTTTAACCATTTGAAATTCCTCATCGCCTATTAGTACGTTAAAAATTGAAGCATTAAGAGGATATTCTATTTGTATTGTTGTGTTTTCTATCTTTCTTCTATTTTTTTTTATATTCTCACTTTTGATACCGGCCATTCTCTAATTGCTACTGTACAGTTTTAGCAAATTTTCTATGAATAAATAATGAATATACTAGCCGTAAACCATTTTATTAAACTGCTGCAATGAGTTCAGAACTTTATCTCAAAGAAATAGAAAGTAATTTAACCTGATACTTATTGTTTTATTTCTTTTCTGTCTATATATTTTTTATATTAAGTTATTATAGTATTGTATGTAAGTATTTACATACTTGTCTACCAAAAGTATATTTTATGGCATAGATTTCAGATCTAAAATAACTTCTGAGCTGTAATTGGAGAAATAATGAAACTAAGAGGAATGTGAGGAAATTTAAACTTTAATTTTTATGACTGTCTTATTTTTTTCAAAACCAGAATCCCTAATGTATTTAGGACTGTACCTGTCCTATGATTGTTTCCTCATGTCATTGCAAATGTTTGGTCTATGGAAATTCGATGACAGCCCTCAAACCCTTATTAAAATTTTTTTTAACCTTGAGTATACTTGATTTATTTGCAATGACCCGGGAGGTTTGAAGTTATTTTTTAGTTTAGAATTTTTAATCAAAATTACCGAGTAGAGTTTTCAGGACAATTTTATAACTTCATAAGAAGTTGTAGCCTCTCACAAAGTTATATCGCTTTTCCACGTTTGACCGCTGTATGAAAAGGGAACGGATTGTTGGATCAACTATTCATTATTACTTTCAAGCATGCACTTCAGGTCAAACGTAGTTTTTCTATTCCACTCTGTAATTTCCCAATTTTCTGTTCAACCAAGGTTCAAGTAGTCTTGAACCGGAGCTCAGGTAGTATGGGGCCATTTCATTTATAGAAAAATGTAATCATAGCAAGAATCCTTTACTTTTAAATATTGCTATTAAATATAACATAGATAAATTACCGGAACATAAGGGCTTAGGGCATAATGTATTATGAAGAAATGTTTTTCTATTACCATCTAGTTTTTATTTATTTTAAAGTATTTTGTTCGTTAGGTTTTTTATTTACTTTTTTCCTAAATTTAAATTTATATTCAATGTCATGAAACGTTTATTCATAATCATAAGTGATGATGTGAATATTTTGTTTTTAGACTCAATGCATTGCCTATTGGCATAAAACTATTTATATTTATTGCGATAAAATTACAGTCTGCCTTATTGGGCAATAAGTTATTGTGATCTATGTTCTCATTCATGGCATATTTACAATTCTTCATTCACTCGCTCATTCATACATTTACATACAGCACAGAGACCTCCCAAGTCCACATGGATGTCACGTCCTTTGCATGCGAAGCGGAGTCTTGGGAAGTCCTTCACGCTCCTCCGTCAGCATCACCGGATACAAGTCATTGGAAGCTGGCCAAGAGCGAGAGGGCCACATACACTCAGAACATGATTGGAGATACTAGCCATTGCTAGGACTCCCACTGTCACGTACCATAGCAGGTCACGAGGCCACTGCCGCTTTAGTCCCTACGGAGGATTATGTAAATATAAGAAATAAATTAAGTGAACATTAGTGCTCCGAGATAACTGTACCGGTCTCTACTGGTTTGGCTTATAAATGCTTGGTTCCCAAGGAGCGTAAATCACGAAAGTGAGTATTGTTGACACACTTAAAAAGAATTAAGGAAATTAATTTCATTAAAATTGATTTTGTCTTTATGATTGGTGTGAAATGCCAAATCATGTGAACGATTCGAGTTTAATGTAATTAATTTCCTCAATTCGTATTAAGTGTATGAATACTCACTTTCGTGATTCACGCCCCGTGGGAACCCGGCATAACGGTGTTGTATAAAACTTCCACCTGTCAGGTAAAAAAGTTTGTAATTGCAAAAACTTGAGGACTGATTGGAGGGCGTGGGTGAAAGCGGCGTGCTGCTTACCAATTGTGATATCCTATCACCCTGCGCAGTCATATTTGATCCAAGTAAATACATGTTTTATTTCGGATTCGTGACAAAAAAAAAACAATTTGAGATAAAATTCGAATTGGACAAGTTTCCGTTTCGAATTTACAGCGTAGATTGTTTTCAGCCATGTGGCTCCACCCTTCAAGTATTTGCCGTAGAGGTAGCGGAAAAGAATGTAAAGTCGGACGGGTGCGTGGCTGTATGGAGTACAAACAGGGGAACTGCTCGGATGATGTATGGGCTGGCTAAAGTGCTCCGAGGACAGACAGCGGCCAAAAACCCCACGACCCTGTCGAAAAGTAATCGAATACCATTCGCCGATTCCGCGGCACTTCCGTCAACTGCCGCTTCACATCTGACTAATTGCCCGAGAATACCCAAAGCCCGTTACAATCCTTCGATATAACAAAATAATTGGATTCAATTCTGACTTCTTAAAACTATTGACGAAAAATTCTTCATTTTATTTGTTAAACTACCTTGGTCACAAGAATAGTTTTTTCAAAATTCAAAAAGTCTTTAACAATTTACCTACAGCCAAAGTGGTCTCCAGGCCCTATTTTACCGCACTATGGGAGAACCTCTGCTGTTTAGGGATTCAGATGAGTGACTTCAGACCTCGCCAAAGCAACACATTGTGCTCTCAGTACACGCTAGACTTCAGTTTTTAGAGTGGTATTCAGACATCAGAAGCGTCTAATCTTCCTTTTTAGTATTCACCTTCTCGTATCCTTAACACCCTCTTACCCAACGATTATCACAGCTTTTCAACGTTTATTTTCTCATAGAAAAATTACTCTCGTGCGCGTACAATATCTCTTCGTGCTATTATCGGAGAGCTTCTCGGGATTTTTCGACTTACCTGGAAGTAATTTGGCCTTCAGGCTACCTGAGAGTAACCGGGCTACGGGCTAATGGCACTCTGTTTTCACTCCCTTCGGCTAGCGTAGGGCCCTTTGAATCTAAGCGGTTCCAACCTTCCTCAAATCAATACATGGGGTACTCTAAGTGCAAGGTTTATAGTGTTATTATTATAGTGTAGTTTTCAGATATCCTTCATTAATACTCACAGCCTTGCTTCCTAAAAAAACACACCTTTTACACAATGATTACCACAGGTAGGATATTAAGTTATTGCAGGCACTGAGGTAATCGAAGTAATTTTACAATGTCTAACTGTTTTATTTTATATTGTACAATCAACTCTTCAATTAAAAATAATGCGATAACGTTAAAATAAAGAAAAGCTGAAGAAAATAAGAAGAAGAAAAGAAAAACACATTCCATTTTAAAAATTGTTTATCAATGTAGAACTAAACTGATTTTCAAATCAATTATGAACACACTTTTTTTTTAATGTAATATCGAAGAAATGTGATAGGATGTGAATGAACAATATTTAGAGAAAGTATAGTGCTGTGTATAATTGGTAGGATGTTGGATGGTTGTGCGTGAGTTTCCTAAATACATACTGAATTATACAAAGAATACTTAATTTTATCTGACAAGCCGTTTCGATCTCTGAAAATTACTTTTTTACCCGATAAAAAAAAAACGGAATCCTGAATTGAAAGTAGAGAAAATATTGAACAAAGAGAATTTTTAGAAATCAGCTTCCTAACATGTCCTTCCCAATCTTAATTATTTATAATTGATTTTTTTCATTTAATTGTTTCTTGGATACTTTACGTCTTAACCAAAATATTTATGCTGTATATAAGAGTAGCTTAGGGTGTTGGCGAGTTTTGAAAATTTCTTATTGGTCTATTTAAATTTAATTATAAGAACCGTTTGATACATTTTCATTTCAGGGAATAAATTTAACATTTATAAGATATTTATGAGAACCAAAAAAAAAACCTAATAAATTTAATAATTATTCTAACTGAGCATAACAAAATAATTGTGTTATCACATGGACAGACAATAACTAATTAATAATTCTAAAAGGAAAACAGGGGAGGTGTTACGTAGACTCCGACATCAAAGGCTTTCCGTTCCACATGGTTCAGTGGCCTTTCTTCTGGAAGTAGCTTTCAGCTGCTAATCGTTTTATAAAAGTTTTTAGCAATGTCATAATAGTTAAACAGAAGTTAAAAATATTAATATTCTCAACCAATAGAAACTCATTTTGTAGGTATGGTATATGTCTTAGCTGTTCTGTTTTCTTGATAATCCGCAAATTTGCAGCAAATAGGTTTTTCTTGGTCAATCAATTGGGTTCCTCATTTTCAATAAAGTAATATATATATATAAGTTAATGTTTATCGAACGAAAAACTCAAAAAAAGGAAAAAGGTTAGTAATAAGAACAGTCAGAAACTTGTCACAAGACTGCTTTATTCAATCTGACGATCCTCTATACACATGTTCGGGATGTTTTTATCCCGGAGTTTGGGGATTATGGCTGGACACTAGCGGTGCTCGAACTTAACTCCCAACCGCCAGTTTACGAACACCTTTTCGTAAACTTTGAAGTCCGACCCTCGACATCTTAGTCTATCCAAAGATCGTTCCGCTAATGTTACGAGGAAGCAAAGCCCATCCCCGACCGTACACAGCCATTAATTCCTTACATTAAGCCCTAATCTTATGAAACTTAAAGTCCAACTGCCACTTGTAAAAAAAAAATAAAGAAAACTTTGAGTCTATGCTAACGGCTGCTAGGTAAACAAAAATCCAAGATCTTAGTCCTAAAAGAATACAATGGTCCTTACATGCTACACTTATAACGATACATAGAAGTTAGCTTACACACTAGCCTACATACGCCTTACCACTACATACAAGCCAAAACCCTTAAAACTATATGCATTCCATCATCATTGCCATACACTCCCGCATTACCGTTATAAAACAAAACACTCCTAAAATGTAACAGCGTAGACAAAAAAAAAACAATAATTCTGTGGGGAAAATCACATAACTATTACTATTTATAATGTTCTTCACGTGTATGCTGCGAGGACACTCCAGCTCATGCCTGATCTACAACCTCCCCCCCTGGTGGAAGTTTTAACTGTTCTATGTGGACATTTCGCCGCTTCTTAGGGGGTCGTATACTTTCAATTGTCACGACGACTTTAAATGGGCCCTCATATCGCACCGGCTCTTTGCTCCAATTCGACCCTTGTTTTTTATAGACGATAATTCCGATTTTAAGCTCCCCCCATTCGATCCCGAACTTTGAGGTTTTCCCGGTCCATTCTTCTTGCTTTTTCCCTAGTTAACCTTTCTCTTTGTCCCACATTTTCCCTAGACCGACGCTATTGCTTGTCATTTTCTCCGCCATTCCCTCGTCTGATACCGTCTCTGCCCCATTTCTCCGTCTTTTGCGCAGCCCAAAGATGATCTTAAACGGTGAGAACCCCTTCGCGGTTTGGATCAAATGATTGTAGGCAGCCACCACGTTTGGCGTCACCTCATTCGCCGGCAGACCCTTTTCCGCATGATATACCCGCAGGTGGTCACTCAGGGTGCTGTGTATTATATCCCTCCTCTACTCTTAGGGTGCCCTGGGGTACTAAGATGCCAAGAGACATCGAGAGCCTTCATTTCTTTCCAGATGTTGGCATTGTCGAATTCTCTGCCTCCATCCGACGAGATTCGTTCTGGTACCAGTATAAAACTGGAACCAGGAATTCGATGCCAGCATTACCACGTCTGATGACCGTTCTTGCACCGGGTGCGCCATGGCCACCTTGCTAAAGATGTCGATCGTATTAACCCCAACTTAATGTTCCATTTTCCCCCGATATTCTTGATACTCCCGCTGCATGTTTCCTACGATATGTATCTCCCCCTTTCTTCACCCACCTATTTAGCCCTATGACTACCTCATACACTACCTCGCAGGGGCCTCCCAAGGTGATTAAACTACAAGTACATAGCGGGATCTGGAGTACCCTCTCTCCACCTCTCCAGTGCTCCGCGGGACATGATGGTGTTGGAGTGGTGTGTGTGTCCACCGGACACCTCTCTCCTCCTTTGACCCTAATTATTGGCAACGCACACATCCTCTCCCGAATCGCATTACATCTTAGGATGTGGTCGCCTCTCTGCCGACACGCTCCTCAGGCTTCAGCGCGTTGCTCCCATCTGCGTGACACGTCCTTCTGCCCCGTCTGTCTCTTGTTTCTGCTGCGCCTCGCTTCTTCTCCATCAGTTCCCGACGTCCCTGATGACTCATCTCCTGATGATCCATTCTCCCCAGGTGTCATGCTCCCTCTCTCTCTTACTTCTTTAGTGTTTACCTCCATCGGTTCTGGTCGTTGGTATTCTCTCCTTCGGAAGATATACGGACAATGCCTCGCGATGTGCCCTTCTTCGCCACACTCAAAACATTTTGTGCGAGGTCAGGGTGCCACTAAACGTCATGCCTTTCCACATCCGTGGCATTTTCTTTCTTCCCTACGCAGGGCATACCTCGGTCTCGTTCATCTGAATCTCCTTTCTCCTGTCGTTTCCCTGTCTCTGCCGACAACTTACGTTTCTCCTCCACGCTGGTTTCAGGGTTCGGGTTATTTTATATGCAACTAGGCTCCACTCATTGTCAACATCTTGCACCCTCACTTCTACTCCTTGGCACTAGCGTCGATCATTGTTTGTGTACACTCTGAGAACGAGCTCTCATCAGAGAATCCTTCCTTTCTTCCTGTCTCCTTAGCCAGTAGCACCTTTAGAATCGTGGATAAAAATCCCATTCTACCCTCTACCTCTTCTGCGCTAATCGACTCTCTCATCTTCTCCGTTATCTTATTGAAATGGACAACCAGCCCCGAAGCCTTTTTCTCGTTACTTTGTCTTGCGGACTACGTTTCTCCTAAACATCTGGAATATGTCCTCCTCGGGAGTCCATCGTCCTCCTACGTACGCCTTCTTGAATCTCATCTTTACTACTTCCCACGGGATTCTTCGCCTGCCTGAATTTGATTGAGTATACTCCTCTTGACCCGACGATTCCGCGTCTGTGGGATCTATCAAATTTTCTTCCACTTTAGCTCCAAATTAAAACTGTGAGGCGGTCTCCTTTCAGAAAATGGTTCAGTGCACCCAGTTTTTCCCAGTGAACCTCTCCAGCTCCGAAACCACCTTCCTCAGATCCTGGGTATTCATCGCTCTCTCTTTCTCCCTCTCTCTCTCTCTCTCCCCCCCCCCCCCTCCCTCTCTCTCTCTCTCTCTCTCTCTCTCTCTCTCTCTCTCTCTCTCTCTCTCTCTCTCTCCACGGTTCCCGGGTTTCGGCACCAGTTAATGTTTATGGAACGAAAAACTCAAAAAAAGGAAAAAGGTCGGTAATAAGAACAGTTAGAAAGTTGTCACAAGACTGCTTTATTCAATCCTATAAGCCTCTACACATATGTTCGGGATGTTTACATCCCGAAGTTTGGGGATTAAGGCTGGACACTAGCGGTGCTCGGATTTAACTTACATATGTATAATAACATTACACTGATATGATAAGCATGTAAATAATAAAGGACCTTTGCACATATGTGATGATTACAATGAATTATAATTTTTGTTTCATTGTTTTTGTTACGTCTTTCCTACTGTGAAAGATTTTTGTCATTATTATATTACCACAACGAAAAGATTGCACGTCTTAGTGACCAAATCATCTATTATTTTAATTAGTGTATCCGAGAAAAACTATGTGAAAATAAAACTTAATAAAAAAAAATTAACAGCAACATATTGAAACAATAAACATGATTGGAAGTGAAAAAATATGTATGAATTGTAACGAGAGGGAAAACTCTGAAAGATTGGGTGAAGGATGTATTAAAATAGGAATTAAAAAAAAAAAAAAAAGATTTGAGTTCAAAAAGTACTTAAAGTATTCTTAAATTAAATTTTGGCGCTTAGAATATTTATGATGTCGCGCACTTGTTTTTTTAAAATTATATATTGTGATATTTCATCGTTTACAGATTTGTTACCATGCAAAACATTATACACCCAAGACTTCATTTCATTGTTTTTAACATAAAAATAAAAGTTATTACTTCAACCATGAAAATTGAATTAACATATATATTAAAGACCTCTCCGGTGAATGGTTAATATGGGCGTTAGGTCTCCTTTAATAACTGAAAACGAAATGAAAAAAAAAAATACATGTAAAAGAAAATTTACGAAGCACTTATACAAGTCGTTATACCGTGCGCTGTGGAACTATGACAATATATCACTTTCTCCTCATCCCTATACATAATTCAATTTGAGCAGCCTACACTTAAGCGTCTCATAGATTTGTGACTTCTTAATCATATTAACTCGATAACAACCAGCCTTTTTTTGGAGTAAGGAGGGATCACTTCGCGAAAATGAGCGCTGTCCCTTATTGACGGTATATCGAAATAGATTTTTGTGCGAACAGATACAGAAATACGGAAGATAGTTACCGTAACGTAATGGAGTGTCAATCGAGGTGTAACAATCCAAACTCTCTTGGGCTCTTGCACGATGCACGAACAATGATTTTCCTGTTCGGGAACAAATTGATAAATTGACTACCGGCCCGTAATTTCTTTTTCATTATTTTTTTAAAGTTTGCTTGGTCCATCTCATTAGACAATATAATTTGACGGTACCTTCAACAACAAATAAATGGATCGATCCTAAAGATCTGGTTATTGGCCAATAATGGTAGTAATCAATAATAAATTGGTCATCTGTTCTTTGTCATAAAATGTGTTTTCCTCTCTTGAAACATAATTTTGCCCTTTGTGGTTGGTACTGTAGTCCCCGTCAGGTACTAGAGTAAGTACTATCAACATAATAAAATATAGAAACAAAAACATAAAAACGAGACAAAGAAGAAATCTGATAGCAATAACACAAAAAACTCAGATCAGATCAATAGCAAAAATAATAAGAAAATTAAGCAAAATATTAAAAATAAAATTGATAATAACTGCCTGGATGGTTCCTGGATGACTCGTTTATCTCAAGCAGTTCCATAATATTTCCTTTTCTGTTAACGAAAGATATTATGTCAAATAAAGTCAGTAAGTCCAGTTAGTATTTAAATAGTACCATTCGTTCTTTATTATTTATTATTAGCTCTCTGGGGCTACCTTTGTTGAAGTAGCATAAATTTTATTAGCTTGTTCCTCGGTTCGTCAACTGATGTACAATTCTTCATTAAATGCTTTTAGTCTTGTCCAGTTTCCACATTTACTCACAGGCTCAGTTAGTCTAAATTTTAATAAGTAGCTCTTAGTTTGGCAGACACGTTAAGACAAAAGAATATGATCACCTCGACAAACGATAATCATGCGTCTATTATGTGTAGGGGAACCAATAATAATTTGTTTATGGCGTGGTCAGAAGCAGGTGGAAAAATATCCTTTTGGCACTGTATTTTTTTTTCAATTTATACCAATAATATAAAACGACATTCCCGTTTAAATTACAAGGGTTATAAGAAAATTATAAAATGGAAAAGCTACAATTCTGTTTCAAAGTAATCCCAACAACAGACGGAAAAAGTAATGTAATTGGCATAACCTCGATAACTACCGAGGATGATAGAATTTTCAAAATCCCAGAAGAATTGCAAAATGCAAACCTCCATGAACAATTAATCGCCACTAACGCTTTTAAGAAGGTAAAAAATTCGTTGAAAAAAAGGCACCACGAGCGTAATATCTGGATAAAATTGACAAAGGAAATCAAAGAAACTTATGTAGATGAAGAAGAAAATTTACAATTTGATGACGTATACCTAGAAAATATCAAAACAGAAAATATAACTGCTGGACATGCAGACTTAAGTACTTTAAATACACTACTTAAAACATTAATTGAAAATCCACGAGCTAACAATTTAAAACACATAACAGAGAAATTCATTATCGACAGATTCACAAGTCAAAATACAAACCCAAGCCGATGGATGGAAATTTTTGAACAAGAATGCAATCGATTTAATATAAATGAAGACTCCCAAAAAGTTGAAGTACTCCGATTCTTCATGGAAGGGTCCTGCAAAGATTGGTTCAGCTCAATGTTTACAAAATTAACAGTGCATGGGACATGGGATGAATGGAAAAAGAACTTTTCTGAAACATTCGCTGCAAAAGGCTGGAACCCAGTTACCTATGCACTACATTTCAAATACAGAGAAGGACCTTTAATAGATTATGCACTAAGAAAAGAAAAACTTTTAATAGATATGCGACAAACAATAGATAAGGGAACTCTCATCGATCTCATTGCAGCAGGACTTCCAGAATTCATTTTAAACAGAATTGATAGAGAAATGATAAGAGAAACTTCAGATTTATTCAACGAGTTGAACAAATATGAACACATGGTGAGAAAAAAATCTTTTAATAAAAAAACCGGTACAAACGCGGAAGATAAAAATAAAACACCATGCACAACATGCGAAAAATTAAATAAGGGGAAAAGATTCCACGCAGAAACCGCTTGCTGGTTCAATAAAAAAAATGATAAAGGTACAAAAAATATTAGACACGTAAACAATTCAGTAATAGAATCCGAATTGAACGAATCAGATCAAAAAAACGAGTAATGACGCCATTAATAAAAGTCAAACTAACTATAGAAAACAAAATAAACCTTTGGGGAATTTACGATTCAGGATCAAATGTATCTTTAATAAACTCGAAATTCCTAAACATAAAAAATAAAAAAGAAAATAATAATAAAGGTAATAATGCAAGTTTGATAACAATTAATGGTGTCCAAAAAACAAACGGTTTGACGACTCTAAAATTAAAAATATTCAACATAGAAAAAAATATGGATGTCCACATAATAGATAACGAATATTTTAAATACGATTTCCTAATTGGATTAGACACAATAAAAGAATTTAAATTAATCCAGGATGAAAACCTCAAGATTTTTCAACAAAACGAGGAAAATGCTAATGAAGAAAAAAATTTAGTAAATTTTAACGAGCACATAAAAGAAGAGAATTTTATAGCAAATATGGATCACTTATCAGATAATCAAAAATATGAAATAAACAAAACAATAGATACTTACAAATCAGTGTTTGCAAAAGATAAATATGACGTAGGTACAGTAAATAAATATGAAGCACATATAGATCTATTGGTAGATAAATATTGTAGCAAGAGGCCTTACAAATGCAGCCTAGAAGACAGAACAGAAATAGGGGAACAAGTAACAAAACTATTAGATAAAAAACTCATTGAAGAATCATACAGCCCTTTCGCAGCACCTGTAACACTAGCGTTTAAAAAAGGTGAAAATAAAAGAAGCAGACTATGCATAGACTTCAGGGACATAAATAAAATAGTAATACCTCAAGCACAACCATTTCCATTGATAGACGACTTAATGATAAAAACAAGAAACTGTAAATTTTTTACTACATTAGACATAAACTCTGCATTCTGGTCTATCCCTTTGCGTATTGAAGACAGACACAAAACAGGTTTTGTTACACAAGAAGGTCATTATCAGTGGACATGTTTACCTTTTGGGCTGAAAACAGCCCCAGCAATCTTTCAAAGAATCTTGAGCAATATATTAAGAAAAAATAAATTAACTCAATTTGTAGTAAATTTTATAGACGATTTACTAATATTTTCGAAATCATTTGAGGAACATGTGAAACATATAGAATTACTATTAGACGCAATAAAAAAAGAAGGATTCAGGCTAAAATTTACAAAATGCAAATTTGCAGCAGAGTCTGCACAGTACCTGGGCCACATAATAGAAAATAATACGATCAGACCAATAAAAGATAATTTAATATCAGTAAAAAATTTTCCAATACCTAAGACTCAAAAAAACGTACGACAATTCCTCGGAAAGATAAATTTCTATCACGAATATATTCCAAACTGTGCAATAATTTTAGATCCTTTACACAATTTACTCAGGAAAAATGTACAATTTTCATGGTCAATAAAATGTCAAGAATCGTTCGAAAAAATAAAAAAACTACTATGCTCACAACCTATACTAGAAATCTACGACAAAAATCTACCAATAGTAATATACACCGATGCATCAATAGAAGGATTAGGTGCAGTATTAAAACAAATACAAGAAAACGGAAAACAAAAACCAGTAGCATACTTCTCAAAAAAACTAAACGAAGCACAAAAGAAAAAAAAAGCGATATATCTGGAATGCTTAGCTATTAAAGAAGCCATTAGATACTGGCAATATTGGTTGATTGGGAAGTCATTCACGGTATACTCAGACCATAAACCATTGGAAAATATGAATATAAAAGCCAGACCAGACGAAGAGCTAGGAGACCTAACTTATTATTTGTCGCAATATGATTTTAATATAAAATATGCTCCAGGTAAATACAATCTAGAAGCAGACTGTTTGAGCAGGAACCCAGTACTGGCACCAGAAGATAACAAAAAAGAACAATTAAAAATTGTTAATCTAATAAAATTATCAGATATCATTCAAGACCAGTCAGGAAATCAAGAACTACTAAATAAAACAGGTTTAACAAAAAAAAACGACGTCTACTACAAGAAAATAAAAGATAAAGAAAAAATTTTACTATCTGAGGAATTTAGTATAAAATTCATACAAAATGTACATAAAGACATGTGTCACATTGGCATAAAACAAATGCAAAACAAAATAGGCCCCTTGTATACAGCAAAAAACCTAACAAAAAATATCAAAAATATCTGCAGCAATTGTGAGGTATGTATTAAAAACAAATCTAGAGGACAAATAAAATTCGGCCTCATGTCCCATTTAGGTCCAGCAACAAAGCCCTTCGAAATAATGTCGATAGATACGATAGGAGGCTTTGGAGGCTCGAGATCGACGAAGAAATACTTACACCTGTTGGTTGACCACTACACAAGGTATGCTTTCATACATACTTCAAAAACGCAAAATGCAACGGACTTTATAAAACTAGTAAATGAAGTGATAGAAACAAGTGAAATCGGTACAATCCTTAGTGACCAATATCCAGGTATAAACTCCAAAGAATTTAAAAATTTTTTAAAGGAAAAAAAAATCCCTATAATTTTTACAGCAGTAAACTCACCATTTTCGAATGGTCTAAATGAACGGCTAAACCAAACCATAGTGAACAAAATAAGGTGTAAAATAAACGAACGAACACAAAAAACGGCATGGACAACAATAGCTCGAGTGTGCATAGATAAATACAACAACACAGAACATTCCGTTACCGGTTTCACCCCCAGCTACTTGCTTGATGGTACAGACTTTAAAATAGTTCCAAATGAATTGAAACGAGACATAGCAAACAGAGATTGGATTAAGGATAAAGAAAAAGCGCTTCACAATACAATAAAATCACACACATACAACAAACAACTATTCGACAAGCACCGAAAGGATCACGAGTTTAACGAAAACGATATGGTATACATAGAGAATGGAAACAAACTAAACAGGAAGAAACTTGACGAACTCAGAATTGGACCATATAAAATAATAGAGAAAATATCAAACTCGATATACAGGATCAACACAGGACATAGAAAAACCGAATCAAATCTATTCCACGTTTCAAAACTTATCCCTAGTTTTCAGGACAATCCCGAGTAAAGGATGTCCTATCAGCAAAAAAGTTTTCTTCCTTTGTAAATATTTTCGCTTCTGGGGGGGGGGGAGATGTAAAGAAAATGTATTTCTTTAATTTGAATTAGCGCGCCGCACCAACGTAGATAATGCAGGCGTTGAAGAGAATGATACTAGCGTTATCAGCAGGGAGGTTACGTGAGTGTTAGGCAAGCAGTGAAAGCAAGCTAAACTTAATATTTGACTTAATTATTTGTTATTATAAAACAAACCGAATCGACAGGAGAATAAACATTGAATGTCGTTTTATAATGATTCTTTGTTTCACAGAGCAACACAACCTTGTTTTTCTGTCGTCCCTAAGAATCATTATATATATTTATTAAGAAACATTTACAAACCAATTCTGTTCAAAAATTTCCATGATGAGATTGTTTTATTTCTTTCTTTGGATATTAGTTATCTGATAAAACATTAGAATTGTATTAGCGTCCGATAGAGGAGAGATTGAGTGGGGGATTAGTATCAGCAATAAGCATGACAAAAAAAAATCTGAGTAACAACAGTACGCATCTTAGGGTAAATTAGAACGACCACTAAAGAAATGAAAACAATACAGACGGCCACAAAAGGGCCGCTGTACGTTTTGTTCTGTTTTCTTCCTCCCCCTCCCCCAGCCTGAATTAAGCCAAGGGTGAAATAAAAGAATACTAAATCCGAAACCGGCAATTCTTTTTGTTTACTCAGAGCAGTGGTTCTCTTGTTTGAAAAAAAAAACATAGCAAATACCTAAAAGGGAGATTGAAGGAAAGGATAAGGGCCGCTATGAGGGGGTTATTAACATTGTGGCGTGTGAGGGTGGGATCACGCTGTGTTAACATGATAGCGGTGTCGTGGTAGTCAAAGTGAGCGGGGAAACGGTCTTGGAAACTGAAAGTTAATTAGCCGCTCAACGTTTATTCAGTGAAAGCGATCCGGGTCGGGAATTGATAACACCACTTAAAAGTTGCCAGCGTTGATGACGAGGAAGTGCTCCACATCGACGCAGGTACAAATGACTGCTAAAGGCGGCCGACCCCAGTCAGTGGCCGCGGTGCTCCTTATCCCCAATCCCCATTTGTAAAACTTACTGGGCCATTTGTTTCAGAAGAACCGGCCTCCACTCGCACTTTATCCCCGGCCGTTTGAGGCTTCCACCCTCGGCCTGTCGTCAGTTAAGGCCCTATCTGTTCTCCAAGTAAATAATCGTATCATATCGGCCTGGGAGTATATTAGCCCATAGAGAACTGTTAATTATTGTTGTATTATCCTCTTATTCTCACGCTTGGGTGTAGTAGAGGTATATTATCATATAGTTGACGTCAGGAAATTAGAGGGTTGTGACTCACAATAAATGGCAAACTCATGGCAAGCCCTGCTGCCCCTTCTCCTCAAGTAGAGATGATAGTTTAAAAAGCTTGGGTGTGAGTATTATAGGAGGATTAGAAACGTCTGATGTTTAAAAACCACACGATAATTGCTAAAACTGAGTACACCACGAGTTACTTTGAGGAAGGGCTGAACAGACCTTACTGAATGGAGTGCCATACAAAAGTATCGCTAGCTCGTAAACCAACTACCTCAGATAAAAATAGAGCCTAGAGGCGCAGTTCACCACGAAAATAAAAAGCATATAGATATTTGTGTGTGTAGGAAAATTAACGTCCTTAATTTCATTTTACATTTCTATTTTTGATATATTATCCTTTCTGGTAACGTTTATACTATTCAGGCATCATCAGGACTACCAATTAGAACAAAATATTGACTGAGAGGATGATATGTCAATAAAATAAATATTCTGAGAATTTTCTCTCTCATTCAACCTCATTTAAGATACACATACATGCAATATAGAAATATAAGGAAAGCAAGATCCTCGATTCACCCGCCGTATTGTGGACCTTCCTGGCTTCGGAGGAGGAGGATTGGATCGGGGAGATCCTCCGTGCTACCCCTCCAGCTGTATCACCACTACGTAGCACTGGAGGCTGAAGGAGAGCGCGAAAGCCGTAAAAGCTCATGACTTGAGAGTAGAAAACTCCCAGTGCCAGAACTCCCTGTGACTGAATATTTATAATAGATCATAAGTCCATTTCCGCTTCAATCTCCAAGGAGGATTATAGGGATTGGGAACACGTGCAAGAGATCTTGCTAGAGGGTTTGAATGGTCAGATAATTTCTGTGGAATTTTAAGAATTGTGAAGAAATGTGATTTTAGATAGTGGGAAGTTAAAGTTCATTGTGTATGCTTATATTTATGATATCAAAAGGTGCGTTTGCTGATTGCAATGCTTGGATGCGCTTGATGTGTTGATCATCGTTAGGTCTTCTTCCTAAAGAAGTTCGGTTTTGTTGCGAATTCGTATTTTCGATCTACGCTTGACATGTGTTATTGTGCCGGTGTAGACCCGAATATTCACACCTTTTATTGATGGGCCCCAACATTTTATTTGTTTGAAAATATTTTCTCTTTCAAAAAGCCAAAAACAATATTTTACATAAACATTTTTTTAAGCATTAAAATCAATTTATGTTAAATGACAACTTTTTTGAGCTTTAATGATATATACTTTTTGAAATTTCGGATTGATTGACTCATTCATCATAGAACATACAAACACAGTCATTACATACAATATTTGCTTTTAGAGACCAACTTGAAAAAGTCATCTTTCGTTCTTTGCTAATCAAAGATTTTCTTAATTATTATTACCCTCTAAGGCAATGCAACCTCTAAGAAATTTAAATATCTCGTATTATCTTTCAGACATATATTGAATGTGTTTGACGTCAAATAAGTTCTGTACATTTTTTTTATGCCATCCCCTAGTAGGATCAGAAATCAAATTGAGTTGCCCCTGGGTAGGGCAGGCCGAGCAACATGCCCTAAATAGTTTTACGTGGGCGCAAAAGCCAATTAAAACAAAAAAAACATTGTTCCAACAAAAAAAATCTTTGAAAAACCATCTGCTTTGATGACTGAAGCCTGGAGACTAATTGTCCCCTTTTGTCGCGCTATTTCCGAAGTAGCGCTAGACGTGTATGTTGTGCGGGACCACAAAAAATAAAATTGGTTTCTCTGCACATGACAGTCCAGTTCGATGATGGCTTACACTTTTGGGATTGAGTCGGGCAGATCACACGTTCTGGTTCATGAATCCTATCCCAATGTTGTGAGAGTGAAGCATATGTTGATTTTTGGGAAAGTGTGTTTATTAGCCCGCAACACTTTTGGGAACTGCTTTGGGAATAGTTATAATATATATATAATATGAGCCTGACCTTTGACTTATAGTCCGGGTAATTGAATTTTCCTGGAGTACTCCAACGAATTCATAATAATAAAATAATAAAGATATAGGTAAACAAAACTAATTAAGTAGTTAGAAATTTAATTATTTTAGTGTTATTCTAACAATATAAATTCTGTATGTTGCTGGATGTGTGTTTTGAGGGTATGCTGTTTCTCTTGATAATGGGTTTTGGAATATGGAAGTCTACGTATTAATTGGCACTGGCAACCAACGGATTTACACGGCCGTTCCCTAAGGAGTTTTTTCGTCAAACATTTTCCGCTTTAACTCAATGAAACACTTGTTTAAGCAGAGGATTATATTTGAATGCTGCCCACTTCGAGCCAAAAGGAAATAAAATTAAAATTAAACTTAATATTTAAGGAAAGGTTAAACAATTGTGGAGTGTATAATAGGGTGGTTCATAAATTAAATAAATACACTGCCAGTAACCCAAAATGAAATATGTACTGCTACACATAATACATAATAATAAACGAAAAAAAAAAGTGGCCACTCGTTATGAATAACTAATAAAACTAACCTAGTAAGAAATAAATAGAAATAACTAAGGAAAATAAAATCTTATAAATTTAAAGTCTATTAAGTATTTAATTCAAGCAATAAAATATATTCAATAACATAGCTGGGGAAGTGTGTTATACGTGAACTTGTCTTGATACTCTTTGGTTCATCCTGGTGTGTTTAATCGGTCCACAGACCAAGAAGAGTCACTTAGGTCGAGATACTCTCTGAAGGGCTGCCTTGCTTTGTCTGTACCTTTTGTCTGCGTTTGAGAATAAGATGACCCATCAGGCTGAGATGGTCTCTGTATTAGCATACGTCTCCCTATAGAGGAAGTTCTTCCCGCGCGCCGAACAAACAAAACTCGTGTCAAGCACGTACACATAAAAATAAATACAGAGAAATACAAAATAGTAATAATTTTTAACTAAAAGGAAATTCAGAGAGACGTCAACAACACTTTTTTTCTTTAGTAATAATTTAGGAAAACCTATCCAACCACCCTAATCTCCTAACACAGTCATTACACTGCGCCACTCATCCCTATAATCCTCCCCGGAGACTAAAGCGCAGTGGCCTCAAGACCTGCTGTAATACTTGACAATAAGAAACCTAGCAATGGCCATTTTCTCTAAGCATGTCCTGAGCGTCTATGGCTCTCGCGCTCTTGGTCAGCCTCCACTGGCTCGTGGAGGAGCGTGAGCGGACTTCCCAAGACTCCGTTGTCTCTGGGCTGTTTGTAAATACTGTATGATTGAGCGAGTGAATGAAGAATTGTAAATATGCCATGAACGAGAACATTGATCACGATTATTTATTGCCCAATAAGGCTGACTGTGATTTTATCGCAATAAAAATAAATAGTTTTATGCCAATAGGCAATGCATCTAGTCTATAAATATTTGATAGACAATAAAAAAAGAATAATTTAAGACAATTTCTTATCGAGCAATATCACTACGTTTTATTAGATCATATAACTAGAAAAATTTTCTAGAGTAACTTATGTTTTGAGGCGAGGGGCAGGAGTTCTATAATGTACCCACTCGTTAGGTTTACTCTATATGCGTATTTAACGAATTTTATCAGACCGGTGTTGGCACGTTTAAACGTTGACCAGTCTGACAGAAATGGCACAGGTGGGATACGCTCCAGCGGTCTAAGATAATCCCATCTGCTTGAGAATGGTCGCCGGACCATTGATCATTCCTACCTAGTAACCATTGATATTCACAGCGGAACATAACTCGCCTACTGATAGCAATAGTTACGCCACATAGGGGATATTACTGTTTACAATTAACTAGTCGAACCATAGATCCTGTAGCCTCTCCGTTTATGTTTTAGTAATTATTAACTAAATAATATTTTTTCTAATATACATAAACGAAAAATTGTACTTAAACAGTGGAAAAAACAGACCAAAACATTACGGGTTTCCGCAAGAGTTTGATTATTAATCACATTTACAATTTTCAAAGAGTACTTTATTTTACTATATTACGCATTAACTCAATGTCACTGGAATTATTTAGTCAGTACTCTTTGGTGAATTGGTGATTATTCCTAGGAATTTATTCTGTATTCTCTGAAGTTTCCGGTTTAGGTCTTACTCCAGGATGCTTAGCAGAGGTCTGACAATAATTTTCTATCATCAGTTTAGAAAGAGTTAATTAAAAATGTATTCAAATTATTGAGACAACTCTTCTAATTTTAAACAAAAATACATTATTTTATTGTTTTTTCTGTTACTGAAATTTGCTTTCCCAAAAAATTAAAAAAAAATGTGATGTGTATCTTAGCTAGTTGGTTTATGTATCTTAGCTCTGGTTAAGTAAACGAAAAAAGCCTTGACCTGAAGAAAACAGTTTTGAAATTCAACATAATTAATCAAAGGTCTAATGATGAGTTACACGAAAGTCTTGATAAATCCGAAGCGAGCTCTAGAGGCAGTGATGTGAAACATGTCCCTTTTTATTTCAGAAACTGTTGGTCCTAGACAAAATATCGTCATAATAAAAAAAAAGTGCATTAAATTTGCTAAAATTTTTTTATTTTTTATTTTTTACGTATTTGTTATAGCTATCGAGTTATTTGGTATAGAACTAATCGCTAGCCGCAGTTGACAAACACGATAGACTGAACATTCAATCGGTTGCTATTCACCAGCTAAGCCCACTCTGTAAGTCTTAGTTCCTCTCGCGAGGGCCACTGTGGCCAGATGTACGATAATTGAACTCCGAGTACGATACAGTATTTTGTGAGTATTACATGTGAGTACATCCCAATCGTCTGATTTCGGTGACTATATCAGTTTACTTTGAAAATGACAATCACTAAGCAATAAGCAAATCAGTGATTAGTCAAGTCATAGTAATAGCCTCTTCATACCAAGCGACTAATTTCTTGACGAAGTCTATACATTGGTATGTGGTAGACAGACATGGTCTATACATTGGAGTTCTAATATTACAAAAAAGTATAAATGGCTGTGACCTCAGCACTGATTTTTCAGGATCAAGTCGGCAACGTAAAAGAACAATATGATTACTGTACTCAGTGCTAAATTGAGCCCTTTGAATGTACCAGTACTTTTCCGACCCTTGTTTGATGGCAGTTAGACCATAACGATGAATGTGATGAAAAATCTTGTACGCTTATACGACACTAACATGAATCAATTCAAATTATATTACGAGCTCTATTGTATTAGTTCTAGTTGAAGACAAAATATAGTGTCAATACAATACATGAATAAATTCATGGGGCTCAATTCAATAATGGAACATTACTGCGGTGTCAGGAGCAATAAAGTGTCAAAGGTATATTATAAATCTACGGTGCCATTGGATGGGGGGGGGGGTAGATGATTAAAGTATATAGGAGGGGTTGGATATTTCTTTTCGACCAACCCCGTCTCCATCTTCAATCCTTTATATATGACTCTTCCTCATGTGCAGCTTCATAACTATAAAAGCTTTTTCTTTCGGCCTCCTTCAGAAGCCGACCGATTCACTTTTAGAACTCAGCTCCCAAACATTTTACCTCACACTGGGTTTGTGAATTAAAATGCTTCGTAACTAAGGCTGGGGTTATATGTTGTAATAAAAAAAAAAAAATATATGTACACACATATATATCATAAATTCGTTCACACAATCTTATAATTTATGAGTTTTGATAATTCATATCTTGAACTGGATCCAGGAGAAAAATAATGCCTGTTTTTTCAGAATGTCTAACGGTCTAAATAATATTGATTTATATTTATACTTTACATTATTTATTAAAAGAATTATCGAAATTATTCATTTAGCATACAACACTGTTGTGTTACCTCACCCACCGTATTAACCGGAGATGGCTCCCTGGGAATTTTTTTTGTTCCCGGAGTCGAATTATATCTGAGAAGGATTACTTTGAAGAGTACAAAATTGATATCAATGAATAAATAACAAATTCTTAAGATAAACAAAAAATTCTCGTTACTTTTTGATCAAACTTCGTATGCTATGAGTAGAAGGGTCTTAATTTTTTTTTTTGATTTGCCACTAGTAAAAAGACATAGCTGATGAAAAATATAGGATTTGTAGTTAAAACTGACCAAAAATCAGCAATAGAATCTTCATTCACAAAACTGTTCACATGAATAATTTAATAAGACTGCCTTCAGTTTAAAGAGATAAACACACAAAAGGGATTGGTATTAATATTTTATTTGCTAAAAGTTGATAAAGTTGTCTATGTTGTTGTTTGGATGGATTGATAAATACTACTTTTTTGACAGTGTAAACATTGTAAATATTTGCTCTCCGATAATTCGTAATCACAAGGTACTAAGGGTTTATTAAGAATTATCGAGATTATTGAAATAGCGGGATTACTAATTTTGAGAGTTAAAAAAAAAAGAGGAATTCAAATTGAGCTAATAAGCGATTATAATAAAATATGATGAATCTTCAGTCTATTTATTGACCCTTTGAATGTACCAGTACTTTTCCGACCATTGTTTGAAGGTAGTTAGACCATAACGATAAGTGTGATGAAAAATCTTGTACACTCATACGAAATTAATATGAAACAACTCAAATTTTATTATATCCAACCTTCGAGATAATAAAATATTTAGAGTGTTAATTTAAAACGGGATTATCATTTTTTATTGAAATTCCATTTTTTAACAATTCAGTCACCATATCTATTTATACGTCTTTGAAACAAATTGAACGAGCAGGGAGGCACCAAAAAAAAACACAACAACCCTGTTCCGTTAGCGTTGAAAATTTTCTTTCAAACATAATTTTCTATCAGCTCATTTAATTTTTCTTTCCATTCTAAACGAGAATTGTCACCTACATTCGCACTTTTGCCTCATAGATTCTGAAAAATAATATTGTCTTTTTTACAATGTTCACCCGTCACTCACTCTGAAATTTTCTATGCGTAATCTCTGTGCAAAAAAATTGGCCTTTTCCCTCATCATCACTCCCCCAACTGGTGCATTTAATTAAAGGCACTATGAAACTCATGTGACAAGTAATCCAAGTTCAGGGAGGTCCGCGGTTTTTGACGTTTCATTTTACTCCTTGAAGGAACTCCTTCGATGATCTTTAAAATCTACGTTAGTGTAGATGGAAGAATATTGAAGCGATTTGCCACATGAATTTTTTTCTCACACTTACGGGTACGCTTTGAACTAAACTTGAAACCACGTTGACCTAAAGTAAAAATCAAGTAAAGTAAAGAGAATTGAAGAGTGGGAAGGAACTGGTTTTGTTCGAATAAACGGGATTGTCAACGGAGACTTACGAATTATGAGACGTTTAAGTGGTCTTGGGCACGAAACTAATTATGAGGGGAAGTGTTTTATTTTATTAACTATAACCGTAATTTTTCCAAGGGAACAGCAGTTTATTACGAATAGTCGGGATTTACGAATTAACGGGATACGAATTACCGTGATTGTAATGTATATGTATTTATTATTTTATACGATATTTATTAGTACGAATTCCAAAAAAAATTCTTTTCACTCATCCAAATCCTACAGCCAAGTTGTAGTAACACTGTAATCAACACCTCTGCATGTACTAGGAAAATACATTTATAAAATTAAAAAAAAAATACTCAGTGGATCTGAACGTAATTTTCTAATTCATATTTAGAAATGAAACATGATAGCTACTGCATCGGTGTTTTATGTATTTTTAAATAATTTATTGAAGAGTGGGCAAGATGGTACTTAGTAAGATGGATATTACTTCTCTCCTTTTCAAAAATTCATATGGTCCGGTGAGTAACAGCGGGCATAAATTAATGTGCGTATCTTTCAAGGGGAAAAAGACTAAAATCGTTTAGGTGAAAATATGTATTGAGTAGGCAATGTTATAAATGTACTTTCAAGAATTTTGATTTATTGAGCATTTGGAAGTAATTAAAATTACATTTTGTATTGTGATACAAAATTGAAATGATAATAACATATTTAGAGTGTGAATTTAGATATGAGTTCTGGCAATGGCCAGTTTCTCCAATCATGCTCCAATCTGTGCCCCTCGCACTCTTGGTCACCATCCACTGGCTCGTATCCTGTGACGCGGCTGATGGAGGAGCGTTGGGGACTTACCCAAGACTACACTTCCTCTTTCGCATGCGACGAAGGTGACAAACATGTGGATCTGGAGGTCTCTAGGATGTTTGTAAATACTCTATGAATGAGTATGTAAATATGGAAGAATGAGAACATTTATCACAATTACTTATTGCCCGATAAGAATGAAGAAGTTTCATATATATAAGTTATGTCAGGAAATTGGCCTAGGCAATGAAACAACGATGTGGGATTAAGATCAAATTTATTCAATGGTCAACGGATGAAGTCACAATATCCATATATTATGTTATAGCAATAAAAAATGAATATTTCTAGATCAACCCCTTTATAAATTATTTGACCCTTGTCTGTCCCTAATTTTCTTAATTTATCACTTTTACAACTGATTTTCTGGTCTATATTTTTTATTCTAACACAAGGCAGCCGGAACATCGTCTAATAATACATTTGATGAAAATCTAGCATTTTTCTTTCATCGTCCTTATCCGATTTCCTAACAAATGCAACGACGTATAGAGAATATTATATATACATTAATATGCATCGAAAGTTCTTTTAGAAATATAATAATAAATAAAACAAAATGGATAGCTAAGAAAGTAGAAATTAATTCATACCTCCATACACATACATGTAAAAATCGTTTATTGAATTGGAAAATTCTTCTTAGCTAGGTTTTCTCATGCAAATGAGTAAGCACTTTCCACGACTGACAATTATCGACAATTTACCTGTGGTAGGGCAGATAGTTTTTCAAATAAAGTCATGATTTGAGGTACGCGGGGACACAGGGGTGTAATTTCTTGTAGAATATTTATTGAGGATTGAAGGAAAACAGTTATCTATATGGAAATGCAGGATTTCCCTGCAGAGAAGGTAGACGAGAGAAGGGGGGGAGAGAGAGAGAGAGGGAGAGTGTGTGAGAGAGAGAGAGAGAGAGAGAGAGAGAGAGAGAGAGAGAGAGAGAGAGAGAGAGAGAGAGAGAGAGAGAGAGAGAGAGAGAGAGAAAGTGTAGTGTCCTATAGACTCGACTGCAATTATCATTCTTATTTGAATTTTTTATTTATCGTAGCTAGGGACTTCAATAATTGTATAATCGATATTTCTAATTTTATTTTGCCACCGTAGGTGATTAAAGGCATTTATACTAACTATTTTGCTCTCCGAATATCTATCAAGTGACGGTGACGTCGTTGAAGTAATTTATTGTTTATGAATTAATTATTAAATATTAATTAATAAGTCAAATGTATTTCGGTGGTAGTTATGTATGTATTACATTCAGTTAAAACTCTAAAAAGAGACAAGTGTGTTTAAAATAAGACACATATTTTTCAAAGAAGGCTTAACAGTCTCTCAAAATGCTTAGATTTATTATTACATTGGCCAAAGTTTCACTAATTCAGGTATCTTCAGGACTGAAAATCAAAAAAACATTACATGTAAAACAACACATAAATATTCACTTTTTTATATATATAAAAAATAATAAATAATGAAATTGGTAACAATCTAAAAGATAAACAAACAACCCTATGAGCACGATATAATATTTTTAACAATGATCGCTATTATTCTTATAGGATGAAATACCGAGAATTGGTGAAGTTCTCCTACAAAGTTTAATGAACATTTAAAACAGTAACTACAAATAAAATTAAAAGGTAACTTCTTTAACTGTAGCGGTCAATTGAAAACCCAATATATATAATAAATCGTTATGAGAAAAGATATGTCCATCTATCAAACAATCAAGCAATACTGTTAGTAGGGGAGAGTGTATAGACTTAGGAAGGGATATTAACCCTTTGATCCTAAACAGTGAAAAATATTACTCATTTTTAGGGACTGGACAATAAACTGTGCTTCATCATGAAATCCAAAAATAAAGGCGGGTTAAAGAATATTTTTCCTTAATGATTTTCCACTTGTATTTCCTTTGTATACATACGAGTATACTTCGGGGTTTCCCTCGCCAACCCTCGTGGTGGGCCCAGTCACCAGTTTTATGAATAAGTAAAGTGATAAAGATACAAGATCTATATATATAAAATAAGAAATTTAAAATTTAATTTTATATCCTTATGCAAGGCTTCTTGGACTATATTTTTTAATTTCCTTTTTCTCTAAAATAGATTGAATTTTTATACCTGCCCTACTACTGGACACAGCAACTTATAATTGTCCGTGAGTGAATATGATGTCTTCAGAATTGACAAATATAGTAACCTATCTAACGACCCTAATCCCGTAGCACAGTCATTGCACTGCTCCACTCATCCCTATAATCCTCCTCGGAGACTGAAACGGAAAGGGCCTCGTGACCTACTATAAATGCGCAACAGTGGGAGTCCTGGCAATGGCCAGTTTCTCCAATCCAGTTCCAATGTCCTGAGCGTATGTGGCTCTCGCGCTCTTCGTCCGCCTCCACTGGCTCGTATCCGGTGACGTGGCTGGTGGGGGAGCGTGGGGGACTTCCCAAGACTCCGCTTCCTCTTTCGCTTGCGAGGGAGGCAACAACCGTGTGGACTTGGGGGGCCCCTGGGCTGTTTGTAAATATTGTATGAATGTGCGAGCGAATGATGAATTGTAAATATGGTATGAATGAAAACACTTACCTCAATTATTTATTGCCTATTAAGTAAAGGCAGATTGTAATTTCATCATAATAAAGTTGTTAACAAGAATTGACAAATAATATGACATTATTGAAACTTCTTGTTAGTGATTTGTTTAAAGTCATGTAAAAAGCTAATGTGACAGTACGAGGGTGGGCTGAAAAGTTTCCGACCTAACAAAGCATTTATTTTAGGTTTTAATTATTTTATTATCATCTTCATGTTGAGGTCGGAAACTTTTCAGACCACCTGTGTATATTCCGTTCGTTTAAACACAACGGGCATATTTAGATCGCCCCGTGTCCTTTTTCAATAGAATCTCGCATGTTAAAATACAATGTGCGATTTTTCTCAGCATAGACCTTGTTTAGTTGCACAATCTGTCGCCTATATTAATTAATCTCTCAGCAGAATTATGATACAAGCCAATTCGAGGTTCAATTCCGCCGGTGGGATCCGGGCGGTGCTAGAGACGAGTAAACATTTGTATATTTGTATATTGTAAACATTCCAGTATTGTAAACATTTGTTTTCACACTCGGTTTCATCCACGCCCAGAGATTCGTCCTTATGCATGGAAATAATTTTGCCGCATCACCCGGGGTAATATGTTAAGTATGGATGCAATATTTTTTTTTTCATTTTATCATTTCGAGGAGATAAAATTGCACTCGTGCCCATTGTGTTTATCTCAGAATAGGATTCCTGCACCAGATCCTCGTATAGCAAATCTTCTGGAATTTTTAATACTTTTTGAGTAGTTTCTTATGGCGAGCAACCACTGTGCAAACTCAATAGAACCGTTCAGGGTGCACGTAATTTTTTTGTCAGTTTCATTTGTACGAGTCTAGGCCAACGTCTAAATAGAACTCAGGCTTTCCAGTCCATTCCCAACATAAATTTATTTACATAACAATTATTTAACTTTTTGTGGCTTTTGTTTTATTATTTAAATTATTATTCCCTCACACCATCTTCAAGCAGGTACTCCTAGTACAAGGATCCGCTCAACTCAAATATCCCTTTATTTTTCCCTCATCCCTTAATCTTATAATTAGAGAGCTAAGAGGGAAAAAAAGAAAGAAAAAAAAAAAAAGTTTTATTATTATCACCTTTTTGTCTTCTTTCATTTTTAACTTTTTCTTATGTTAAATTTTCCGCTCTACGATTTCCTTTTTTTTTATTGCTTTTACTTTTTCATACAATTTATTCATTTATTGTTTTGGTCTTTGATACGATTTTTTTCTTTCGTTGTCTGTCAAATTCAACTTTGATCTACCGACATATCTTTTTTATGATAAAACGAAATACGGAGAAATTCTAAAATATTCTCACACTACTCATTTATACACGAATTTAAGTTTTCAATATGGGTAGTAGAATAAAACGTAAGAAGGAAAAATATTTTATACAGTGATATATATATTCATATATTTTTTGTAATTGTTATGTTTTTTAAAATAACTTCCAAAAGGTCTAATGAAATGGATTTTAGAGATAATATTTTTAGACGAATTCCCAGATTATGCCTGCAAGTCTTAAGGTCATAAAAATGTCCAATCGATCTGAAGTCGTATTAGTGTATTAAAATAAATGAATCCCCCAATACATTAGGTATATGTTTTGGGAAATATATAATTACGGGAGGCAATAAAAAAAAAAAAAAGTCAGCTCAGAAACTGATATGTTCAAAGTTCTAATTTTTACAAATGTTCGGGGGCATATTAATGCGAGTACCGCAAAAGAGATTCAAAATCTTTAGAAAATCATGAATAGAAATCTTTCACTTTTCATGCTTGTATTGTTCGCATTTATATTTCGTTGTTTACTATTGTATATTTAGCTTGATTATTATTTTCATGTATTAAGGTTTTTTTTTAATTGTGTATTATATTTTACTGACTTCTTCATAGCCCTTCCCCCCTGTCGATCCATCTATGACTATTTACTGAACCCAGCTAAAAAATCTTTTATTATTTTTATTGATGATATATATATTAGCATTTTATTTTACTCTGTCGTTTTTCTTTGTGGCGTAACAGTTGGGTTTCTGATTTCTTGGGCAGAAATGAATTTATTATGTGTACGTCACTAGTATTCATTGAGAAATTTGTCGCGGAATACATTTTTTTTTTCTTCTATTCTTTTCTAGAAATTATTGATTTAGTACCGTCCACGCTTTGATTTAACCATCGTTTGCAGTTAGTTAAAAAGATAGTTTTCAGCGACGAAGGTGGATTATCTGATGAAAAGACTCACGTTTGTTCCAAAATACACAATAATTTTTCATAATCATTTAATGGCTGGGTTAGGTTTCTTTTGGGTTTTCAACATTGTTGTTGGGTGTATTTAAACTAATTTGGACCAGTCCGCCGACGCGATTCCGAGAGAGCGCTAGGAAGAAAGCAGAATCAAGGATCCGGGAACCAGCCAGAGCCCTGGAGGCACCCCAGTCCCACGGATCATGTCAGTTAATGGTTCTTTAAGCCATTCACTCTTAAATAACTATAAAAATAAAGTACCCAATCGTCGATGACACGTTCCAGATGCAAGTTAGCTCGTATATTTCCGAAGGAGACCCAAGGGGGCCTGGCTCCAGGTATTCTTCAGAGGACCGATCGATATTAATGTAAAGACGGCTGATTAATGTGCCCCAAGATAATGTGCCCACAATATTGTTGCCATCTCACCACTTAACTATATTGGATTCGACTCAACATTATCTTAATCCTAGGCGATATATATTACCCGTTATCTCTTATCGGTGCCGCTAACATGGATTCTCGAGCTTCTTCACCCTTACAATCTACCACCCTCCATTCAACGGAGAGGGCTAGTTATACAACCAACGATTACTGGCTTTGTTAAATTAAGCTGGTGTCTAAAAAAAAAAAAAAAGAGAGAGAGAGAGAGAGAGAGAGAGAGAGAGAGAGAGAGAGAGAGAGAGAGAGAGAGAGATATGGAGAGAAGAGAGACTGAATGGGAGGATCATTGTTGCTATTAAATTCTAGTTCACTTAAAAACAATAAGACACTTCAGAGACATTTGATGTCCCTACTGTACTCGCTTTTTGAAAGCTGAAAAGTCTGGCTTGAAAGTCACTTTAAGGTATGATAAGTTGCTTATTGAAGGGATGTTATATGGATCTGAGATGAAATAAATGCCAATACCGAAAACTGCTGACTGAAGAGGCAAAGAAGTAAAGAGGAAACCAGAATACCAAGACAACCCGATCAAAGAGGTACAAGATGAACCTCTCGAACAATCATTTACTCCAGGAAGAAAGAAGAGGAATACGAATCTAGAGAGATATTTGAACAGGGAGAAGTTGAACAGAAGTAAAAAGATGGTCAAGAACGAAATTGAGACCATACCCAACAGTGAGAGCACATCTGAGCTCAAATACCACCCCTCATAGATAAGAATCAAATTTCTCTCAATGGTGGACACACGGCATGGATCATAGGGAAAGCAAGTGGGAATTGGTCACGGACAATTGCAGGTCATTGAGGACAGAAGGTAAAGTAACAATATTGTTAACAGATAAATGAAGGTTGTTGGCACTCTCAGGAGGTCTACTCATTTTATGTGAATAGTTGTGAAAACAGTTTCCTGGATTCTTGGTTAGAAGAGATAAAGGTATAAAGTTATAAACTGCACGTCGTTTAAAACATACTCCCACCGACTCTCAAGAATTATTATTTATCCAAGTATGGATAGATATCAATGGTTCTAAAAAAATTATCTTAACTTATGTCCCTACATAGGATGCGGAGGAATTTTATTTAAATCTCCAGCATCCCCTTGATGAAAATCCCTGCAGAGTACCAACATAGCAGGCAATTTTAACGGAAGAGTAAAGGCAATGGTGAATCGTCCTTGCTGAGTGGGGCATGGCTCACCTAATACTCTTGTTCAAGAAAAGAGGAACTATTCTGTACAAGACACCTTCAAAAAACATCAGTAACATGATTCAAGTTGCGATCGATGAAAGCCTATCAATGCATCAAGTGCGATGCTGGAAGAGTCGATCCACGGTTGACCATATCTACGTAATTAATTAAGTGATATGGAAAGCCAAAGAGTTTAATTGCCCCACATGCTTGCTATGTTTACACTGGGAAAAAGCCTTTGACTTTCTTAAGCTCTCAGCTATTCTGTCTGAAAAAAAGAATTATCAGTCCGAAAACCATAAAAATCATTCAAGATCTTTTTGTTAACTTTAACTCAGGGGGCAAAATTTATGATTTAAGAAAACTGTGTTGAAATTCGCACCAATAAAGGTGTAAGACATGGAGACGTAATATCTCCCAAAATGTTCATTGCTACTCTTCAGGATATGTTAGAGATTCTTGTGTGGGGAGAGAGCAGGTTTAAGCCTAAATGGAGAATGGCACAACCACATCGAATTTCCTGGCGTTGTATTGCTGATAAGATGAGCGTCACAGAACTGCAGTAGGTGGTCTCAGAGATAGTGGTCAAATGTGAGGAAATAGAACTTAATCTCTACTTAAAGAAATTTAAAGTCATGCTAGCGAGTTCTGAAGGAGTGATACCGATCTATGACTTCCAGGTTGAGCAAGTAAGCAGCTTCATATATCTAGGGCCTGAACTGTCTGTACAGGACAGGAAGAAGGACATTAACAGGAGATGTTCCCCAGCATGGAAAACACTACTCAGTAGTACTTATTTAAATCCACGGTAAATCCAATGTTATACCAACCCTCACATATGGCGTGACCTGGCCACTGAACTGTGACAT
The DNA here is from genome assembly GCA_930367205.1 of Acanthosoma haemorrhoidale. NCBI lineage: Eukaryota > Metazoa > Arthropoda > Insecta > Hemiptera > Acanthosomatidae > Acanthosoma > Acanthosoma haemorrhoidale. The sequence continues at coordinate 56,037,560 of OV884009.1, read as the reverse complement.
CAGCCACAAGCTACGTACTACAGTTGGAATCATGGAGAGGTATATCCTAAATATAGATAGGAAGACCAAGAAGTGGATCAGAGACAAAAAAGGCTTCCAAGAAGGATATAAGGAAATGGACATGGAAAGCTCATGAAGTTAGGTAAGATCAAAGTCGGACTCGTGGAAATAGAAAATTATGGAGTGAAGGTATTCAAGAAGAGGAAGGCGCCCCCCACCCACCCAGTGGGACAGTGAAATGAGAGTGTCTTGTGGAGGAGCTACATGGAGAAGAGTGGTATTTGATAGAAAAGTGTGGACGAGGATGGGTGAGGTGCACTTCCTGACCAGAATTGTAAAAGATAATTTAATTTTTAAAAAAAAGTGAGCGCTGAACTCTTTGACAAGTACTCTTTAACAAATTAGTTGAACAATTAATATGTTATTTTAAAGTAAACAATACTCCAGGACTCTTGTAAGAACCTAGAAGAACAACCACCAGAAACGTGGAAACCCCGCACCTGATCATAAGTAGAGCCTCTTCCTTCGGGGTTGGTAATAAATATCTGATCTTGAGATCTAAGGATTAGTTGCACTTAATAACTAATCATTTTATGACTACCCTCCGGCGAGGTAAATTTCAGGCACACAAACTTCAAAATTTTACCGCGTTGACTCATCGCAACACTTTTAGGCCTTTGATAAAAGTTCACCACTTGAGCACTTCTCTCAGCCACTTTGGGCTTTAATCACAGGAGCCAAGTCTTGTTGGAACATGTTTCTCTAAATTAATTAAAAATTCTCCTGGAATTGGATTTCAAACACATTGGCCACTTGTACCGTGTACGCTCATTAACTGAAGAGCAGGTTAAATTATTTAAATGTCTGATTAACAACTAAGTCTTAAAAAAGTCCATTTTTAGTGGGGTTTTTTTAAAAACTAGAAACCCTCGTGTTTTCGCACTATCGTCACTAATCTCTATTTTATTATCATTGCATATTATCATTGATATAGTCAAATTTAATTATATAAATTTTACATGGTCTCATTCAATGTTGCGATGAAATACAAAAATACGTACATCGCCACGTAACATGATTAAGAGTCATTAATTTATTCATTAAAAAAAATATATCAAATAAATTAAAGTACTCTCTTTTGTCTGTAGCTCAGTGTTGTGCAATAGTGACCGTGATAATGATATAATAGCTCTAAATAATTATATTCAATAATATACTTGAGGCAGTATGCATTGTTGTAAATATGGATCAATATTAATTGTAAGTATCGAGAAATATTATATAAAAAAAAACAAGGTTTCATCTGAGTTTTAAGCATTCAACAACCCATTTCACGTATAAAGATCAAATGTAATGTCCGATTGTTAGAAATGGAGTAATATAGCGACGGTAATAGATTTATGTCAATATTTCAGGGTTTTTTTTTTTAGTTAAAAAAATATCGAGTTTTGTTTTATAATCGCTTAATTAGTATCTAAGAAAACAACGAAGACGAGTTAGATGGCCCTTAGGTCGACAGTTTTATTGTCTTTCACCTAATATGCGTACGAAATTTTGAATTGAGGAAATTTCACAATTTTCCAGTATATTTATAAATGATTAAAATGTGACAATTAATATCGCAAACATCAAACACAAAAACAGCACACAAAAGTCTTCAATACGTAAAGGTGTTGCGTCCATGCATAGTTTATCGCTAGTTGAGAAAGGGAGCATGTAGAGTTTATCTAGAGTCGAGGAGAAAAAAAGGGTATTATAAAAGAAGGGAAAGAATCCGGGTAAATTTTTAAAGTCACAAGGACCGGAACAAACTGTCATGTGTTCACAACTGCGTCATTTATTATTCCCGTTAGCTCAAAGCAGTGGTAACTTTAGTAACCAATAACTATGTAGATGTACATATCAACGTGATGTGAGCAATTCATGTACTGCGGATAGAACACGTTTGGGGATTCGTTGTCCTGTTTAGACGAAACGAAATTTAAATTATGTCAATTATAGCAATTTGACAACTACGCCTGGAATAATTGATATTTGACGTCATTCGTGTGAGGTATTATTATAAATTAGAATACGAGTATAATTGAGCTAACCGTTCCAATACAAATACACTGAGAGGCAAACAAAGTGGCACCCTGCGGTATTTGTACTGATTTCCAATCAATTTGTTATTAGCGTCTCCACATACCTTTAGAATGAGTATGAAACATATTAGGAATATCAATAGTACAAATTATATAAAAACCAGTGGTATTTAAGAAAAAAACTTTTTATATAAAAACTATAGGGGACAGCAAAAAAGTCGAACATCAAGCGTATCCAATCCTTTCAATCCAAAGTCCTAAGAACAATAGTAAATGTCCCTTATTATGTTAGCAACAAAACCCTTCATAACGATCTTAATATACCCTACATTCTAGAACTCATCCCTTCCAAGTTTATGAAATTCCACAGTAGCCTTTCCAACCACCCTAATCCTGTAGCACAGTCATTGCACTGCGCCACTCATCCCTATAATCCTCCTCGGAGACTGAAACGGCAGTGGCCTCGTGACCTGCTATAAACGCGTGACAGTGGGAGTCCTGGCAATGGCCAGTTTCTCCAATCATGTCCTATTGTATGAATGAGCGAGTGAATGATGCTGTAAATATGGTATGAATGAGATCATTTATCTGTATTATTATTGCCTTATAAAAGGCAGATTGTAATTATTGCACAATAAAGATTGTTTTTGATATTTATTAAGTAATTTGAAATACTTAATAAAAAGTCCCCTCTGGATTCGATGGGGAATTGGCCTAATAAGGTTTTGAATAAATTCCTGAGGGAATTCATCCGTTAGGGCAACCCTTAACTCCTGAAGCGTTTGACGTATTTTTATTTGTCTTGACAACTCATCCCATAGATGTTCAGTAGGGTTTAGATCTGGACTACATGCTGGCCACACTAAACATCGGATTGAAGCGTTTTCCAGTATCTGGAAACAATTCTTGCTGTGTGAGGCCGTATATCGCTGGTTCTCGAAACTGTCTTCTCACAAAACCATGATTCATCTGAAAAGTGGCACACGCCTGAAACCTTTTCGCAAAGAAGGAGCTATGGTAGAGGAATGATGATTTGAGTTGTGATTACTTTGGAAGCTAGAACTGAATAAGTTTTATAGAGCGGTCCCTAACAGCTAATGGTTACATAGAGGATATCCTTTCGAAGGCCGTTGTGCATCTCCAATGTATGATTTGGACGATGATGGACGTCCAACTTTACCAATTCCCCATCAAATGAAAGCCGCAATAAACGCAAGAGGTGGAAGCAGGCCCTATTTCGTTAATTTCATATTACTTAACTTGAACTTGGGATCTGATTAGCCCTGGGAAAGCAAATGAAAATAACTGTATGAATAAATGATTCTTACCTTAAAAGTGCAGTTAGCAAAAATGCATACTTATCAATATAGGAAAAGGGTTATGTGGATATTGGGATTTGTAAATGATTTCTTCCTGGGTCTTACGGTCTATAAGTCCCCATAGCGAGGACTTCTTACTTTGCAGTGCAAGTGAACAAGTATTTGTTCTGTATAGATATCGCCCATATCGCTGTAGGTGGTGTATGAAAAAAAGCAGTCATTTAATAAGAACTTGTCCCTCTTGAACCCAACGACCGATCCCCGCCCCTTGCGGTGCCAGTACAAATCCTCAATATAATTCTCTCAACTCAAACTCAATATGACCAAAAACCCTTTAAAAATATCGAACAACATTTGTTTGGTCTCTAGTGGATATATCGTAAATTAGTTATTTATTGTTTTATGGCACATAGCCATGAAAAGGTGGCCACTGAGTACTGAATACTTTCTATAGTTTGAATATCCAGTCGAGCTGGTTGGCATTAAACAGTCATAAACCATCAAAGGAGATAGTACACGGAACTGAGGCCGTCTAATAATGCTTATTAATTCATTCGTGACCATACGTTATGCCGAGTGGTCCGAGGAGATCTACAATTATAGTTATTAGTCATGTAGGCCACCATTGGGCGCTCCTAATACGTCGCTCAATAATACACTCAACTAACACTACATCAGCGGTCAATTTATGTATCAATACTATATATCGTTTTAATATGATATAATGGTCGGTCGGGAGTGGCTAATGTCACGCAACCGGGTAAATCTGCTAAGTGGATCTTTTATATCTATCATAACTACACCTCTTTAACGCATAAACGAATCCCTGGCTCGTTCTATGTGTATTTGGTATGCGTCACACATAGCAATATATTTGAATAAATATTTCGAACGTGTTGCTTTATATTATCCGATAGATCTGCGCGGAAACGATAACTAAACAGACGCGTTGGACAACTGTACAGACTTCTTCAAGGACATTTCATCTCTCAATTGAAGAAAATAGTCTCGACATGCGTGTCGGGTTGCCACTAGGGGAGTGCCTAATCACTCTAGCCCTGGTGACAAGTGCGGATTGTTGCAGTTTATAACATGGACCATGTTCCATGTAGGCGTTAATATCTGACTCCTGAATACACTGTGTTCAGGAGAAGAGGTACAGAGGTTTCATAAAGAATAAGACCAGTTTTCAGAGTTCGGGCGGGAGATTGGCAGCGTAATAGGTACAAGTCGTCAGAAGGTCTGCAAGGGCTGTGAGACAGGGTGACGGCGCCGAGGTGTGGCAGAGAGAGAGTAGACTAGTAGAAGACTGAGTGGACTTACTTCCAGGGCCTCGGGGCCCTGGCGTGACGCGACCGAGTGATAGCGGCTGTCGAGATGAGGAGACTAAGAAGAGTGTGTCTACAGGGCGAAACCCCCTGATTTAAATACTGTTCCCCCTTCCTTGTGGAAGGTGGAGTCGGCTGAACGGGGTATGTTTCATGATGCCCAGGTGGCCAATACCCCTTAGGTTTATGACTGTTGGTCTAAAAGGGTGTGTTTTATGGCTGCTAGGGACTCACCTACGCCGAGGTACGTAATCCCTCGTCCCCTAAAGAACTTTTTTATGGCATGGCTTTTAGATTTTATGACCACCGGAAGAGGACCCAAGGTCTGCCCGGGTCGTCAGGTGGCTTATCCTCTCAGGTTTATTGCTGGACCTTCGACCCTCTGTTACTTGTTTTACGACTGCCGGTCCCACGCATGTTTTATTACTAGAAAACCATGTTTTACATCTAATTACAATACATTATATATGCACTAGAGTATAGGGTGATTTAACACTTATGTAGTTAGAGTCACTACAATGCGAAATAGAGCTATGGGAGACAGCAAAAAAGTCGAACATCAAGCGTATCAAATCCTATCAATCCAAAGTCCTGAGAACAATAGTTAATGCCCCTCATTATGTCAGCAACAAAACCCTTTACAACGATCTTAATATACCTTACATTCTTGAACTCATCCCTTCCAAGTTCAAGAAATTCCATAGTAACCTATCCAACCACCTTAATCCCCAAGCACAGTCATTAGACTGCACCACACATCGCTCCTCGAAGACTAAAGCGGTAGTGGCCTCATGACCTGCTATAAATACGTGACAGTGGGAGTCCTGGCAATGGCCAGTTTCTTCAATCATGGCTCTCGCGTTCTCTTGTTCAGCCTCCACTGGATTGTATCCGGTGACCCGGCTGACGAAGGAACGTGGGAGACTTCCCAAGATTCCTCTTCCTCTTTGCGTGCCAGGGAGGTGACAACCATGTGGATTCGGAAGGTCTCTGGGCTGTTTGTAAATACTGTTTGAATGAGCTAGTGAATGAAAATTCTAAATATGGTATGAATTAGAACATTTATCACAATTACTTATTGCCCAGTAAGGCAGATTGTAATTTTATCATAATAAAGAAGTTTCAGATCTGCACGGTAGGTATATGAATGCCACAACGCCCACTTCTATCTGTTTGTTTGTTCTCAACATATGTTCCAGCGTTCCATTAATTGTCAATCAACATTACTGTATGAAGTAGTACGCTTGTGAGCCATTAATTGGATTAATCTAACATCCCAGACCGAGCTTTCAATAATAATGATTAAAGTACTTCGAAAAAGGTGAACTATAATTCGAATAGACAGTGGCAACTGCAAGAGAACAAACAAATAATATTAAAAATCAATAGATTGTTGCAGAAACTGCATACGTATTTTTGGCCAGTAAAAAACCCCCCCAAAAAACAGATATTTCTTTTCGGGAAAATTCCTGAAAGTAAAGGACGGTTCTACACTCAGTATAAACTTGTCATATAACAATTAAAGTTGAGAGGTGGGGGTAGAAAAAATCCCACTCTCTGCAGGTATTGGGTTTCTAAAAGAAGTGTTTTATAAAGAAACCATCATTCAAAGAATGACATTCAGTCTCTATAAATTTTAGTTTGGGAATGTAGGGTATATTAATGTAACTCATTTTCTTAAGTTTTGTTATTTTTATAAAACAAAATTCATTTCCACCATTTTTTCCAATGCCACTATTGAAACAGGTAACCTTGGAACAACCTTAAGGTATATTCTCCATCTATACTAACACCGGACGGTTCCTTGCTATCTTAAGCTGTTTTCAATATTCCGGCTTCCTTTTCGTCTAAACTCATTGGAAGGACAGTTAAATGAAATATTAATATTTACTATACTATTAAAAAAAAATAATTGTCAGAGCTGGGTTCTGATATCGGAACCTTCCGATCTCTAGTCAGGCCTCTGTCAATTGAGCTCTCCCTGAGACCCTCTAAGCCTAGTAAATGTCTAAACTTTTTATGCAATATGACCTCAGAAAAATCGCCAGCTACAATATTTCAATGTTGCCAAAAATGTTTCGTTTTTCGTCGGCGTCACAAAAAAGTTAATTTAAAATAACATTAATTGCGTATTTAAGAATTACCTACCTGAAACGTCTTCACATTTCATTTGATATTATATATTGCATCGAGAATAATAAACATATAATTATCATTAGTGGTATTTAAGACACTACTGAATCAAGGGCTTGACTGTGAAGGTGGCAGATAAAGAGATTTGTTCGTTGGGCGCTTTGGTTCTAACACTTTGATAGTTCAAGACTCTTCGCAATTAGCTTGCTCTTCAATTGTCGAAGACGAGAAATCACTTGTAAAATACCATTCATAAGTTACCAAATGATAGCGGGAATAATAGGGTATTTATTACATCTTTGTTATTTACCAATCTGACATAATATTCATTCAAGGCAGATTGTAAATATTGCACAATAAAGGAATTACAGTAAAAAAAAAAAAAAAAAAAAAAAAATATTCATCCAGTCTCTGCAGCCCAGAATCTTCCGCAAGAGAGCCAATGATTTCTTCTTTATAAAGAATTCTACTCTTTACGCTGATCTCAACATCCCACTTGCTTAAGAAGTAGCCACTCTCCGCTACCAGAATTCCCCGCTGGTCATCATCCATCTCATCTCCGTCAAGGCAGAGAGAGACCGACGCATTATTTGGAACTCGTCTTGTTACCTCCTTGAAACCATCTTGTCTACTAG